>CAJHNH020001057.1:245000-250000 GCA_905116865.2 Candidula unifasciata | reverse complement strand
ATAACAGGAAGAAAAGTAATTTTACCCATTGAAATATAATTAAAACCAAATGGCCGGGATGATGTGGTAGATAATACGTGGAAGGCTCTTTGATGCGAAGAAAGAATTGTTGGACTTTTGGTCACGGTAGAATAACTTCTTTTTCTCCTTCTTACTTTTCATCAGCTGTAAACTCCAAGAGAAAGACGTGTGTGTTCGTCCATTTGTGGACTGTATTTTGATTCTTCTGCTGATTATTCTTGGCAATCACAAGCTGTTAACTCCGGCAGAAACTACTGGTTGTTCATCCATTTCTGAATTTTTGTATTGTAACAGAACTTGAGAGTCGCGTGCACATTTGTTTTACAGATCTAGCTTATCTGCTTGTTGACTTGTATGTATGTATGTATGTATGTATGTATGTATGTATGTATGTATGTATGTATGTATGTATGTATGTATGTATGTATGTATGTATGTATGTATGTATGTATGTATGTATGTATGTATGTATGTATGTATGTATGTATGTATGTATGTATGTATGTATGTATGTATGTATGTATGTATGTATGTATGTATGTATGTATGTATGTATGTATGTATGTATGTATGTATGTATGTATGTATGTATGTATGTGTATGTATGTATGTATGTATGTATGTATGTATGTATGTATGTATGTATGTATGTATGTATGTATGTATGTATGTATGTATGTATGTATGTATGTATGTATGTATGTATGTATGTATGTATGTATGTATGTATGTATGTATGTATGTATGTATGTATGTATGTATGTATGTATGTATGTATGTATGTATGTATGTATGTATGTATGTATGTATGTATGTATGTATGTATGTATGTATGTATGTATGTATGTATGTATGTATGTATGTATGTATGTATGTATGTATGTATGTATGTATGTATGTATGTATGTATGTATGTATGTATGTATGTATGTATGTATGTATGTATGTATGTATGTATGTATGTATGTATGTATGTATGTATGTATGTATGTATGTATGTATGTATGTATGTATGTATGTATGTATGTATGTATGTATGTATGTATGTATGTATGTATGTATGTATGTATGTATGTATGTATGTATGTATGTATGTATGTATGTATGTATGTATGTATGTATGTATGTATGTATGTATGTATGTATGTATGTATGTATGTATGTATGTATGTATGTATGTATGTATGTATGTATGTATGTATGTATGTATGTATGTATGTCGGGTATGTCGGGCGGGCGGGCGGGCGGGCGGGCGGGCGGGCGGGCGGGCGGGCGGGCGGGCGGGCGGGCGGTCGGTCGGTCGGTCGGTCGGTCTGGGTAGGTAGGTAGGTAGGTAGGTAGGTAGGTAGGTAGGTAGGTAGGTAGGTAGGTAGGTAGGTAGGTAGGCATGCATATTAGAATGCATGTTCTTAATATCCCGGCTTTTGCTTGATACTTGTAGTTTGTGTAGTGCTATTAGAACTTTACGTGATTTCAAGATTGAATCCAAAGATGGATGTTTGCAAGGGCTGAATGTAAAGGGACCTGCGTGCCAAATTTGTCACCCTTTAAAAATAAAGTTTGTTTGTTTACCTGTTCTCGCTTTATCTCTCCCTGTCTCACTCATTCAAAAAATATCTTCACCCTCTCCCCCCCCCCCCCCCCCCCCTAAAAAATAAAACAACTCACAAGTAATTAAACAAAGAGTATCATTACAACCATTTTGTTGTAAAAACAAGGATTACGGATAAGTCGGAAAACCCAGCCACTATAAATAACCACGTTATCTTGTAATGAGAAAGCTTACCAGTCCTCCTTGTTCTCTTGTACCCTCTCTTCATCTAAGGCCGTCCTCCACAGACTTCGCGCCCACCCATACACTAGCTGTCGTGTAACAATCATTGCAATTTACCTTATATTCATTCTCCTGGGTAAACTTGCGGTAAACGGGCAGCCGTTTGGTTTCCTTTCTGGGTAGACGTTGAGAAGGGCAGGCGTGACGGAAGATGGGAGGTTCAGGCACGTGGGTGCCCTCCTAGTAATGGACCCTTCCTTTATTACGCTTTTAGGAATATTGGGCATATAGGGCTAGTCCTATATTGTACATAGTAATCGACTCTTGGTGGGTGGTGTGTTCAGAATCACGGCTGCCGCCTTTACTTCCCAGGACCTGCACCAGGTAGACACTTAAGACCATGGGAACTAAAGTCCTTTTGTTTAAAGTCTGGTTCCATCAGGACTCGAACCCATGACTTTCCAATCCGTAGGCGGGCATATAGCTCCTACACCACAGCGGTTTCGTCGTGCTACTATATAATATATAATGCATGATAAGTTCCCCTCTTCTCTCTCTCTTTTTCTATCTCTCTCTCTTTCTCTCTCTGTCTTTCTCTCTCTCTTTCTCTCTTTCTCTCTCTCACTCTCTTTTTCTCTCTCTCTCTCTCACTGTCTATCTCTCACTCTTTCTTTCTCACACACTCTCTCACTCTCTCTCACTCTCTCTCACTCTCTCTTTCTCTCTCGCTCTTTCTCTCTCTCCCACTCTCGTTCTCTCTCTCTCACTCTCGTTCTCTCTCACTCACTCACTCACTCACTCACTCACTCACTCACTCACTCACTCACTCACTCACTCACTCACTCACTCACTCACTCACTCACTCACTCACTCACTCACTCACTCACTCACTCACTCACTCACTCACTCACTCACTCACTCACTCTCGTTCTCTCTCTCTCACTCACTAACTCACTCTCTCGTTCTCTCTCACTCACTCACTCTCGTCCTCTCTCTTACTCACTCACTCACTCTCGTTCTCTCTCTCTCTCTCTCTCTCTCTCTCTCTCTCCCCACGTATAAACGTTCTCTTGTTAAATAATTGTTCATACATTCCAATAAATTTTAAATGTATTATTATAATATATTTTATGTTCTGCATGTAATAATACATGCGACAATGTTAATTACAATAGTAATAGAAATGATAATAATAATTACTATTTTTAACAAAGCTTAAGCCACGCCCCCCCCCCCCCCCGTAGAAAATTAGAACAGGATCAACACACACACACACACACACACACGCACACACACACTATACATCTATCTGACAGGGGACTCCCATCCTTCTGATGTCTCTGGGTTAGTGCCCAACATACCCTTATGTGAGGTGGTGACTTAACAGAAAAGAACCCCACCCTCCTCACTATCGCCCCCAACCTCTGGGTTGGCGCCCCCGGAGAAAGGGGATTGTAGGAAAGGATGGAGCGGCAGCAGCCACTTGGTTTGTTTATGTACATTAAACAAGATGTTGGCTTCTGGGACGCTGACAGCTGACAGAAGAAGCAAACCAACTCTCTTGTTTTTGAAACTGAAGATTGGTGTAAACGGCTCCTGAACGTTGGCGCCATGGAAAGTACGGTAGCACATCGTCCTAAGTTTTATAAAAAAAGAAAGTAATATGCGATTGTGTTCGGAAATGAACAGGCAGATATAGTGGCTGGCTCTGCACATTTCAGTGGAATGTTAACGAATGATAAAGCAGACGTAGTTAAGCCTTATTGGGGGGACATTTACAGTTGGGAACAACAAAGTGACCACCACAGTCAGGTGAGCCTGATGCAGCGAGGGTTGTCAAGGGGATCTGGCTGATACTCGACGTTCACAGGTTCTTGAATCGACTCTACTCAACTCAAATGATTGTTCAGGATGCGACAGAAAGAACATTTTCACAAACGTAGATTTATATGTTTTTGCTGTTGTTGACGTTCATCTTACCCTCCTCTTCCTTTCCACCTCCTTTGTTTCCTCTTCCTTTTCAAGTTCCTCCTCCATTTCCTCATCCACCGCAGCCACTTATTCCCTTGTGCCCATCTTCTCTTCCTTTTCTATAAGCGGCTGCTGCTTTTTCTTCTTCTTCTTCTTCTTTTTCTTCTTCTTCTTCTTCTTCTTCTTCTTCTTCTTCTTCTTCTTCTTCTTCTTCTTCTTCTTCTTCTTCTTCTTCTTCTTCTTCTTCTTCTTCTTCTTCTTCTCTTCTTCTTCTTCTTCTTTTCTTCTTCTTTTTCTTCGTTTCTTCTTCTTCTTCTTCTTCTTCTTCCTTCTTCTTCTTCTTCTTCTTCTTCTTCTTTCTTCTTCTTCTTCTTCTTCTTCTTCTTTCTTCTTCTTCTTCTTCTTCTTTTCTTCTTCTTCTTCTTCTTTCTTCTTCTTCTTCTTCTTTTTCTTCTTCTTCTTCTTCTTCTTCTTCTTCTTCTTCTTCTTCTTCTTCTTCTTCTTCTTCTTCTTCTCTTCTTCTTCTTCTTCTTCTTCTTCTTCTTCTTCTTCTTCTTCTTCTTCTTCTTCTTCTTCTTCTTCTTCTTCTTCTTCTTCTTCTTCTTCTTCTTCTTCTTCTTCTTCTTCTTCTTCTTCTTCTTCTTCTTCTTCTTCTTCTTCTTCTTCTTCTTCTTCTTCTTCTTCTTCTTCTTCTTCTTCTTCTTCTTCTTCTTCTTCTTCTTCTTCTTCTTCTTCTTCTTCTTCTTCTTCTTCTTCTTCTTCTTCTTCTTCTTCTTCTTCTTCTTCTTCTTCTTCTTCTTCTTCTTCTTCTTCTTCTTCTTCTTCTTCTTCTTCTTCTTCTTCTTCTTCCTCCCTCTCCTCTCCTTTTTCTTCCTCCTCTTCTTGTTCGTCCTCCTTAAAAAGGCATATTTTTATGTGATGTTGTGGCATTCAGTTTTGCTATCTACGCCTTTTAGCCTAACATATACAATGTTAACAAACCTTTATTAAGCGCCTTTTACGACATGCTTATTAAACAGCAGTGAATATATTCTCCCATAGTGAGGCCCCGGAACCTAAACAGAACAGTAATGGGGCCATGTGTGTATGGAGATAGAAAGAATTGCCTACCGAGGTAATAAAGCAACAAAGCACATAGATTGAACATTATGTATCGCCTCTATAATCAAGAATTGAACTCTCCTGTTCTGATTGCTTGTATATTTCTAAACTCTTGCCATAGGGGGCCGTCGTG
>CAJHNH020001057.1:190000-240000 GCA_905116865.2 Candidula unifasciata | reverse complement strand
TAAAGGTGTTTTAATGAGTCTGCTACTGCTCTCAAACAAAACTTTGACTAACCTAATGACAGTTCAGAAAGCAGTGGCAAACTGCTGGACGTAAACTTGCCTGGGAAAACCACAACAGCCAAAAAATGCTGGGGTTGGTTCTGCAACGTCCTGTTTAGGCTACGCAGCTAATTAAATCTATACAAACTAGACACAATACAGAATACTGGTCTCAGAATCATTACTGAAGGTATCTTCTTCTTCGCTTTCGGTTTCGTATGCACAGATCAGACCATCAGCTGGGTTGCCTCTATGAACTCGCATGTCAGCTGCAGGTCCTGCATGGTTCCCCATAGCTTGCTCTGCACACTTTGCTCTTGAGACCTGGTGTCTTTTCAAAGTTGTATGTAGAGTGGGCAGTTCTGCTGAATGTGCTGAGGTGTTTGTGGTCCTGTTTGACAGACACACTGTAGGGACTGTACAATGTTTATTTTATGCATACTGGAGGTATGAGAAGAACACCAATCAGTGAGCTGGAGGCAACTTCTGGTCTCCAGAGCTTGAGCTATCCTACTGAGATCATCAGGAATGGCACAGACACTCTAGTCCCACACATTCATCAGATAATAACACTCTGCTGGCAAGAGGGACAGGTTCCGCAAGACTTCAATGGCACAAGCATCATAACTATGTACAAGAACGACTTGGTTGAACAGATGGGCCATGGGAGACACTGGAAGAGAGGTTTATAGACAAATGGCTGGCCCTGATCCTAATGACAGGATTAACCATCTAACAAGAAGGGACCAGGCCACCATCTTCAGACTCTGAACACAACATACTCCACTCAGTGGACATCGAAACAGAATACAGCCACAACACTCACTAGAGTGCCAGCTATGTAACTACCCGTACAAAAAATGGTTGAACACCATCTCTCTGAGTGCCCAACACTCAGCGAGACTAGAAGAATGCTACTCCCTCCGAGACCAGACAAGTGGAACATCTTTTTCGGAGGAAAAAAACAGCTTGTGAAAGCATGCAAATTCCACTACATGGCATTGGGCCAGAGGGCGAAAGCTCATACGCTGCTGGATCGATAACAACAACAATGTACAATAACAAGGGTGATCGGAGTGACTGCAATAACTACAGGGGAATATCACTGCTGTGTACTGTTTGAAAAGTACTTGCAAGAATTGTTCTGCGAAGACTCCAAATCCTAAGAGACCGGGTTTACCCAAAGTTCCAGTGTGACTTCGTGGGAACCGATCTACCACTGATATATTGTCATTACGACAGTTGCAGGATAAATGCCGTGAAAAAAATCAACCACTGTGTGTTGCTTTTATTTATCCTTATAAGGCATTTGATTCGGTTAATCGGAAAGGCCTGTTCAACACACTGAAGAAGATTGGGTGTCCACCTACCTTATTGGGTCGTTCCACCCAGGTATGAAAGGTACAATCAACTCTGAGGGTGTAAAACCGGAGAAGTTTGTAATCAACAACGAAGTGAAGCAAGGGTGTGTACTTGCTCCTACCCTCTTTGGAATATACTTCTCAATTCTTTTGGAACATGCCTTTCGAGATCAGGAAGGTGGTCTATTCGTCCATTCTCGATCTGATGGCAGCCTTTACAATGCTCGCAGGCTGAAAGTCAAAACCAGAATAAGAAAGGTACTTATCAGAGAGCTGCTGTTTGCAGATGATGCCGCAATAACCACCCACTCAGAGAAGGAGCTGCAATGTTTACTATCTGCCTTTGCTGATACTTGCTGTGAATTTGGACTAACAGTCAGTAAAAAGAAGACGTAGGTTATAGTGCAAGGTGTTAATGACAGACCTACAGTCTACATTGACGGCGAAGATCTGTAGACAGTAGACCATTTCACCTATTAGGGTTCCAGGGTGAATAACAAACTATCGCTGGACCAAGAAATCAACATCAGGATAGGTAAGGCAGCAACAACAATGAGTAGATTGACACACACACAAAAAAGAGTTTGGGAGAACAGAAAGCTCACATGTGAAACAAAAACCCTTGTCTATCAGGCTTGTGTTCTTAGCAAAACAAACGAATTATTCCCAAGTGTGTAATAAAAGTTGATGGTGTTGTTTTAGGACAAGTACAGGAATTTAAGTATCTGGGCACATGGATAACATCAGATGGAAGATGCATAACTGAGATAAGAAATAGAATAGGACAGGCAAAAACTGCATTTTATAAAATGAAAAACATCTTGTGCAATATATCCTTGTCATTGAGAGTTAGAAAAAGAATTCTTGCTTGCTACATACATCCAGTTTTAACACATGGCTGTGAATCCTGGACAATCGGTAGGCAGGCCAAACAATTTCTGGAGGCCTCGGAGATGTGGTTTTACAGAAGAATGCTTAGAATACCCTGGACAGCCAAAAAGAGCAACCAAGAGGTTTTGAAAAAGGCGGGAGCCCGAAGACAACTTATCGCAGACATCAGAAGGAAACAGTCATCAATTTTTCGGCCATGTTTTGAGAAGAGGGAAAATAGAACATGTTGTGACCACTGGAAAGATATGTGGAAGGAGAGATAGAGGAAGACAACGAGAGAAGATGCTTGACAGTCTTGTTGCATGGCACGGAGGTGTGTCGGCACACGAACTGATACTTGCTGCAGCAGATCGCATATTATGGAGAGGCATGATCGCCCACGCCAGTCGGCAAGGCACCTGATGATGATGAGGATGATGTTCTTAGCTCCCAGTTTAACACGGCCTTAACTAGGTACCAGGTAAAGTCCAGGGAAGTAACGGCGGCCGGCGTGATGCTGACTACATCCCCCACTGAGTGCAGATTGAACTATTAAATATAGGTCTTGCCCTATATGCCCAATACGCATTAAAGCTTTGACCCTGCATATGATACTGACGCATTGAGCATAGGATAAATACCCAAAGTATTTCAGGAACCTCGCCGGTGCTACAGAGCCTGTACACTGTGCTGAGCTTCTACGGACTCACACTTGAGTTAGAAGAAGAACGAAGAACTTATGAGTTACTATCTGTGTGCCATGATGTTGATTCGTTGTGCAAAACTATAGACCTTCAAAACCTCAAACCTCATTTAAGGCTGGACCGATCTGGGACCTAAGGTCATTTTTTACACACACAAAATCCAGATAAGTTAGGACCAGCACCCACGACCTCCTTAGAGCAGAAGCACACTATCCATAATTCTTCTTCTCTTTAGATTGAGCTGTTGGTCAATTTGTTTTCTTCTTCCTCTTCTTCTGATCGTTTACCGCATGTAAACTCCGGCGGAAGGTCCTGGTTGTTCGTCCACTTTCGGATGTTGGTCTTGTTTCAGAACTTTGAGTTTTTGTGCATATCCGTCTGAAAGATCTGGCTTATCTGTGTACAGACTAATAGCTGTTACTTGTCTCTCAGGCAGTTGCACTCCTATTTTTTTCGACTTTTCAGAATTGCTTGTTAGGGAGTTGGGCAGTACCATCTACTACTACCATTTACTACTACCATCTACCACTACCATCTACCACTACCATCTACTACTACTATCTACCACTACCATCTACTACTACCATTTGAAACTACCATCTACTACTGCCATCTGCCACTACCACCTACCACTACCATCTACTACTACCATCTACTACTACCATCTACTACTACCATCTACTACTACCATCTACTACTAACATCTACTTCTGCCATCTACCAATACCATCGACCACTACCATCTACTACTACCATCGACCACTACCATCTACTACTACCATCTACTACTGTCATCTACTACTACCATCTACCACTACCATCTACTACTGCCATCTAGCACTACCATCTACTACTACCATCTTCTACTGCAATATGCCACTACCAGCTGTTGTTGCCATCTGCTACTGCCATGTACTACTGCTATCTACCACTACCATCTACTAATACCATCTGCCACTACAATCTACCACTACCATCTATTACTACCATCTGCCACTGCCATCTACCACTACCATATTCTACTACCATCTGCCACTAACATCTACCACTTCCATCTTCTACTACCATCTGCCACTGCCATCTACCACTACCATCTTCTACTACCATCTGCCACTAACATCTACCACTTCCATCTTCTACTACCATCTGCCACCACCACATGTCACTACCATCTGCCACTACCATCTGCCACTACCATCTGCCGCTACCATCTGCCACTAACATCTACCACTACCATCTACTACTACCATCTACTACTGCTATCTGCCACTACTTTATACAACTACCATCTACCACTACCATCTAATACTATCAACTACCACTACCATCTACTACTACCATCTACCACTACAATCTACTACTACCATCTACTACTATCATCTACTACTATCATCTACTACTACTACTACTATCTGCCACTACCATCTGCCACTAATATCTGCTACTACCATCTACTACTGCCATCTACCACTACCATCTACTACTACCATCTACTACTACCATCTACCACTGCCATCTACCACTACCATCTACCACTACCATCTACTACTACCATCTGAAACTACCATCTACTACTGATATCTGCCACTACCATCTGCCACTACCATCTACTACTACCATCTACTACTACCATCTACTATTACCATCTACCACCACAATCTACTACTACCATCTACTACTATCATCTACTACTACTATCTGCCACTACCATCTGCCACTACAATCTACTACTACCATCTACTACTGTCATCTACTACTGCCATCTACTACCGCCATCTGCTATTGCCATCTACTACTGCCATCTACTACTGCCATCTACTACTGCCATCTTCTACTGCCATCTACTACTGCCATCTGCTACTGCCATTTACTACTGCCATCTGCTACTGTCATCTACTACTACCATATGCTACTACCATATGCTACTGCCATTTACTACTGCCATCTGCTACTGCCATCTTCTACTGCCATCTACTACTGCCATCTGCTACTGTCATTCACTACTGCCATCTACTACTGTCATCTACTACTGCCATCTACTACTGAAATCTACTACTGCCATCTACTACTGTCATTTACTACTGCCATCTACTACTGTACCAGGGTTGCGTGAGCAGATAAGAAAAACGTCCTTTTTTTCGACGTTGTTCATAGCGTCCAGTGGCAGTGCGTGCGTGTCTGTGTGTGTGTGTGTGTGTGTGTGTGTGTGGTATACTTCTGCGCTGACCCGGTATACTTCTGCTCGGACCCTGTGTCTCTATCCACTGCCGCCTTACTCGGTGACTTGAAATGCCAGATTGAATTTCCTGGGCGAGCGACAATCAGAGTAGCGTTGCTTTTCTGCAGCAACTGCCAATGCTTAGTTCCCCCTCTCCTCCCCCCGCCCCACCCCCGCCCCCAACCTCAGAATTATGGACATTCTTACGGTTTGAATCTCTTTGATGGAAAAACTACAATGAATAAATCTCTAACTAACTTTACATAGGCACGGTGGAAATCTCATAGTTTGAGATACAAGCATAGAAACAAGCACAGATAATTTTCATTTTGATTTAAAAAAAAAAAAAGAGGGGAAATCCCAGATTGAAACATCTCATCCTTTCTTCTTTGCGTTCACCCTGTAAGCTTCGGTGGAAAGTTCTAAACTGTTCGTCCATTTCTTGACTTTGATATTGTTTCAGATCTGGAGATCTCCGAGCCCATCCGTTTTACCGAGCTTCTTATTAGTATACTGACAGTTGGTTCCTTGCTTCGCATGCAGATGTACTCCGACTGCAGAGTAAACTCCGCTACCTAGTAACCTTGTAGGACATGGTTGTTAGCGAGGTAGTGGGTCTATTATTTCTCCCCCCCCCCCCTCGCCCCCTACAGACTGGGATCCCGAAACCCATACGGGGAGACAGTGAAACATCAGTAGCAATCTGTATGTGCAATATGGCTATCAAACAATCATCAGCATCATCAATATGGGCGCCATATAGGGCTGCAATCTCATTCTCCATTCTATTTTATCCGGTGCACTTTTTTCGTTATGGAAGGAATTCAGTAAACCTTTGGCTTCTCTCTTGCTTTCTCTGAAGCGTTTCCCCACTTCAGCTTCCTATTTCAGTGCCTGTCTACATTTTCTGTCCGCGTCAGCTCAAGGTGGTCTCAAGATATCGATACTGCTGTTTTTTAAGGTTTAAGGTACAAACAACGGATCAACATCGTGGCACAAGGGTAATAGCCCATAGCTTAAGTACGGAGTATAAAAGAATCTCAGCGCAGTTCAAGAACTCCGTAGCACCGGCAAGGACCCTGAAATACCTCGGGTACATTTCTATCTCTAAGTTTTGCCCGGGCAGCGCTGTTAGGCTATTCTTTTTGATTTCCAACTCTGTGGGTTTTTTTTTTTTTTTACGCATGCAACAATACACACGGGCGTCCGATCTCACTACCTAGAGACCAGGGGAAAGTACTAGAAGTCCACTTGAAAAAAGCCCGGTGATTGAACCCTGGACCTCCAGAACTCGAGACCACTTAGAGACCACTTAGCCTCCCCCTCCCCTTTTTTAAATGTTTCTTATAACTGTTAATGGAAGCATGTTTCTCTTCTTTTTTTTTTTTTTCCTTTCTTCCTGTTTTCCTGAAAACATGTTACTTTCGAAGCATATCTTTAGAGGCTCGGCTGGAAGCTCGTCTGCGGATCGGAAAGTCGTAGGTTCGGGTCCTAGCAGTTCTGGGTTTTCTTCAGAAATAACCTTGGCTTCCAGCTCGACCTAGTCTTGAGTGGGTACCTGATATAGTACTGGGAAGTAAAGGCAGCCGGCGTGATGTTGATCATATCACCCACCAACTGGTCTATAAAACATCGGTCTAGCCCTTTGTGTCTTATAACTTGGAGGCCTGGGAAGAGGATCCTGTACTTACATTAGAGCAGCGGTTTTCAAACTGCCGGTCGCGACCTTTTTTTTTTGGGGGGGGGGGGGGGCGGGGTTTCGAACGACTCTTTCACAAGGGTCGGGGAAGCGATGGACTTATGGTTGCTTTGCCTAGACCAAACCCAAACGGGTAGAAGAAAAAAACTACGGGGGGGCCTTGCCAAAGAGTTGTTATTTTGGGGTTAATTTTTCTTCTTCTTTTTTCTTTTCTTCTTCTTTTTTTTCTTCTTATTCTTCTTCTTTTTTCTTCTTCTTTCTTCTTTTTCTTTTTCTTCTTCTTCTTTTCCTTTTTTTTTCTTCTTCTTCTTTCTTCTTCTTCTTCTTCTTTTCTTTCTTCTTCTTCTTCTTTTCTTCTTTCTTCTCTCTTCTTTTTTCTTCTTTTTCTTCTTTCTTCTTCTTTTTCTTTTTTTCTTCTTTCTTCTTCTTCTTCTTCTTCTTCTTCCTTTTTTCTTTTTCTTTTTCCCTTCTTTTTTCTTCTTTTTCCCTTCTTTTTTTTCCTTCTTCTTCTTCTTCTTCTTCTTCTCTTTTTTCCCTTTTTCTTCTTTTTTTCTTTTCTTCTTTTTCTTCTTTTTTCTGTTTTTTTTTTCTGTTTCTTTTTTTTTTTTTCTTTTTTTCTTCTTCTTCTTCTTTTTTTTCTGTTTTTTTTTTTTTTCTTTTTCTTCTTTTTCTTCTTTTTCTTTTTCTTCTTCTTCTTTTTCTTTCCTTTTCTTCTTCTTTTTGCTTTCTTTTCTTCTTTTTCTTCTTTCTTCTTTTTTTTCTTTTCTTTTTCTTCTTTTCTTTTTCCCTTCTTCTTTTTTCTTCTTCTTCTTCTTTTCTTTTCTTTTTCTTCTTCTTTTCCTTCTTCTTCTTCTTTTTTTTTTTTCTTCTTTTTCTTTTTTCTTCTTTTTTTCTTCTTTTTTCTTCTTCTTTTCTTCCTTCTTTTTTTTTCTTCTTCTTTTCTTTTTTCTTCTTCTCTTCTTTTTCCTTTTTCTTATTCTTCTTCTTCTTCTTCTTCTTTCTTCTTCTTTTCTTCTTCTTCTTCTTCTTCTTCTTCTTCTTCTTCTTCTTTTCTTCTTCTTCTTCTTCTTCTTCTTTTTCCCTTCTTCTTCTTTTTTCTTTTCTTCTTCTTTCTTCTTCTTCTTCTTTTTCCCTTCTTTTTTCTTCTTTTTTTTCTTTTCTTCTTTTTTCTTTTTCCCCCTTTTTTCTTTTTCCCTTACTTCTTCTTCTTTTTCTTCTTCTTTTTCTTCTTCTTTTCTTCTTCTTCTTTTTTTCCCTTTTTCTTCTTTTTCTTCTTTTTTCCCTTCTTTTTTCTTCTTTTTTTTCCTTCTTTCTTCTTCTTCTTCTTCTTCTTCTTTTTCTTTTTTCTTCTTCTCTTCTTTTTTTCTTCTTTTCTTCTTCTTTTCCCCCTTTTTTTTTTCCCCTTTTCCCTTCTTTTCTTTTTCCCTTCTTCTTTTTCCCTTTTTCCCTGCTTCTTTTTTCTTTTTTCTTTTCTTCTTTTTCCCTTCTTTTTCTTCTTTTTCTTCTTCTTTTTTTCCCTTTTCTTCTTCTTTTTTCCTTCTTTCTTTTCTTTTCTTTTTCTTCTTTCTTCTTCTTCTTCTTCTTCTTTTTCTTCTTTTCTTTTTTTTTTTCTATTCTTCTTCTTCTTTTCTTCTTCTTCTTTTTCTTCTTCTTCTTCTTCTTCTTTTTTTTTTCTTCTTCTTCTTTTTTTCTTTTTCTTTTTCTTCTTCTCGTCTTTCTTTCTTCTTCTTCTTTTCTTTTCTCTTTTTTTTTCTCTTCTTCTTCTTTTCTTCTTCTTTTTTTTCCCTTCTTTTCTTTTTTTCCCTTTCTTTTTTCTTTTTCTTTCTTCTTCTTCTTTCTTTTCTTCTTTTTCTTTTTCTTTTTCTTCTTCTTCTTCTTTTCTTTTTTCTTTTCTTTTCTTCTTCTTCTTTTTCCCCCTTTTTTTCTTCTTTTTTCTTCTTCTTCTTCTTCTTCTTTTTATCTTTTTTCCCCTTCTTCTTCTTTTTTTCCCTTTTTCTTTTTCTTCTTCTTCTTTTTTCTTCTTCTTCTTTTTCTTCTTTTTTCTTTTTTTCCTTCCCTTTTTCTTCTTCTTCTTCTTCTTCTTCTTCTTCTTCTTCTTCCTTTCTTCTTCTTCTTTTCTTCTTCTTCTTCTTTTTCTTTTCTTCTTCTTCTTCTTCTTTTTTCTTTTTTCTTCTTCTTCTTCTTCTTCTTTTCTCTTCTTCTTCTTTCTTCTTCTTCTTCTCCTTCTTCTTCTTCTTCTTTCTTCTTTTCTTTTCTTCTTTTTCCCTTTTTCTTCTTCTTTTTCTTCTTTTTCTCTTCTTTTTTTTCTTTTCTTTTTCCCTTCTTCTTCTTCTTCTTTTTCTTCTTCTTTTCTTCTTCTTCTTTTTTCTTCTTTTCTTCTTCTTTTCTTCTTTTTTCTTTTCTTTTTTCTTCTTCTTCCTTTTCTTTTTCTTCTTCTTCTTTTTCTTTTCTTCTTCTTTTTTTCCCCTTTCTTCTTTTTCTTCTTCTTCTTCTTCTTTTTCTTCTTCTTTTTCTTTTCTTTTTCCCCCCCTTCTTCTTCTTCTTCTTCTTTTCTTCTTCTTCTTTTCTCTTCGTTTCTTTTTCTTTTTTCTTCTTCTTTTTCTTCCCCTTTTTCTTTTTTTTCCCTTCTTCTTCTTTTTCTTTTTCCCCTTCTTCTTTCTTCTTCTTCTTCTTTTTTCTTCTTCTTCTTCTTCTTCTTCTTCTTCTTTTTTCTTCTTCTTTTTTTCTTCTTCTTCTTCTTCTTCTTTTTTCTTCTTCTTCTTCTTCTTCTTCTTTTTCTTCTTTTTTCTTCTTTTTCTTTTCTTCTTTTTCTTTTCTTCTTCTTTTCTTCTTCTTTTCTTCTTCTTCTTCTTTTCTTCTTTTTCCCTTTCTTCTTCTTTTCTCTTTTTTTTCCCTTCTTTTCTTCTTCTTCTTTTCTTCTTCTTTTTCTTCTTCTTTTTTCTTCTTTTTCTTCTTCTTCTTCTTTTTCTTTTCTTCTTTTTCCCTTTTCCCTTCTTTTTCTTCTTTTTCTTCTCTTTTTTTTCTTCTTCTTTTTCTTCTTCTTCTTCTTCTTTTTTCTTCTTCTTCTTCTTTTTCTTCTTCTTCTTCTTTTCTTTTCTTTTCCTTCTTCTTCTTCTTCTTCTTTTTCTTTTTTTTTTCCCTTTCCCTTCTTTTTCTTCTTCTTTCTTTTTCTTTTTCTTCTTCTTCTTTTTCTTCTTCTTTTCTTTTCTTTTTCTTCTTCTTCTTCTTCTTTTTTTCTTCTTCTTCTTCTTCTTCCTTCTTTTTTCTTTTTTCTTCTTCTTTTTCTTCTTCTTCTTCTTTTTCTTCTTCTTTTTTTTTCCCCTTTTCTTCTTCTTTTTCTTCTTTTCTCTTTTCTTCTTCTTCTTTTTCTTTTTTCTTCTTCTTTTCTTTTTTCTTTTTTCCCTTTTCTTCTTCTTCTTTTTTATTTTCTTCTTTTTCTTCTTTTTCCTTCTTCTTTTTTTCCCTTTTTTCTTCTCTTCTTCTTCTTTTTCTTCTTCTTTTCTTCTTTTTTTCTTTCTTCCTTCTTCTTCTTTTTTTCCCTTCTTCTTCTTCTTCTTCTTTTTTCTTTTTTCTTCTTTTTTCTTTTTTTCTTTTTCTTTTTTCCCTTTTCTTCTTTTCCCCCCCTTCTTTTCTTCTTCTCTTCTTCTTCTTCTTCTTCTTCTTCTTTTTTCTTCTTCTTCTTCTTTTTTCTTTCTTCTTCTTCTTCTTCTTCTTTTTTTCTTTTCTCTTTCTTCTTCTTCTTCTTTTTTTCTTCTTCTTCTTCTTTTTCTTCTTCTTCTTTTCCCTTTCTTCTTCCTTTTTTCCTTCCTTTTCTTCTTCTTTTTTCCTTTTATTCTTCCTTTTTTCTTTTTCCCTTCTTCTTTTCTTTTCTTCTTCTTTTTCTTCTTCTTCTTCCTTCTTTTTCTTTTCTTCTTTTATTCTTTTCGTTTCTTTTCTTTTCTTCTTTTTCCCTTCTTTCTTTTTTCTTCTTCTTCTTTTCTTTTCTTTTCTTCTTTTTCCTTTTCTTTTTTTCTTCTTCTTCTTCTTCTTCTTCTTCTTTTTCCCTTCTTCTTCTTCTTTCTTCTTTTTTCTTTCTTCTCTTTTCTTTTTCTTCTTTTCTTTTCTTCTTCTTCTTCTTTTTTCTTTTTCTTTTTCCCTTTCTTTTCTTCTTCTTCTTCTTCTTCTTCTTCTTCTTTTCTTTTCTTCTTTTTCTTCTTTTTCTTTTCTTTCTTCTTTTTCCCTTCTTTTCTTTTTTTTTCTTCTTTTTTCTTCTTCTTCTTTTTCTTCTTTTCTTTTTCTTCTTTTTTTCTTCTTTTTTTCTTTTTCTTTTTTTCTTCTTTCTTCTTCTTCTTTTTCCCTTCCCTTCTTTTCTTCTCTTCTTCTTTTCTTCTTCTTCTTCTTTTCTTTTTCTTCTTCTTTCTTCTTCTTCTTTTCTTTTCTTCGTTTTCTTCTTTTTTCTTTTTCTTCTTTTTCTTCTTCTTCTTTTTTCTTCTTCTTTTCTTCTTTTTCTTTTCTTTTTCCTTCTTCTTCTTTTTTCTTCTTCTTTTTTCTTTCTTCTTTCTTCTTTTTTCCTTCTTTTTTCCCTTCTTCTTTCTTTTTTCTTTTCTTCTTCTTCTTCTTTTTTTTCCCTTTCTTCTTCTTCTTCTTCTTTTTCTTCTTTTTCTTCTTTTCTTCTTTCTTCTTCTTTTCTTTTCTTCTTCTTCTTCTTCTTCTTTTCTTCTTTTCTTCTTCTTCTTTTTTTCCTTTTTTCTTCCCTTCGCCCCTTCGTCTTCTTTTTCCCTTTTTCCCTTCTTCTTTTCTTCTTTTTCCCTTCTTCTTCTTCTTCTTCTTCTTTTTTCTTCTTTCTTCTTCTTCTTTTCTTCTTCTTCTTTTTTCTTCTTCTTTTTTCTTCTTTTTCCCTTCTTCTTCTTTTTCTTCTTTTTTCTTCTTCTTCTTTCTTCTTTTTCCTTTTTCGTCTTCGTTTTTCTTTCTTCTTCTTCTTCTTTTTTCTTCTTCTTTCCTTCTTTCTTTTTCCCTTTCTTCTTCTTCTTCTTTTTCCTTCTTCTTTTTCCCCTTCTTCTTCTTCTTCTTTTCTTCTTTTTTTCTTCCCTTCTTTTTCTTCTTCTTCTTCTTCTTTTCTTCTTTTTTCCCTTCTTCTTCTTCTTTCTTCTTTTCTTCTTCTTCTTCTTTTTCTTCTCTTCTTCTTTTTTCTTCTTCTTCTTCTTCTTCTTCTTCTTCTTCTTTCTTCTTTTTCCCTTCTTTTTCTTCTTTCTTTTCCCTTTCTTTTTTTCTTTTTCCCTTTCTTCTTCTTCTTTTTCTTTTTCCCTTTTTCCCTTCTTTTTCCTTTTCTTTCTTCTTTCCTTTTCTTTTTTCTTCTTCTTCTTCTTCTTTTCTTTTTCCCCCCCCTTCTTCTTCTTTTTCTTCTTCTTCCTTTTTTCTTCTTTCTTTTTCCCTTCTTCTTCTCCTTCTTCTTCTTAATTCTTCTTCTTCTTTTTTCCCCCTTTCTTTTTCTTCTTCTTCTTCTTCTTCTTCTTCTTCTTTTTCCTTTTTCTTCTTTCTTCTTCTTTTCTTCTTCTTTTTTCTTTTTCCCTTCTTTTTCTTCTTTTCTTCTTCTTCTTCTTCTTCTTTCTTACAACATGCTTTTGAATAGGCAATGGTTCTATTCTTGTTTTTCCTTTAATAGAGCCCTGAAACCCAAACGGGGAGGTCAAGTTCTGTATCCAGGTGTTTCTGGTTCTGCCTCTTTTTCTCTTCCCCTCTACATTTGGTATTTTTTTTTTTTTTTTTTTAGACGTTGTTGGATCACATGACATGTCCATTCCATTGCATTTTCCGTCTTTTCACTGAAGTTATCCGTCGTTCATGGTTGTCAATTTAACATGCATGAATAAAGAAGGAATATAGCATAGTGTGAGTTAAACTTACTGAAAAAAACAAAACCGGTGATTTTTATTATAGCAAAACAAGGAAACATTCCAGTTTGAAATATAATTATGTTGCACTCTTTATGCACGAAATCGCTAGCACACAGTACATAAATATGATAAAATATTCCATAGTTTGAGACGTGTTAAAACCTAGTATATGCTATATATATATATATATATTAGTATAAGTGCAAAACATTTACAAAGAGTAGATAGCAGGGGCAGAACATATCCACTTATGAAGTACGCTGTCCAGGATAGGCCACCGACAAACACACATAAAGACACTGTCACGGATACCAGCTATAAAAGGGAGGTTTTCGCAAGAGGCTAAAGTAGCCTTCTATTAAGAATGCAGCATTGCCGGATTATATATGAGACCTGCCGCTGACCTACAGCTGAGCGTCTCAACGGAAAGAGAGAGGAAGACCAAGGCGGTGGATAGACGATGCAGATGAAACATGCAAACAAATGAAGAGAATCATCACTTAAGCACCCGCGAATCGAAAGACAAAAACAAAACAAAAACCACGACACTGGGTTACATACAACTAGTAACAACAAAAGCAGAACTAGAAATTGTAGTCTAGAACTACAACTGTGCTAGCAATCATTACACTAATATTTTGAGACGTTCATTTTTCTTCTCATGCCTTCGCTCTTAAAAATGCCGGTTGGCATGTTCTGTTGTGGTTAGCAGTCAGGCTGCGATATCTCCGCCTCTCGGCCAAACATCTGATTTCAGCACATTACTCAGTCGGTGTTTTTATGTGCGTCATTCTTTTTAAGTGCAGTAAGCCTACCCCCCCCCCGCCCCTTCCCCCTCTCAACCCGCCTCTTCAAATGCACATCAGCATGGTAGACGACTTCGTCGTCGGTCAGGACAATATTTGGATCTGTCTCCTTTGATCGCATCAACACTGCAGGAGTCCTTTTCAGGGCTGTAGGTGGCGTACAATGCTAAGCCATTTTATGTGGCGCAGTTAACCTGGTCACAAATATAACCTTAAGCGAACCCTGAGGATGCTGGTTGAACGTGACACTATTTTATATTTATTTTCTAGCAAAGGACTTGCCTACCTACCCGCAGATGGGTGATACAATCCACACGGGGATGTTTCCATTTTTAAAACATGTGTGCAATCTAGAGCGTCAGTCTGGCTTGTACAAATCACATTAACACATTAGGAAACCCCATAGTATGGGACATATGTTGTAGTCCCGCTAAACGATGTGGGTAATTTTGTCCCGCTGTACCAAAATCCAGATGTGTACTTAGCAGAGGCTGTCTGTACATCATAATGGTATCAATGGAAGCTGCCATGGTATCCACGGACGCCAGATGGTGGCTGGGATACCCCATAATACTGCTGGAGTTAAACGGAAAGCGTTCGTCTGCACCGATGTACCCTGGGAGAAGAGATAAGGGTAGATTACTATAGTTTCTACTTTTAAGATCGACTACTTTTGGCGGTGCGTTGGGAATACCTTCAAAAACGTCTCGTTTTCTTTTCCCGCCGATTTCCTCCAGAGTGTCAACTGAAATGTGCCTATCTGTGTGTGTTTCTTGATGTTTCGTGTCTTGGATTGTTCTATTGATTTGCAAACTTGATCGAAGAAACTCTGTATAGCATTTACTTAAGGCACTCATGTGAACCCCAACATGCATAAAGTTGCTATCACATGAAGTGACCTTGTCTTCAGTTTCGTTCGCGGTTCTATCTTCAGTTCCGATAAGACGGTCAATGCCAAACGAGAGTCGAAGCTTCTTGTAGATGCGATTAGTGGTTGGGCTGCCTTCTTTGATACTTTCATTCCCTGGACTTTGTTTAGGGGAGGAATTACCTGTTTGGGATGCTGGGCTGTGAATCTCTGGCGCGCCGTTATCTTGGTCACAGAAAACTGCTTTCATTGGATGGTCTACTACTGTATGGGTATGCCATTTTTCTTGTGTGTTGCAGCAACTATTACATCGTTTATTGATCGTTTTCTGTACAGATTCATGCAACGGCATATCTTGGTTATGGCAAGTTTGAGGTAATTCTTCACTATGTGAAGTGCTTTTAAATCGATGTCCCTTACAAGAGCCACTCAAACTGGCTTTACCTTCAAAAACTACTCCTCTATCATTGTTTTTGTTACAACGAGAATTAACTTCCTCTTTAGCTTGATCAACATTGTTTATCACCTCAAGTTTGTTATCTAAAACGGCTTGGCAATCACTATCACTTGGGCGGGTGGGAGTAATTCTGGACACAGATGTGGCATCCGATGTCGACCGTCGGCGTTGGGCCATATCTTGATTATATCTGCCCTTATGTTGGGATTCAGAAGGTGAATCACCAAGACTGTTCTTGTTACCAAAGAAAGTTCCATTGATTGGGTTGGTAATGTTGTTATTTTTGTTGTACTTTCCATCATCACAATTAGCACTGCCACCATTAGGCTGTAGAACGACGCCATTTTCATTATTGCACATTTCCCCTTTGGCCTGCCTATTCAAAGGACGATTAGCTATATTATAAATACAGGCATCGCTGTGGTCACTCATTTTGCTGCCTACAATGTCCAAAAACTCGTGGCTTTCGCTGCTATGGTTGTCATGGAAGTCGATGTTCTCGAGTTTCCCATCACCTCCCTCGTCGTTACAGCTCTCGATGCTGTTGTCAGCAAGATCTCCACACGATGGCGAGTCTGTAAGTGCTCTGTGCTGCTGAACTTTGACCCGTCTCTTGCGTCTTCGGTAATTTCCTTCTTCGAAGAGTTCGTCACAGTTGGGATCCATGGTCCAATAGTTGCCCTTTCCTGGTTGGATAAAATAGAAACAGGTGAAATTTAGTTGTATTTTAAGATAGATATGACTATCAGTATAGGTCTATCTGTTTGTTTATCGGTTGAGCGATCAGTCGGTCAGTCTGCCCGTCTATCGGCCAGCCTGCATGCCTGTCCGTCCGTTCCTGCAAATGTTTATCATTCAATCCATTTGCTTTGTGTAGTTTTGTTAGGTCTAGTCGGTGTTTTTTTTTCCCTCCCAGTTCTTAGGTCTGACTCTGACTCGTTATCAATCAGGATAAGACACAATACATGATAATAAGTAGACAGGAAAAGGATAAAAACTCCGTCCACATACAAGTCGATAATATGAAAATCAAACGAACGGAAACATATAAGTATTTGGGTGCAAACTTCTACTGCTCCAACATGCTCAGAGAAGAAATACTGTCTAAAATACAATCTGGAAAAAAGGTATACTATGCCCCTCAACATCTGCTAAAGTCAAAGTGTCTGTCTCGCAACACCAAGATCAAAATATATAAAACGTTGATTTAGACCAGTCGTGTTATTTGGCTCTGAAACTTGGAGCAAAGCTAAAAGAGATAAAGCCTTATTACAGGTTTTCGAAAACAGTCTTACGACGAATCCTTACACCCATCAAATATGCAAACAGCAGGGAATGGAGAGTGAGAAGCAACAACCAAATTCAATTTTTTTTTTTTAATCACCGCTGATCACTGGCATCCTGAGAGCTAATAGACTTAGATGTTTGGGGCGTATTGAAAGAATGTCAGATGACAGAGAAGTAAATACTGTATACTAAAGGGAGATGAATGATCGTAGACCACAAGGCAGACAAAGAAGAAGATGGATGTCCAGACAGACCTGCAAACACTTGGTGTCACTAAATGGAAAGAAAGGGCCAGACAGAGAGCTGAATGGAGGCGGGTGTTATCTGCAGCAATGAACCTCGGTAGCTCGGAATGCTGAAGAAGAAGTACGTCTGACCTTCTCCAGAGGTCTGTCGCATGCTAAGATAATTATAATAATGATGCTGATGATAGTGTCGATGCTGATGATGATTACGATGATGATAATAAAAAAATAATGATGACTTGATGTGAGTTTCAGGAAAAACAAAAAGAAACCTTTACCTATCGGCCAGTTGTGCATAAATTTGAATCTTTACGGGGAAGGGATTGAAGCGGGCTGGGTGACATTTAAAACGGACCTCCCTCCAAGTGGATCCTAAAATTATATCTTCTTCTCCTATTTCTTCGCCGTTACTGGCTGCAATTTCTGGTTGTTTGTCCACCTCTAGACTGTAGTCTTGGCCAGAACCTGAGTGCTACGTACACATCTGTCTTATTTGCATGCAGATTGTTGGTTCCTTGCCTTTCTGAAAGACGCACTTCGACTTCGAAGAAAACTCCTAGTTAACTCCGATAACATGTTTGTAAGGAAAGCGTGGGGGAGGGGATGGGGAGGGTGAAGGAGAGGAGGGGGAATTCACAATGGGGCCACGGAACTCCCACGGATAAATATGAGTTCAGAAAATGTGTAAAAGTGTACCGTCAACCATATCACCTTGCAAATACTAACGAGTCTATACACATTATGAGAATATAAGTATATAGCCGATGCTCTTTAGGGCACAACCTGGGTCCTCTAATCATGGTCATAAAGTGTAGTGCCAGCCGTCGTAGGCATTCATGCATCGCCACAGATCTCGGTCTCTGGTATTCTGGATCAATTCCACTGATGCTATTCCTCCAAACTACTGTCTTAAGCCATCCACCATCATTTCCCTTGGTCTGCCTCTGCCTCTTCTACCAGTGATCTTTCCAGTCGTCACGATATTTTCCGGTGCTTCTTTTCTCATCACACGACCAAAACACTTTGTCTCCTTTTTATTGTTGTATATAATGTTCTACTTTCAGTGGCCAGTTCCAGGCAAGCAATGTTAGTTATTCTAGCAGTGCAAGGTACTCGCAACATGCGTCTCTAATATTTATGTAGCAGGGCCATTTTCAACGCCTTCAGGTGTACAGGGCATATGGCAACATAAAATAAAGGCCCATTTAAACGCCAGTGAGGTATCGGGCAACTGAGGCTACACTCGTCTCTTTTATAGACCCAACGGCCCTGGTCTGGTGTTGTGGTCTACATCACGCCGGCCACCTTTACTTTAACAGTATGTTTGTGTGTAACAGTATGTTTGTGTGTAAAAGTATATTTGTGTGTAAAAGTATATTTGTGTGTAACAGTATATTTGTGTGTAACAGTATATTTGTGTGTAACAGTATATTTGTGTGTAACAGTATATTTGTGTAACAGTATATTTGTGTGTAACAGTATGTTTGTGTGTAACAGTATATTTGTGTGTAACAGTATATTTGTGTGTAACAGTATGTTTGTGTGTAACAGTATATTTGTGTGTAACAGTATATTTGTGTGTAACAGTATATTTGTGTGTAACAGTATATTTGTGTGTAACAGTATGTTTGTGTGTAACAGTATATTTGTGTGTAACAGTATATATGTGTGTAACAGTATATATGTGTGTAACAGTATATTTGTGTGTAACAGTATATTTGTGTGTAACAGTATATTTGTGTGTAACAGTATATTTGTGTGTAACAGTAAATTTGTGTGTAAAAAAAAATAAGTAAATAACATACACGTACGCGCGCAGACATTACATAGTGACCTGTCAGCTACACGCACAGCTAGCTTACCTGGAGTTCCCTTATCTCTGGGCACTTTAATGAAACACTGATTGAGACTCAAGTTGTGACGGATAGAGTTCTGCCAGCCTTGCCTGCAAGATCATAATAAATACATAGAGGTTAAAAAAAACAGACATTTCAGTTTGGTGAAAACTTATCAAAACAAGACGCTAAACACGTATTAAGACAAGAAACTACAGAAACACACACACACACACACACATATACAAAAGACACACATTTACGCGTTTATAAACTGTTAAAAAAACAGAATTACCGTTTCCTTTAATTTGTTGACGGAAAAGAACCGTACGTCTAAAAACTATTGATGACCCAAGATGATAAAATTTTCAATTAGTTGATTGAACCCTAAGGTATTTTTGTGTGCAATTTTGATAATTTTCTTTATAGTAAAGCGCCTGTCTGTCTGTCTGTCTGTCTGTCTGTCTGTCTGTCTGTCTGTCTGTCTGTCTGTCTGTCTGTCTGTCTGTCTGTCTGTCTGTCTGTCTGTCTGTCTGTCTGTCTGTCTGTCTGTCTGTCTGTCTGTCTGTCTGTCTGTCTGTCTGTCTGTCTGTCTGTCTGTCTGTCTGTCTGTCTGTCTGTCGTTCCGTGCGTCTGTTTGTCTGTCTGTCTGATTGTCTGTATGTCTTCCTGATTGTCTGTCTGTCTGTCTGTCACAGAAACTTGTCAATAGCATCTTTATTCCTACTTTATGCTATCGGTGCCAAACAAGGACAATGAACAGGGTACTAGAATAGAAAATACTACCTGTAAAATGCGCTGTCTCTATAAGGTCACTAATGAGACAAGAATGGACAGGGTTACAAATACAGACAGACCTAAATACATATGAGACTTTTCACTGTGGAATGTCTGGGAGGAAGGAGGGGGAGACAGAGAAGGAGACGAATAAATGTTGTAGCTGAAACCTGTTAAAAAAACGTGGAAGAAAAACATCACCCAAGCCACCCGAAAACGTGCAAGACAAATACAGAAAACCACGACACTGGGCTACAATCTAATATCGGTAAGACGACACAACCTCGATACTGGGCTACAACCTAGTATCGGTTAAACGACACAACCTCGATACTGGGCTACAACCTAGTATCGGTTAAACGACACAATCTAGACACTGGGCAACAACCAAGTATCGGTGAGACGACACAACCTTAACACTGGGCTACAACCTAGTATCGGTGAGACGACACAACCTCGATACTGGGCTACAACCTAGTATCGGTGAGACGACACAACCTTAACACTGGGCTACAACCTAGTATCGGTGAAACGACACAATCTAGATACTGGGCTACAACCTAGTATCGGTGAGACGACACAACCTTAACACTGGGCTACAACCTAGTATCGGTGAGACGACACAACCTCGATACTGGGCTACAACCTAGTATCAGTGAGACGACACAACCTTAACACTGGGCTACAACCTAGTATCGGTGAAACGACACAATCTAGATACTGGGCTACAACCTAGTATCGGTGAGACGACACAACCTTAACACTGGGTTACAACCTAGTATCGGTGAGACGACACAATCTAGATACTGGGCAACAACCTAGTATCGGTGAAACGACACAACCTCGATACTGGGCTACAACCAAGTATCGGTGAGACGACACAACCTCGAAACTAGGCCACAACCTGGGATCAGTGAGACGACAAAAGAACAAGAAGAAGACCTGACCCTCAGATTACATCGCCTCTAGCCGTCGCCACCCCCTACATGTAACATGACAGTACACTACTCACTTATTGTCCAGGTAGTAAGGAAACCGTTCCATGATGAAGTTGTAGATGTCATTTAGGGTGGCCCGCCGTCCCGGGGACGCTTTGATTGCCATACTGATGAGCGCGATGTAGGAATAGGGAGGTTTCTGTATGTGCTCACGGTGTCGCTGCAGCTCGCTGAGCATGGCGCTGTATTTGAGCTGTGGGGTGAACAACACAAAATCAGTGGTACCTCGGTAGACGTACTTAATCCGATCCTGATATTTGGACGTATACCAAAAGTACGTGTACCAAACAGTACGTATACAAAAAGTACCGATACCAAACAAAAAGTGTACGAAACAGGACCTATACCAAACTGTACGTATACCAGACAGTATGTATACTAAACTGTACGTACACCAAACAGTATTATAACCAAACAGGACGTATACCAAAAAGAGCTATACCAAACAGGACGTATACTAAAAAGTACGCATACCAATCAATTTGTATACCAGAAAGAACGTGTACCAAACAGTACGTTCACTAAACAGTACCTATACCACAGACTGTACATATACCAAACAGTACGTATACTTAACAGTACTTATACCAAACAGGACGTATACAAAACAGTACGTATACCAAACTAATTTTCCCACACGAAATCAAGCGAGAAGGATTACTCCTTTCCCGTGAATTAGAAAAAGTATCATTATTATTGGCATAGTATACACTGATGGGCGGCGTCCGTAGTTTAGGCGTTGCGAGTCCGACTCGTAATTCCAACGTACCAAGATCAAAACCCATTTCTGGCTGCGTGGATTTTTTTCATGATATAGGGCGTTGCAGGTCGACCCAGCTTAAAATGGGTACCAGGATGGCTGTCCTGGGGAAGTAAAGACGGCTGGCGCAATGCTGACCACATTACCCACCTAGTGCCGATTGGTCTGTAAAAATTTAGGACTCTCTTCCCATATGCCTGATGCACTTAAGGGCGTAAAAAGAGATCTTTACTTTACTTGTACTTATTATACATTCATTGTGTGATATAAAATATGAACATGGGGGTATGAACATTTAACCTCACTTCGCCTTCCTGAGAAGAGTTGAGTACCTACTAGGATGGTGATGAGAAGGGAGGAGGAGAGGTTATGTTTGGAAGAATAGTCATCTTTCAATAAAACTTCAGGAATCTGAAATTCAGTTGTCTTTAATCTTCCATTTTTTTCCTTCTGTCTCTTTTGTGCTATTTGGATCTCGTTGAGAGTAATCGGGTTTTACTTTTATTAAAAACAGCCTAAAGAATTTTGCTTCTGCCTTGTCCTCGTGATTTGGCTAAAATGGAAAATTGTCTGGTAAACCCAGATAATGCTTTTACGGCTTGTTTGGACTTTCTTGGAGTTGTTGTTCGCGTTCATCGGCTGTAAACCCCGATAGAAAGACCTGGTTGTTCGTCCATTCCTGGACTTTGACTATGTTCCACGACCTGAGTTTTGCGTGTGCATCCGTTTTATAGATCTTGCTTTTTGGATGCAGACTGTAGCTTTCTTGCCTCTCTGGCAGATGTACTCCGACTTCGAAGAAAGCCCCTGAAATAGTCGACTCTTACGACATGCTTGTTGTCGAGGCAGAGGGCATATTCTTGTTTTCCCCACAATGCGGCCCATCGTTCGCCCATTTGTGCACTTTGGTTTTGCTCCACTACATAGTCTTTGCATGCACATCCGTTTTACAGATCTAGTTTATTTGTAAGCAGACTATTAGTTCCTTAGTTCTTATTCTCGTGCAGACGCACTCCGAATTTGTAAAAAATACTTCCAGCTGGTTGCCATCTTCGACATGCTTTTTTTAGACTGCAGTGGATGTGTCTGTATATACAAATATATGTATATATATATATATGTGTATCTGTGTGTGAGTGAGTGTGTATTGTGGTGTGTGTGTATGTGTGTGTGTGTGTGTGTACACACAAAAAACTCTATTAACCGTCACTTGAACGTCATTCTCTGTTATCCGTCATCGTCTCATTAAAATGTTGACGAGAAAGGATCAACTCAACCTACAACTAACCGATCAGAAGCGGAAACAATATCATCCAAATGCAGTAACTGTGACTGACTGACTGACTTTCTACCCCACCAGGACATCACACAAGCGACAAACACCCGATGACACAATGTGCCACCATGTGGATGAGTATCACCGTGGAGAGGTCCCAGAAACCGCGTTCAGCCATTAGGCCACATCCATGGCCGGGCTAAATTACCGCCCCTGGCAAGAGCCAGAGTGGGTTGTTGCGTATCCTTTACAGGACGTTGCAGAACCAACTCCTGGCTGTTGTGTGGTTTTCCTAGGCAAATTTACGTCCAGTAGTTTGCCATTGCTTCCTGGACGGTCGGCTTTCTTCATACCACTGTCGAAACCAACGCAAGGCGCATGGCCCGCAGCTGGGAATCGAACAAGGCTTCCCGGCATTACGAAGCGTTTGCATCGACTTAACCACAGAGCCGACAAGAGCCAGAGTAGGGCCTCAAAAAACTGAAAATTGCATTCTAAAAAGGACGGGTAGTAATTTTTTGGCATTAACTGTTTTAAAATATAAGAGGTGTCAAATGCAACACAGATCCTACTTCTGCTTCAGATGCGGAACATGACCGGGCAGAAAGCCCCAGCCTCAAATACACAGAAGGAGATGTCAGTTATTTTAAATACGCTTATGTTTATAGTGTTTGCGTCCTGGCGAAACCGGACTTTTTTTTTTCCCCCACAATGTCATTGACTTCTAGGTCGACCCAATGGGTACTAGGTGCAGTCTTGGGAAGTAAAGGCGGCCGGCGTGATGCTGACCACAATGCCCACACAGTGCCGATTAGTCTACAAATTTATGTTTGCTGTAAGCCTATATTTCCAATAGGCGTGGAAAATTTACTTTTACGGTTATAGTATTACCTGTGCATAACTGTTCTTATACTGAAGTTTATACTGATCGTTTTAAAAATTGAATACAATTTACAGGATTTTTTGGACACTTTGTCTCAAACCCGCAGTAAAATCACGTTACTGTACCTGTTTACTGAGAAATTTCAGTTACCTGCCTATTGTTATCTGTATATTCTGTTATCCGTCTATTCTGTTATCCATCTATTCTGTTATCCGTCTATTGTGTCATGCGTCACAGCTCTGGTCCGGATGGTTACAGTCAAATATGTATATTTTCGTTGTCAAAAATGGTAATATGGGACACACACAGGAAAGCTTTGGATTTAAGACTACAAACATTTAAATAGACAGTTAAATAAATAAATAAAAAGCTAGTTGCCGCTCTAGTTAACGTTACTCTACCTGTGACATGAGAAACCCTGACCCTGGTAGAAATCCACCACCGGAAGGAAGTTGGTGACTTGGAGAACGCGACTGCGCATGTACAGGATACAGCCGGGGAGGCAGCTGATGCAGCCGGCTAAGACATGAGTCTTCGTCCACCCTACCAGAGCTTCCACTGATGTTGCTGCCATAGTGGTGGTAGCTGGGAGGGAGGAGAGCAGGCGAATATGGCAGAACTCCGAAGGGATGTCCCAGTCCGAGGTGGCTTCCTGGTGACCTAACACCTTGCATTGCTTCTGTAGATGTTGTCTTTGATCAGTGTTGAAATACAACACGCTAAATGTGGTTTTCGGAAGCGTTGGGTGGTGGTCACTTAAACGGCTTCACGGGCAGCATCTGGGACTTTTCTTTGGCAGAAGACACTGAAATACACAAACAAAATGCAATATAAATCTTTTACTCGCATTGTGACTTATGGTTTATGAACACAGTTTGGTAATTCCGACAACTCGTGTGCAATTATTCATTAGAGCGTTATGAGGATTTTGACAAATGGCATGAGCGTTAGCTTTCAAGTGAGCAATGCAAAAAACTACGTTACGTTAAATTGCCTTGTGAAACCACAAAAAGACAAGTTCTTTTTGTGTGTTCAGCCTCAAAGAGGCGGTTTGTTTGTTGTCTTGTGATTTGCAGCCTGGCTGCGATATCTGTAAAAGTTACTATTGTACTTGTAAATAACCAAGTAAGTCGTAAAAAATGAGAATAGCGGAGGTAGCGTTAGCAAAACATAAACAAATTATGAAATTAAAACTTTTAAATCCTGTGTTTAGCTCTCAAAGTAAACAATTTTTGTGATCACCCTTTTCCCTCCCCCCAACCACCGACTGCTGCTCTCTCGCTCTCCGAAGGATTTGAAAGTCATCACCTGACGATATGTTTTGTAACTGACATTGACATCCCTGTCTATCCGTACTAAAATAGGAAGCAGCAATTGTAAAAGAAGTAAATGAGGCCAGTGTAATATTTACCACACCATCCTTCAAGTATTCACAATTCACTGACTACTCTTTCACTCATCGAAGTAGTTTTGAGGGAGGGGGGGGGGGGTGAAAAGCGACGAAAACAGGAAAAATACACCAAAATTACGAACTGAGCGTTATTGTAAACGACATACCTTGATACCAACGCAGTTTCAGACACAATCATTAAATCAAAATGAAAATAAACAGAAACATTGAAATGAAATCGTAGTATGTTAAATAGGCAAATTTATTGATCAACAGGTTCACCTGCAAAACTGCTGTCTTTCAAAAATGTATGGTCATGTGGTCACTACGTCATACGCAATGGTGAAGCACCTTGTCATTCGCATACATTCTTGAAGCAACTGTTTTTATATTCCGACTACTTCTATCTCTCCCTCTTCGAATGGATTTAAAATTCATCACTTGTCGAAAGTTATCGTAATTGACCCTATCATCCGTGTACTGCCGGACTAAAATGGGTAACAGGAATGGTAATGAGACGTAAATGCGGCCGGTGTAATATTTACCACAGCATCTATCAAGTGCCAGTACAACAACTACTACCACCACAACAACAACTGAAATAATGTCACTACCGTCTGTTTTACCACCTTTCATGGTCGGTATAGACAACATGTCGTGAGTCAGAGTATTTAGCGCCACATGGCGGGTACTGTGACAGTAAGCTCTCTCAGTTATCAGTTTCTGTCATCACCCCCTTCGTCCTCTACCCCACCCCCCAAAAAACCTTCTTCTCCCCCCCCCCCCCCGCCCAAAAATCTACTGACTACTTTTCTCTCTCTCAACTATGGTGTAGGCAGGGGGAGTCTTTGAGTCTGAGTATTTAGTGACGCAAGGCTAGTGTTGTCGCCACGACTGCGAAGGTGTGGATTCTATTTTGATCCCTAGTTTAAAAAAAAAAAAATTCACCAACCGTACCGAGGATTCGAACCCGGAACCCCCCCCCCCCCCCGTTCCCCCCCCCCCTCCAAGAAACCCAGAGTTCTAACCGTTCAGACAACCATTTCTCCGTGAAAAGGAAAGAGAGGGGGAGGGAGGGGGTATGTTAAAATTCGAAATATCAATATTAGTTTCGAAAGAAATTTCTATCACAACTTAAAACCGCAGTCATTTGCTTTCTCAGTGACAAATATCCCAGAAAGGAAATTCAAGAATTAATCAAACTACACGGCAAAGTTTAGCGGGAAATGACAACCTATTTGGCCGGCGGATGCTGAAAGTGGTGCGTCCTGAATACTGCGCATGCGCAATTACGAAAGTGGCTTTAATTAAATGCCACTGTACAAAAAAAAAAATATTAGTTTTGAAAAGTGTTCCAGCTAATTTTGCCACCTATTTCAAACTGACAGGTAGCATCCGGGCATCAAAACATATCCTGAAAATTTCAGCGAAATCGGTTCTGTAGTTTCCGAGTCTGGAGTTGTACTTGACCAAAACGGAGGCATTAAGACTGAGCTGGCTACACGAAAAGCAGCTGCTGGGAGACTCTTCCAGGCCATAAACCGAGGGTTTCTTAGCAAAAGAGAAATTGGCAAGAGGGCGAAAATGGCTGTTTACCGCTCTACCTATGTACCAGTCCTGACCTATGGTTGTGAGTCATGGGCAATGACAACAGCTCACAGAAGCCAGCTGCAGGCCTCGGAAATGAGATACCTGAGAAAGGTGGTCCAAGTGACAAGAAGGGACAAAGTCCGCAATCAGACAATACGTCAAGATCTTGATACCCAGCCCTTACTAACCCGAGTAGATCAGTCACAGTTACGATGGTTTGGACATGTATGCAGAATGGGAGAAAATCGGCCACCATGGCAAGCATGGGAGGCTAAGAACCAGGGAACCAGACCTCCGGGACGACCCAGGGTGCGCTGGGAAGACAACATCCGACAGTCCCTAACTGACAAGGGGACTGGAATGGAACAAAGCCAGAAAGAAAACTGCGGATAGAGACGTCTGGCGATCTCTCTGGCAAACCTCTACACCCCAAGGTAGAAGAGGAGCGACTAATTAAGTAAGTAAGTTTCCGAATCTATAGGTAACAAAGAAACAAACATTGATTTTATATATATATCTAATTTTATAACCCTAGATGTATTGACCATAATTTCATAGATCAACATTTTATAGACCCTAATTTGATAGAGCATAATTATATGGACCATTATTTGAAAGACCATAATTTTGTCACCATAATTTCATAGACCATTACTTTGTCACCATAATTTTAAAAAGAATAATTTTGTCACCATATTTTTATAGACCACAATTTTGTCACCATAATTTAATAGACCACAATTTTGTCACCATAATGTTATAGACAATAATTTTATAACCCTCGTTCATTTGGGAAATTCTTTATTTTTCTTTTCTTCTTCGCGTTTTCCGACTGTAAACTCAGGCGGAAAGCTCTCCGGACTTTAGTCTTGTTCCGGAACCTGAGTGGTGTGTGCGCATCCGTTTTACACATCTGACTTTATGCAGACTATTGGTTCCTTGCCTCCCAGGCAGATGCACTTCGAAGGAAGCCCCCAGTTAGTCGACTCCTATGTCATGCTTGTTGTGGTGGCGATCGGTCTGTTATTGTTTTTCCCCACAATTTAGCCCCGTCATTTCCGTTAAATTAACAATTAGTTTGAACAGAGATGGTTAAATTACTGTTAAGATCACTGTTAAATTCTTGCTTCCTGCAGTGTTTGTTACATTAAAAGCTTTCTGGAACTGAAATGTCAACAACAACAAAAATCTCAAAACAATATAACGAGAATGACGAGGTCCATCTGGGAGCCCTGGTTATTTTATGAGAAAGTATCCGACCTGAGATGGATTCAAACCTAAAGCCTTCTGATCGACAGGCGGAGTGCGAAAATTTGTTTTTTTGTTTGTTTGTTTTTTAAATGTGTTTCTAATTCGGCTGTATGGATTGGGGGAGGGGGGAGGAGGGGGGGGGGCGTGGGGTCACCGTGGCGAGGTGATCAAGCCATTTATCTCGCAGTCTTAGTTATTAGGTCGTGGGTTCGTTTCTCGGAGGCGTCATTCCGTTCACGAATGCAGTTTTTACGGAGATACCCAGGGTTCGTCGCCGAACCTACGGAGTTCGCGCGTTGTGCAAGATGCTAGCCTGTTTTTTTTTTTCTTTCTGGGAGTGACCAAGTCATGTGGAAAAACCTGATGCAATGAAGTCGATTCTCTCGACTGTAACTTTTACTGTATGGATTAGTGTGTTGGGTAATGTGCAATGATACTGGGGAAGAATCTGAGACAAGTTTCTACCCTTTTGTGTTATATCGAAGGTTAGTTGCGTATCCTTTACAGGACGTTGCAGAACCAACCCCAACAGCCCCTGGCCATTGCCATTGATTTCTGGACGGTCGGCTTTCTTGATACCACTGTCGAAACCAACGCATTGCGCAAGGTCGGCAGCTGAGATCGAACCCGGCATTCCGGCATTACGAAGCGTTCGCATCGACTTAGCCACAGAGCCGACTGTTGGTAATATACAAAGTGATATTCTAAACATCTGATAATATAACACTTTCTGCTACCATAATTTGTTAATTTACCCTCTTCTATCCGAACATGCTGTAAATGTAGCGAATGTTGCTCTAATCCGGTAATTTAACAATATTTATTTGCTTGTTTATTCGACGGATTAACATCACGGCACACGGGTGTAACCCATAAGTGCTCCTTTCTACTTCTTACCAAAGCCTGGGTCTGAAGAATCTCAGCACAATGCACGAACTCCGTTGCACCGGCGAGGATCTTGAAATACTTTGGGTACATTTTCAACTCCAAATTTTGTCCGGGCAGCACCGTTAGGCTACTCTTTTCGATTTCTAGCTACCAAGGTGTTTTTTACGTGCTTAAGAATACACACGGGAGTTCGATTTTACTACCCAGATACCAGGGAAATTATCTCTGAAAAAATCCCAGCCTTCACCGGGGCTTGAACTCGCCACCTCCAGCACTCGAGGCGGACACTATACTTTAAGACCACTCAGCTCCCTTATTTAACAATAATTCTACAGCAATGTAACCATCCATGTTGTTAGTTTAACCAACATTGTTGATGTTGTTAGTTTAACCAACATTGTTGATGTTGTTAGTTTAACCAACATTGTTGATGTTGTTAGTTTAACCAACATTGTTACTTTCGTTAGTTCAACCAACATTGTTGATGTTGTTAGTTTAACCAGCATTGTTGGTGTTGTTTGTGTTAACCGGCTCTGAACTCCAGCGAAAAGACCTGGTTGTTCGTCCATGCCTGGACTTTGGCTTTGTTCCAGGAACTGAGTTTTGTGAGTGCAGCCGTTTTACAAATCTTGCTTGTTTGTGTGCAGTCTGTTGGTTCCTTGCCACTCAAGCAGATGCACTCCAGCTTTTAAGAAAGCCCCCAATTAGTCGACTCTTGTGCATATTTGTTGGAAAGGCCGTGGGTCTATTCTTGTTATCCCCACAATGGGGCTTTGGACCCCACCCGGGGGACAACACTGATTTACCAGTTTCTACTGTAACTAGCTGTAAGTTTACCCGGTCTTAATTTCTCCGTATGTCCTATAAGCAATATCCATTAATTTAGCATTAACTGCTTAACTAAACGGTAATATAACCGACAATAATATAGCAGTAAATGCTTAACTAATTGTTAATGTAACCGACATTATTTTGCATATTTTGCAGTATATGCTTAACTAATTCTTAATGTAACCGACATTAATATAGCAGTAATGCTTAACTAATTGTTAATGTAACCGACATTAATTTAGCAGTAAATGCTTAACTAATTGTTAATGTAACCGACATTATTTTGCATATTTTGCAGTATATGCTTAACTAATTCTTAATGTAACCGACATTAATTTAGCAGTAAATGCTTAACTAATTCTTAATGTAACCGACATTAATTTAGCAGTATATACTTAACTAATTGGTAATGTAACCGACATTAATTTAGCAGGAAATGCGTAACTAATTTTTAATGTAACCGACATTAATTTAGCAGTATATACTTAACTAATTGTTAATGTAACCGACATTAATTTAGCAGTAAATGCGTAACTAATTGTTAATGTAACCTGCATTAATTTAGCAGTCAATGCTTATCTAATTGTTAACGCAACAAATATTAATTTAGCATTAAATACTTAACTTATTGTTTATGGGCGGGGGTGGGGGGCTGGGTGGTCTCGAGGCATGGTGTCCACCTCGAGTGCTAGAAGTTTCGGGTTCCATCCCCGGTAAGGGCTTGGATTTTTTTTTAATGTGGACTTAGGCTTCTACTAATTTCCACTGGTCTCTGGGTAGTGAGATCGGACGCCCGTGTGCATTGTTGCGAACGTAAAAAATTCCTTGGCAGTTGGAAATCGAAAAGAGTAGCCTAACGGCGCTGCCCGGGAAAAAAATATTGAGTTATAAATCTACTCAAAGTAGTTCAGGATCCTCCCGGTGCTACAGAGCCTGTGTACTGTGCTGAGCTTCTTTAAACTTAGACTTGAGTTAGAAGAAAGAACGGAACACTTATGGGCTACTACCTGTGTGCCATGATATTGATCCGATGTTCAAACCTTCAAATAATTAATAATATAACTGACATTAATCGATCAGTAAATGCTTAACTAATCGTTAATGTAACCGACATTAATTTACCCGTGTCTTCTTCGTTTTAATGGTTGCTAACCTTCACCGGGCGTTACCGAATAAATGACAGCACTTACTAAAAAAATATCAGAATACAAATAAAACAGGTATACATCCGGGTAAACCCCGTTCAACTGTATATATTTTGTCACCTCCGAGGGGCAGCGGATGTCGCGTTAGTTGGACTTAGTAATTTGTGGCATCGAATTTGATAAAATTACTGCTATCTATACGTTGTTCTTCTATGTTTCATTCCCACGTGGTCGTGAAGACGTGTGTGTTTTGTGTGTTTTGTGTGTGTATGTATGTGTGTGTACCTTTCCCATGTGGGTTCCACGGCCCTATAATAGGGAAAACATGAATAGACCCATTGCCTTCTTAAAGGCATTCGTAAAAGTTTAATTAGTTTAATTAAAAACTAATTAGTAACTTTACTCGAAGTCGTAGTGCATCTGCCTGAGTGGCAAAGAACTAACAGTCTGCATATATCTGAGTCAGATATGTTAAACGGATACACACGCAACTCTCAGATTCTGAAACAGGACTGCAGTCTAGAAGTGGAAGAACAACCAGAACTTACCACCGGAATATACAGCTGGTGAACGCGAAGAAGAAGAAGAAAAGAAGTAGATATATTGTAATTGTACATATAGGTCTGTATACATGTGTGGGTGTGTATAAGGCATACCAGCCTCCTTCACAATAACCCTCACTGTGTACAAGAGGTCCAGTCCAGTGGTTTTGGGGCAACTAAAATTTCTTAGCCAAAATAACTGGTGCAAAGAAACCAGATTATAATTATAACCGATATTGCTCTGTTTAAAAAAAAATAGACGGATGTTTGGTTAACTATCATGTGGGCCGTTGAATAATTTACAGTTTTATTTCGTGGCGGCAGATGTAAAAAAGTTTGAGAAAAATTGGTCTAAATCACACCGGACGAATTTATTATCCAGAAGTTGTTCATGCATTCTTCATAAAAACTCGACCGATCTGTGACATCGGGTCTAGTTTGAAAAAATAAAACATGTCCTACTAGAAGTGAGATTTGAACACAAAATCGTCATGTCGACAAACGTTCTAGCCACTGCGGCACAGCGGCTCCAACTTTGAAATAAAATGTTTTTTTTTAAGACTTTAAATGAAAACGAAACAATGAAAGCAATAACTTACCGTAGTTTTGGAATTATGTAGTTGTTGTTGGTTGTACGTTGTTTAAACACAACACAGTAGCAAGCAGACTAGAAACTAAAGTACTAGCTACACCACTAATAGATAGTTTATTAACCTTTTTTTAACCCCCAACTTTCTTATCCTGAATAGATGATTACCAACCTCCCAACATGAAGTCCGTTAGCAGTCTGTTGAAATTCCCGTCAAACGTGTCTTTAGTAAATTCGGCTACCATTGGTTGTATCCTGGGGGGCTGAATGGAGTGTGTAAACAAACTGTAAGCCACTCTATACAAATTAAGGGGTGTCTCAGTTATCATTCATGCCCGGCGCCCGATAACAGTACAAATAAACAGCTGGCCAAATTGACTGTAACTAATCGGGGTGTTTTTGGTCAGTTAGTTGGTAATTGGCTCAGCGATGACAGGTAGGCGGGGCTTGTTAGTCACGTCCGTCCGTTTCGCGTGGTTGATTCGTTTTAAGTGGGGTAACAAATAAACTATAAATTAAGAGAGAGGAGACTCATCTTTTATCCGTGCCCGTTAGAAAGATTAAATAAACAGCGGGACAAAATTGGCTGTAACCAATCGGTTTAGGTATTGGTCAGTGGACTGATAATTGGCTCAACGATGACGGTGGGCGGTGCTAGTGCGTGTCATATTTTTATTTGTTTAATCTTTGTTGTCAGCTCTGTGGCTAAGTCGATGCGAACGCTTCATAATGCCAGGATGCCGGGTGTGACGAGCGGAAAAGGCTGCGTGGTGATGAAAATGACTAGGGGTGTCGCAACGTAACAAATGGCATCAACACTTAACATGCCACTGGCCAAGAGTAACACAACATAATGAATGCTGAAGCTTCCAACGTAGCAGAACGAGAACTCTTTAAAAGTTCCATTTGTGTATTGACAAATGCAATGATCAACACAAGAATACATATGCAGGTAATAATCAACTCGTTCAACCAAAGCTCGCTCGTACATCCATGTATTGATATGTCCTCACGATAGGTCGCAGTCCGACCTTGAGATCCAGACGATTATCTTTGTCCTCGGACAAGTCCGAATTAAGCAATGAAAGTATACCGGCTTACTGCCGAAATGTAACATTCACCAGCTTCCTGCTGAGGTCTATCTTGGAGTCCCGGGGTAAAGCGTCCTCAAGGATCCAACTTTATATAACGTTTGCTTCCCTGGGATCCCGGGGTAGAGCGTCCTCAAGGATCCACACGTCCGTCTCCTTCGGACTATAAACATCGACTGCAAAGTATACCGGCTTACTGCCGAACTGTGGCATCCCGGGGTAAAGCATCCTCAAGGATCCACCGTGGCATCCCGGGGTAAAGCATCCTCAAGGATCCACACCAGGGCCGGACCACCGTCCGCCTTGGTCAAACTTCGACTTACATCTCCTAGAATCCAATTCCTTCACAACTTGACGTATTGTTTTGACGTCTTTTTTGCTCACTCAGTACTGGTGCGTTTTGGTGCACATCCGCACGCGACACCGGGTTCGATCCCAGCTGCGGGCCACGCGTTGGTTTCGACAGTGGTTTCGAGAAAGCCGACCGTCCAGAAAGCAATGGCAAACTACTGGACGTCAATTTGCTCAGAAAAACTACAACGTCTGCAACGTCCTGTAAAGGATACGCAACTAACCTTTAACCTGTGTTAATTTATTTGACGTGAGCCTGGACTACTAACGCCAATGGCATGGATTGTGGGAAGAAGAAGCCCAAAACAACGTATGTCGCCACCAATATAGGAATGCAGATTACATTGAGCTGGTTAGTCGCTACGGATGTCCTAACAATAATTTCTTTGGAGAGTGAACGGGGTATAAAGGTAAAGGTAAAGTCGGGAGATGTGAACCAGCGTTATTGCACACGGTTATAAACCATAAGTGCTCTGCCACCAGTGCGGACAACTAATTAAAAAAAAAACTGTCCGCCTGTCTCGCCGCCCATACTCAACTCCGTAGCTACAGCAACGTTCCTCCATTTACCTCAGAGTGTTAACTCTGGTACCCATTTCCTAGAGGCTGGGTGAACCCCGGGAACTGCCCGGTTTCGAACACCGACAGTGGGCTGCAGCGAATCGCTAAACAGGGTATTCGAATTATATCTTGCTGAGCTACCGTCCTGAAAAAATCTCAGGACAGACTCACTGTTCAATACAATTTTCAAAAATGATATTCAAAAAAAAGTTCTTATAATGTATATATATATATATACCAATATATAAATATATACCAATATATAAATAAATATATATATATATATATATATATATATATATATATATATATATATATATATATATATATATATATAATAACAAAACAGAGAGAGTGTATTGATAGGCGCTCAAAGAAAGAAGTAGAAAAATAGTAGGACACACAAGACACAGTAAAAATGAAAGGCTATAGATACCGTGCCTTGAATCGAACCTGGCGTCTGTGTACCCGATCCTTTTCCACGCAATTAAGCGTATTATGTATATTGGGCTAGACCTAATTTTTTTAGATCCATCAGCACTTGATTGGTTATGTGGTTTGACATCCCACCAGCCGCCTTTACTTCCCAGGATTTTACCTAGTTCCCATTTTAGACTGGGTCGACCTGGAAGCCAATGTCATTTTGAAACAGTTCCTGCTTTATGTGGATTTGAAACCACCACAAGCCGCTAACCCAGGGTGTCTAAACTATAATGGGATGTAAAGGCGACAAGTGAGATGTTGTCTACGTCCCGACTGGTGTATGAAAGTTGAGTCGAGCATCATCTCTCAAATGCCTATGCCGCAAAAAAAAAAAAAAAAAATTTTTTACAACCACCTTCTTTCTTCTCTCCGTCCTCCTCGTCCTTCTTCTTTCTTCTTCTTTTTTTTTTTCTGTCATTTATCCTTCCCTGGAGAATAGGCCCTCAACCATTTCACGTTGATTCGTCCATTGGCTACTATAAGCAATTCACCACGTGTCCTCCTTACATTGTCAGTTAACTTCACCTTTTATTTGCATTCTACGTTTTTTCGTCTGTCTTTATTGTTATGACCCTGTCTATTCAAGTGTAAAGACATTCTAGTTACATTTTTCTCAAATTTGTTTTTAACATCTGACATATCCAACGCCAGCGTCTTTTCGTCACCTCTAGATTCACTAGAATTTAAAGTTAGCTTATTTATTTTTTATTTTTTTTTATTTTAAAGTTCCATACAAGCTCTATATGAGTGATTCTATTATACCATTTAATTCTCTCCTTTGTGGGCAATCTGTTGACAATCTGATATTTATTAGTAATCATTTAACTTATTATCCACGTCTCCGCAGAAAGTTTTCAGGCTTTCAGTAAACATTTTTCATCAACCATAAACATTAACTTATTATGTCATATTTTTTTTTCTAAACAAACATTCAGCCAAACAATCACACAAGTTCAGCACGTGTTTAAAACCCTTCATTTCAAAATCTCACACAAGTTCAGCACGTGTTTAAAACCCTTCATTTCAAAAACTCACTGCCATATTTTCAGTACCCTGTGAAATATGCTTGTCTCAAAACCTCAACCTCTTACTCGACGAGACAATAATCAGGTTTTACTTTCGGAAATCCCCAAGTTCTCGTATCTCAGAGAAAAGATACCAAACAACTCCTGGGGTTCATAAGCGACATTATAAAAAGGTCTCTTTGTATATCCGATCCCTGGACACTGTTCTTCCTTTGTTAACATTTTTAGCCGGTGAAATGTTATTTATGTGGCCCGGTGTTTGGTAAAATAAACATTTCTGGTGTTTCATTTCATATTTCTGAAAGATTCCTTGTATTTGTATTCATATTTTATGAACACTCTAATTTGTAGGGGTGACTTGTTGAAGAAGACGAATGGGTGACGTAAAATTGCTATTTGATTGGGGTAAAGACATATAACGTGTTTAATTCCGGCGAATTTGTCTTTACTGCATATACGTACAACACGCTGGCGCAGTTAAGGACGGAAAGAAAACGTGAAAAAATAGGGGCGGGCGGGGCGGGGGTGGGAGTGGACCTGGGAATTTAAGACTGTATGGTTAGTGCAGTCGCCACAAACTGTGCAGGTTCAGATTTGTATTGTTTCCCTGATAGACCCCCAAAAAACAAAAACTTCATTCCTTATCGGGGACCGTGAGCCGCCGTGGTGTAGTGGCTGGTCACTAAACTGCAGATCGGAAAGTCCTACTGGAACTATACTTTTTTTTGCTGCCGGGTCGACTCAGCTTGAAATGGGTTCCAGGTAAATGCCTTGGAAGTAATGGGGGCCGACGTGATGCTGACTTACCCTCGCCAATTGCGGATTGGTCTATAACATATACTTATATGCCCAATACTTTATTTACTGAGGATTGAACTTGGGTCTTAAGGATTAGAGCTCAGCGTACTATCCGCTTAGGCGACCGCTTCAGATTTGAGTTTAAATGACTGTCTGGTTCTCCGCCGCCCCCCCCCCCCCCCGCTCAATCCCCTCCTCACTCCCACGCAGCTGCTACCCAAAGACTTGGCAACACTGCGACTCGAAGAGTTGCATCCGGGACCATTATCCAACAGAATAAATCCCAAATTGTAGCTATTACCCTACCCTCTCTGGACTCAGATTTCTTACGTCAGGAGACACCCCCTTCCCCTCTATCACCTTCCGGTTGAACAGGATTTATGGTATTTGTACCTGGGAGATTCGTATCCAAATGTATACTCGTCGGGTCAACGGGTGTTAACTCTCTCAATCCCAGGTAGTGTTTATTTCAACAGTTTCTCTGCTAAAGTTTTGTGTTTGCTAGCGCAACAAGTTTTTAGTCTTACAAAGTTAAATAAAAAAAAAAAAGCTTTGGACAAGAAGATGTATAAGTTACAGCTAGAAAATAAGGGGCTAACATAACAATATTATATATGTATATATATATATAAAATCCCACTTTATGGCTTACAGCGGATTAAGCGCATGGCCAGAGGTCGATGAAGAAAATAAAAACGACAAATATATATATATATCAGGTGTGAATAACACACCAAAAAGAATCGCAACGCAGACAAGATAGCAAAGGACCACTCAACAATATAACAAGCATTTGGGCTGTTGAAAATGGGACAAGTGTGGAATTGTTGTTTACTAGGAAATCGACAAATCGACAAGATGACAAGGTTTTAAGGGCTAAGTTGAAAACAGGAGTGACCACTTTCCAGCAGACGATAAATAATGACTGTCCATCCATGCTCAAGGCATGAGATGATAGTTCCGATAATACAAGAGATATACCACACAGAATATAAGTTAATACATAAATGCTAATTATAGGAAGTAAACATCCGTGAATGAGCAGATAAACATGGACATATAATATAAATAAACAGACAAACAATAGGCAATAGACGGTGTGTTGGGAAATAAGCAGGCAGATAGCCTGGCCAGTTCTACACCGCTTGGTGCTGAAATGATGTATGACAAGCTGGATGTTGTAAGGGCCCTTTGGCAGCGAGTGAACAGTACCGAGACACAAATAGCTCAATACGGTCTGAGGAGAATGGCACTGCGAGGAGTTATCAGGGGATCTGGCCGACGCTCGACAGTCAGGTGAAAGGCGAGACGGATATACAATCAGACAGTTGCTGGTAAAATCAGAATTTTAACTCTTAGCTTGCTGCTGAAGATAAGGACGAAGCACTTATATGGGTGTACCGAGTGCTGTAATGTCGATTCTTAATTCAACATTCAACAACACAATTCACCATTCAACAAACAATAAACAACTCAACAAACACGTGTTATAATAAACTGCATAATAAATTAGCAAATATATAAAAATGTAGTTAAAAAATATGACAAGATAAAAATTAATATATATGCAGTCAGGGCATTTTTTTTCCTTTGAAAAGAAAAGTACCCCCCAACTCACCACAAAGTGTCTATTACAGCAGAAGTGACAAAATAATGATGTCAGAAATAACATATACTGAGTACTGTTACGTACAGTTAAAAAGCTATTTAATCATGCAATTAAATACCAATTTGGGTTTAACAGAAAGAATAAGAAAACGTATTATTTATTAATGGTTACAAATTGAGGGTCGGGTTACGAGCTTTGCCGAATTAGCTGGCATTATATTGGAGAGGGGGACGATAGATTTGAATCTGTGGAGATACCTCTGTATCATACACGTAAAGAGAGTGTAAGTGAGTGAGAAAGAGAGACAGAATAACGTTAAGGTAGAGGAGGAGGAGGAGAGAGTGAAAGAGAGGACGATTTAGACAGACAGAGCGAAACAGACAGACAGAGGGAAAGGATCTAGACGAAGACAGAGTGAGAAATATAGGTAAACAGGGAGGCAGAGAAGGGAAAAACAAAGAGGAAAAGAAATTGGGACAGTGGGAGGTCGATACAGAGCGAGATAGACAGACAAACAGAAGAGAGAGAGGGGGGGGGGGAGATAGAGAGAAACTGAGACAGACGGGAGAGCTGATACAAATACGTGGAGAAACATACAAATAAACGCAAGACATGAATATATATATTATTTACATACACACACGCACGCGCGCGAGCACACACACTCATATATATATATATATATATATATATATATATATATATATATATATATATATATATATATATATATATATATATATATATATTAACTTAGAAAGAAAGAGAATTAGAAAGAAAAAAATTAAAGACAGACAGACAGACAGACAGACAGACAGACAGACAGACAGACAGACAGACAGACAGACAGACAGACAGACAGACAGACAGACAGACAGACAGACAGACAGACAGACAGACAGACAGACAGACAGACAGACAGACAGACAGACACAAAGAAATAAAGAAAAAATGTAACAAAGAAAGAGAGAAAGAAATAAAGATAATTTTGAAGGTACGTTTTGCATAATCCAAATTGTGTATTTTACTTATTGACAACCATGTATTATTTCAGTTAAAAATATGATAATAACACCTGGCTTTAAAAACGACCTTATGTAAACTTTCATAATAACAAGAATAATATTAATTCACTAGTGTCAGAACACAACTTTCGTTAATTATTATTATCAAACCACCGAACCGAACACTGCCTAGACAATCGCAGAATACTTAGATTGATTATGTAACGTTCTGTAAAGAATATGTAGCTAAGTTATTATTATTATTATTATTTTATTATTATTATTATTTTATTATTATTATTATTATCTGGTTATTTTTTCGTCTTTCTTCTTCCTTTTTTGTTACGTTCGTGGGCTGTAAACTCCAGTGGAAAATTCTGGTTGTTCATTCACCTCTGGACTGCAGTCTTGTTTCAGCGACCGAGTGTTGCGTGCACATCCATTTCACATATCTGACATATGTATATGCAGACTGTTAATTCCTTGCCTCTCAGGCAGATGCACTCCGACTTTGAAGAAAGCTTCTAATTCGTCGACTCTTGCGACATGCTTGTTGGGGAGGCGGTGGGTCTATTCTCGTTTTCCCCCACAATGGGGCCCCGGAACATACACGGGTAACCTGGTTAATTTAAAACAATGACATTTTTATTACTGACAATTTGACTGTCATTACTTAAACTGTTGCTGCTACTGACAAACAGGGCGAGAGCGAGAGAGAGAGAGAGAGAGAGAGAGAGAGAGAGAGAGAGAGAGAGAGAGAGAGAGAAAGAGAGAGAAAGAGAGAGAGGGGGAAACATGAAGAGAGAGAATTTGAGACACGTAGTAGTCGAGGCAGAGACAAGGTGATATAGACAGACAAACCAAGGGGGAAAGAGACAGAGTGTAGCTTTGTCAAATTTAGAATATTCTATAAGCAGTGTGTATCTTGGTTCAGTTTATCATATTTTACAAACAGTATGGCTCTTAGTTTAATTTATGGCGTTCTGTCATATTTTGTAGCTTGGTTCAATCACGGCCCACTATAGCTTTTTATAGAGACATCCAGATCAGTGGAAATTTCCGTTTTTGTGCAACTCCGAGGGGCCGGTGTGTTTATCGAGTAGATTTATACTCAAATTAAACTATTGTCTATTTTCTGAGGCAGAAGGAGACCGGAGAAAAAAAAAAAACGCTTGACACTTTGACATGATCTGTGTCAGAGTTGATTGAAAGTACAATAGAGAGCCTTATGTTCAAATCTTCCCATACACCCAATCCCCTACTGTAACGATTTACTCAAGTTTTCTCCTTCCATCACGCGACTAAAGAATGTAGATTGTCTCTTTCTGATGTGGGCAATCAGTTCTCGTTTTGAGTTAGTTTCTTTCCAATGAGACCATCCCATTACTCTTTTTAGCTCTCTAATGTATTCTTATCATTCGTCTATAAAACAACATCTCAGCAGCTTCCAAATAATTTTTCACTCATCTACCAACTGTCCATGATTCGCTTCAATATATCAAGATAGGATTGATACAGTTTTTAAGAATTATATTTCTCGTCTTAACTGACAAAGACATAATATTCTCCATTTTGTAAAATGATGCCTTTGTTGAGCTTATTCTACATTTAACTTCTTTAATACATCTCCCATCTGATGTTGTCATTGTACCCAAGTTCTAAATGGCAAATTACTGGACGTAAAATTGCATAGTGACATCATAAACAAAACAAAAATATGCAGGAGCTGGTCTTGCAACCTGTAAAAGAGACACGCAACTAAAAATTTTTTTTTAAAAAGCCCCCCCCCCCCCCACCCCCTTTTACAAAAAAAAAAAAAAATCGGAAAGGAAAATAAGCATACAGAATAAAGTAAAGAGAGTAAATAGTAATGAGGTACACAGTGCCTTTGCGAATCAACCTACCTGTCAAATTTGTTCGCATGAGGTTCTTTGAAGCTAGAGACTTGCAACTACAAGGCTTGATGTCGAGTTACCTCGCAATCCACGCTGTTTCCCCCGTCTAGTTTACAGTTTATCCATGGCAACCAAATGGGCGCCCAATTCCAAACTACTTTATGGAATCTTAAACGGGGTGATGAGACCAGTAAACTGGCACTTACGGAACATTATATACTCATCACCGTCTGCTTACATAGTGTCATAAGCAACCTATGCCAGCTTCCGGTGTCAAGTCGGAGAAACAGCCCTCGACAAATAAGCTCGGCCAGGCTGTGTTAGAGGCAGGGGGTGGTGAGAACAGGATTGCAGTATAAAACAGATTTAGTCAGACTAGACACACAATTCCTTGATTTTTCTTCAATTGTAATTGGCATCTGTCCGCTTTGTTGCAAGACTGGTTAATCGGAACTAGTAAGTGTTTAGATGCTTTTATTCGCTTCACAACTTCTCTTGGGCTGGTTACCTCATCGAAGAGTTAGGGGTGGGTGAGTGTCAGGGGCGGAAGATATGAGCGGATCTTCTGTGTGGTCTCACCAATAGATTGTATAAGTTTATCTTCATTTCGCTGAAGCAGTTATTGATCTTGTCTTTTCCCTTTGCATGGTTTTCCCTTTGTTTGGGGTTGATTATATTTTCTGAGTGTGGCTCTCTATGGCAATTGATCCCAGGGCTTTCACCTTAGATAGCCAATATCAATTGTTAGGCAATATACTTCTTCTGATTACTTCATTGTTTATCTATTCTTAACTGGCTGTCGGCACTGGGCAGACTTTTAAAAGCAGTTTTTTTTTCTGGGCGGTTTCTTTTTGTAGTTCTTGCTGCAGCCAGTGCAAACTCCAGTAGTAGTCGCAACAGACTGATTGTATAAAGGATATACATCTTTTTCTTCCTTTTCTTCTTCTCCTTCTTCTTTTCCTCCTCCTCCTCTTCTTCTTCTTTTTCTTCTTCTTCTTCTTCTTCTTCTTCTTCTTCTTCTTCTTCTTCTTCTTCTTCTTCTTCTTCTTCTTCTTCTTCTTCTTCTTCTTCTTCTTCTTCTTCTTCTTCTTCTTCTTCTTCTTCTTCTTCTTTCTCTTATTCTCCTCCTTCTCTCTCCCTTCTTCTTTCTCTTGTTCTCCTCCTTCTCTCTCCCTTCTTCATTACCTCTTTTACAGCTTCGGGTGTCGAAGGACATATGAGGTTCTGCTTCTGGCTCTTCTAGCCGCCTCGACCATCGACATATGGTGCCGTTATGGAGTTTCTCTGATGTTTTCTTTCCATATGGTTCTTGATCTACCTCGTGATCTTCATCCTGCCTTTTTTCTGAGTGTTGAACATCGGCCAGATCCCACTGCAACATTTCCTACGTGTAGCTTGACATGCACCAGTCGACCACCAAAGGATGCAGAACCAGCCACTGTGTCTGGCGTATGTGATAACAATCTAGTGCAATGAGAACATCTTCACGACTTTAAAGGTTTTGATTTCACAGAATTTAGAACAACGAAATAGAACAGATGAGTGTTCAGAAGTTGGTTAATATATCAAACCGGGTAGAAAAAAAATTATAAAAACATACTGCCATATAAAATGCTCCCAAATGTATAGTTTTTAGATTACTGATGGGGCGTGTTGGAAAGAAAGATACAGGGGCACGCCGCTGATCGGGAGGTCGTGGGTTCGCTCCCTGGCGGAGCCGGACGTTTTTCAAAAACCACCCTGGCTCCCAGGTCGACCCAGCCTTGAGTGGGTACCGGGTGCAGTCCCGGGAAGTAGAATCGGCCTACGTGATGCTGACCACATCACCCATGTTGTGCCGATTTGTCTATAAAATATCGGTCTAGCCCTATAAGCCCTATTCGCATAGAGGCGTGGAAAAAAAAGTCCTTTTACTTTTTTTTTATATCTATGGATAAGTGGTTCTCAACCTGTGGATGGTGATGGGGGTGCAAAGAAGTTTCAAGAGGGAGGTCAAGAAATTTTGAAATTGACTTAATTTTTTTACCTCGCCTGTCTCTCTCGCGTCTTCCTGCTTCATTTTGCCTCAACATTAAGCGAGCTATAGGTAGAGAGAGTTGATCCGTGTAATTATCCGAGGGAATGATCATATCGGGGTCGAACTGGTCAACCATGGTGGAAGAAGAGAAGAAGAAGAAGCAGAAGAAGAAGAGTTTATTTCTACAAAAACAGTAAGGGATCCTTTCCCAGGCCATCAGGCTTTTATTTAGCAAATAGGGTTAGAGCTAAATTTTATAGAGCAGTCGGTATTTGGTAAGTATTGGGACAGCTAGCCCTCCTCTTACAGCATAAGACAATCCCAATCAACACAAAGAGACATCTTATTCAAAGCATTTTTATGTTAACTCTGTGCTACCAGTGCCAGACATGGTCACTCACAACAAACCATAAAAGAAAATTAGTAACCACGGAAATGATATGTCTGAGAAGGGCTGTAGGAGTGACCATAAGAGATAAGATCAGAAATGAGATCATAAGAGAACAAGTCGGCACAGAACCAATTCTGGATTACATACAAAGACAGCAAGTGAAATGGTTTGCCCACTTAGAGAGAATGCCTTGTGACACCATACCATACAAAGCATACATGGAAAGAGAAGAAGGACGTAGAGCACGGGGTAGACCAAGAACAATATGGAAGGATAACATCAGAGAAACTCTACAACAGCACGATGAGCCTATGGTCGAGGCAGCCAGAAGAGCTAGAAACAGAACCTTATATCTCCCTCGACGAGCCCGGCTCTCTAGCGAAGTTGGTTAAACCTGACTTTCGCGGCGGCCGGGTGACGAACTCCTTGTGGTCCGGGTTCACTCCCGGGGGTAGGCAGAAAAGCCACATTTCTCCCAGATTTACGGTACCTATAATGGAATCAAGGCCGAAGGGTTGCGATATCCATAGTACCGAGCCTAAGGGTTTACAACTCATGGTTTCTGGAAACGTAAAAAAAAAAAAAAAAAAAAATCTCCCTCGACACCCACAGTGGTAAAAGAGGAAGTGAAGAAGAAGTGAAGAAGGAGAAGAAGTCGGCATTTGGTGGGTAATGTGGTCAATGATACGCCAGCCGTCTTTACTTTCCAGAACTGTACCTGGTACCCACTCAAGACTGGGTCTCTCTGGGAGCCAAAGTCATTGTTGGAAAAAAGCCCTGGCCAGCCAGGACCCACCACCAGGACCTTCCTATCTGCAGGCAAGTTCATATATATTACATGTGTCTTATTATATGTTATACTAAGCTTTAAAATAAAATTCAATTATCACAAATTAGAAATTACAAAGACATTTTTTTGAAACTTCATATATATAGTTGTTTTTCCACGCCTTTAGGCGTATTGGACGTATAGGGTTAAATGTATACTGTATAGCCCTAACGGCACTTGGTGAAAGATGTGTTCAACTTCACGCCGACCCCCTTTAGTTCCCATGACTTTACTTTGTACCCACTTAAGGCTAGGCCGACCTGTGAGTCAAAATCGGGACTTAGTCTTGTTAATAGTGGTGTGGGATTTTCTTTTTATTTTTTGTCCGTCACTTTTAAGTCGCATCTATTGTTTGTGTCGGTTGTATGATGGGGAGGGGGGGGGGGAGGGGCGGAGCCTAAGGTCTCGGTATGCATTCACATTGGCTGACCCATAGAAGACTACTTCGACGGTTAAATTTATCGGCTCTGTCTCCTTTTATCGCATCAACGCTGCAGGAGTCCGTTTTAAGTCTCCTGATGGCGTGCAATGTTCAAGCCATTTTATATGGCACACATAACCCAGTCATAATTGTAAACTAAAGATCCCCTTTCGGGTATGATGGTTGAATTTGACGGCTCCCACCACCCACCCCCCCCCCTTTCCTCTCCACCCACCCTCACCCCCACCCCGAGCAAAACACCTGTTAAAAAAAGCCACATCAGAAAGGATGAAAACCACTGATTCAGACGAACTGGCATTCAACTAGCTGTGTTGTCAAGATCACGCCAGCCGTCTTTACTTCCCACGGAATTCCCTGGCTGAGTCCGCCTGTTAGCCAAGGTTAATATTTTAAAATCTGAGCGGCGGGGATTCGAACCTTCGGGCATGATGGCAACCGTCTGGCCACTGCAAAACAGCGGTTCCGCCTTCAAACTAATGCCACTAGCGTCAATTAACCGAAACCTTTCTCTGCTTAATATACGAATTTACAATTAAGTGGAGCGGTAACAGAAGGCGTTCCGTTGCTTCGCATTTATTTAACACGTCAGAGCAGCCAATCAAGAAGTTGGACGGCGTTTGCTAAATGTTTACCAAATCCCACATCAGGAGGACAAGCTAGACTGCAAGTCAGCGACCACCCAAGATGCAACCGAGTCTTATGTTTATTATGAAGTTTGCACAAGAAGATATTGACCAGTGTAAACATAAACAGTTGATTGTTCAGCCTCTTTCGATCTATCGTTCCCTGTCTCTTACTCTCTTGCGTCTTCCTGCTTCATTTTGCCTCAACATTAACCGAGCTGTGGGTAGAGGGAGTTGATCCGTGTAATTATCTGAGGGGATGATCATATCGGGGTCGATCATAGGGGTATTTGTAGGGTATTTTGACAGAAGGCAGCGGCGCGTGTGGCGGTCGGGACTCCTGTGTGTATATAGAGGGAAAGATAACGGCAAGAACTGTTTAAATGAGTCCGTCTTTAGAAAACAACAAATGTCTCCGCTTTCCTGTGTGAGTGTGCGCAGTTAGAAAGATTGATGAATAGTTAAATGGGGGGTGGAATTTCGAGACAAGTAAATCGGGGTTTAGGGAACAATGGAGAGTTCATATTTTGGCAAGAAAAATGCAGAGGACTGCAGACACGCAATTATCAGAAACCTAAACAAGGAACATGGGAGCTGTAATGGTCTAGCGGCTAAACGCTCGCCTGTGGATCAGAAGGTCGTGGGTTCGGTTCCTTACGGGGGCCGGACTTTTTTTTTCTTTCAAAACTGACTTTGGCGTCATGTTCGACCCAGCCTTGAAGTGGGTAGCAGGTGCATTCCTGGGAAGTAAAGGCGACAGGCGTGATGCTGACCACATCACCCACCGAGTGCCAATAAAATTTAGGTCTAGACATAAATACTCAGTACGCCTTAGAGGCGTGGAAAAGGGTTCTTACCTTTTTTCAATGAGGAACTTGTAAATGGAAGAACACCCCAAAAAAAAAATGTGGATGTGGAGAAGAAACATTTTATGATATAGTGACAAACTGGCAGTGTTGCAAACACCATCATCATGTAGCAGGTCCTTCGCAGAACGTCGCTTTCATCACTGTCTGCCTGAAAGAAACTCGGTCTCTCGCTAGCTCTCCCGCCTCATGTACTTTCACACTAATGGAGTCACATATATCCTGCGCCTATCTTCGTGTTGATCGGCCCCTGTTCCTCCTTCCTGGTACCATGCCCTCTGCTATAATTTTTTCCAATCCGTCGTGGCGCTTGATATGACCAAAATATTTCAGCTTCCGAGACAGGATACTGTTTATTAGCCAATTGTTCTTGATGTTCAAATCTTTTTATTGTAATTTTGATGTTCTTGCTGGTGCTCAACTATGGTCTGTTAATGCTGCTTTACCTATGTTATGTACCCGATCCTTTTCCACGCAATTAAGCGTATTGGGCATATTTGGCTAGACCAATTTTTTTTAAGAATCATAAGCACAGGATGCTGTTTATGAGCCAATCTTCCTTTATGTTAATATCTTTCAAGATGTCAGTATTTCTTTTCTTTTTATTCTGAGAATCTTTGTTATAGCATTTCAGCTCAAAAGACCCTGTTCTCTTTCTTAAGGACTGGGAGACAGACCACGGCTCACATCCATATGGGAAGAGGATGCTCTCAAAATTCATTTTTTTAAATCTCCTTGCTGATGCTTAAACTTTTAGACTGTTAATCTTCGCATTGCTATGGCCATCCTCCTTTTAATTTGGGTCAAACAGTCCCAGTTTCTATTTATTATAGAGCCTAGATATTCAAAGTTTGTCTTCTTCTTCTCTTTCACCTTGTACCTCATCGAAGTGTCGTGGGTGGGGGTGGGGGGGGGGGGGGGGAATGTAATGTTCGTTGATGAGCTCTGTCAAGAGCACTATTAAGACTGATGTTCATTTCTGTAAGGCTGTTCTTAATGCCATCACTCCATATTTTCTGAATTCTTCCACTCTCTATACCCGTTGTAACGTTTTAGTGTGGCTCGCTGTGGCAGATAGTACCAAGGCATTCTTGTTAGGTGTCCAAACCACTTAATTTTTTGTTCTTTGATGAATCCTATCAGTGGTTGATTATGGTCTGGGACTGCTTACCGTCTCAAAGAGTCAGATGGACAAACTAGAGCGCATACAGAACGCGGCTATGAGGGTCATTCTGGGTTACACCAGAGACACCCCACTGGTGTGTATGCGATACATCCTTGGTTTGCCGACCGTTGCAGGTAGGCACAAGGTGCTGCAGTCGAAGTCTTAACTCAGGGTAGCTGCAGACACAGACCACCCTCTGCATGAAGCTCTGGGTACCACAAAATCCAGCTTAAGAATGGAGGTCAAGGCGGTCACTGTAGCTTTCCGCTGGCTAGAGAACACGACACACACACACACACACACACACACACACACATCGTGATTGTAACTGATTCAGAAAGCAGGCTGAGGAAGATCAGAACAGATATGCTTCGTGTAGAGTGGAATGCTTCGCTGCCGAGGACACGGGTAAGGAGTATTGCCTGGATTTTTTCACCGGGTCATGCCAGTGTGTTGGGGAATGAACAGGCGGACAAACTGGCTGGTTCTGCACAACTTGATGGAATACTGATACATGATAAAGCAGACGTGGTTAGTGCCTTGTAGAAGAGCGTATACAGTTCGAAGGAGCAGATGGATCGCCACAGTCTGGTGAGATTGATGCATTGGGTAGTGACGAGAGGTTCTGGCAGATGCTCGAGGCTCAGAGGAAAGGCAAGGCAGACGTTTAATCAGAATGCTACTGGCACCATTAGTATCGGAACTCTTCGATGGCTGCTGAAGATGGGGACGGGGCGCTTATGGGAATGCCCCGAGTGCTGTGATGTCGGTTCTTGAATCAAATGAAATCAAATCAAACCAAATCTTTAATGACATGTAAGACTGGCTTTATTCCTAGCATTCGTCTGATTTCATGATTTCGTATTCTGTCTTTCCTTGAAACTCCTTAAGCTCTTCTAAGGGATTTTATCTCTGTTGTCACAATTTTACGTTCATCTCTCTGTTGTCACAATTTTACGTTCATTGGAGGGTGTAAGTGTCCACGTTTGGCATTGAGAGCATAGTGTTGGCCAAAAAAATGTTTGTGACATTTTTAATTTCTTACACCATTTATTGTTATTTTTGAGTGACAGCTAGTTTTATCTGCGTACACTATATAAATATTTTTTCAATTCATGAACAGATTTTGATCTTCACTGTGCTTTTGGACAGACAATATTAAATTTTCTATTCCCTTTACGCTTTTCGAAAGGAGGACTGTGTCATCTGCGTAGCGGAGTTCCGGAATAGGGTTGCCACCAATTTTGAGCGGATCATAACTGTCACAGGTCTGTTAATACTACAAAAATAAATACTGACAACATATTTGAAACTTTCCCTGGATGGGTTCAGGGGCCCAAAGTGGGGAAAACAAGAATAGGCCCACTGTCTCCCCGACAATCATGTTGTAAGAGTAACTGGGGATCTTCCTTGGAAGTCGGAGTGCATCTGCCTCAGAGGGGAAGAACCAACAATCTGCATACAAATTAGTTAGATCTCTCAAATAGATGTGCTGAGGCACTGAGGTTCTGGACAGAGACTATTGTCCAGAGATGGACGAACAACCAGAATTTTCAGCTGGAATTTGCAGCTGGTGAACACAAAGAAGAAGATATTTGAAAATAAATGGGTATAAAAATAAGAACTAGTCGTAAATGATAAATATGTTGGCGCTTGTGACTTAGGCGTTGCGAGCGCGCTGCGTAATTCCGAGTTACCCGGCTTGATTCCAGCTGCAGGCGACTTGGCAGTAGACGGCTGTGCGGTGATTGCAACAGTGAGATTGAGAGCTAAACGTACAGGTCCAGTGGCAAACTACTAAACGTAAAATTGCCTAATAACCCGGAGGCTTATCCGGTCAACAAATGCCCGCTGAAGTCGGATGCGTTGGTCAAAAGGCGCAAATATCGTAGCCATGCTGTAAACGGACAGAACCCAATTACATCTTTGGATGAACGCAAGAGAAGAAGAAGAAATTGCATAGTTAAAAAAAAAAATTACCAAAAAGAAAAATGCTATTGTTGCTTTCATGTGATATCATGTTTAAAAAAAAAAAAACATACGCATCTATGATAAATAACAAAAGTGTTCAAAGAGAAATTTTTATTAAATGGAGCACTATATGGCTTAGTCTGTCACCGCAAAACAGCGGGGTTCCCCAACCGAAAACATCTCACAAAGTACGAACACCGTAGCTCCAAAGACGGCTTCTGTAGATCCACGAAACACCCGCTGTCAAAACCGTCGAATGGAGATGTCCAAGGACGAACCAGGGCCAAGACCTATCGATTGTGAAACTGACGGTTTAGTGACTACGCCACGGATATCCCCATGTAAGGAGATAATATATTTTAAAGTTGAATACAAAATATGTACCAGACACACAAAAAGTTGACCTTATTATAGCTTGTATTATTAGACATTATATATAATAAACAGATAATGTCCTAATCGGCAATCATAGCAAGAAGTGAAAAAATAGAAGGACTTTCTATTTCTTTCTTAAGTGCCGATCAAGACGTTATCAATAATATATATATAATATCTACGGATGGAAGGGTTCCCTCTCTGGGTATTTATGAAATGTGACGGCACATTCTAGAAGAGACGTGTCGCTAGACAAGGGATACACAGCGACGCTAAAAGAATGATGGCAATGGCTGGTGGAAACATCAGGATATGTAGTAATATCAGTTGCACACACTCACGCACCCACGCACACACACGCACGCACGCACGCACCCACGCACACACACACACGCACGCACACACACACACATACACGCGCACACACACACACAAACACTCACACCTACATGCACAAACACACGCACAAACACACACACACATACACACACAAACACATACATACAGACACACGCACAAACACACACACACATATATACACACACAAACACACACACACCACACAAACACACACCACACAAACACACATACATACATACACACGCACAAACACACACACAAACACATACATACAGACACACGCACAAACACACACACACATATATACACACACACAAACACACACACACCACACAAACACACACCACACAAACACACATACATACATACACACGCACAAACACACACACACACACACATATATATATATATATATACACAAACACACACATACCACACAAACACACACATACATACATACACACAAACAAACACACACACACACACTTCATTGCTGCACCAGACTTGTGGCTCTGCACAAGTTTGTCCCCCCCCCCCCCCCCTTTTTTTTTTTCTTTCTCTCCCCCTGAAAAGAAGAATATAAACGACAATGGATCTAGGGCTTTGCGGATATTTCGGGAAAAAAGGCAAAAGGAATATATATTCAAAGTAAACCTATCACCGGTCGGCGTCTGTGGCTTAGGCGTTGCGAACGCGCTTCGTAATGCAGAAGTGCCGGGTTCGATCCCAGCTGCGGGCCTTGTGTCTCGCGTTGGTTTCGACAGAGGTATCGAGAAGCTGACTGTCCAGAAAGCAATGTGGCAAACTACTGAACGTAAATTTGCCTTTAAAACCCTCACAGATGCCAGAAACGCTGGGGTTGGTTCTGCAATGCCATGTAAAGGATATGTAACTAACTGACCTATCACCATTAACACTGAAATGGCGCGCTGACTGCTGAAGGTAGGGACGGTTTAAAAAAA
>CAJHNH020001057.1:0-185000 GCA_905116865.2 Candidula unifasciata | reverse complement strand
TTGTGTTCCCTGTACGCTTTGATCTTTTAGTGACAAAATATATAATTTAGTTTGGTTTGCCAATAACACCTTCCGCATTTTATCCTGCAGGCAGGCACCAAGCTATGGTCGATTCAAATTATCATCATCATCAATTCTTTTTACCACCAAGTGGCATATAAGGCTTCAGAGAGGTCTTCCCGTGATTCCTGTCCTGTGCAATCTTCAGTGTAGTTTTTCATGTCAGAGATGTGGCAATCAGTTCACTTTCCATCGTTGGTCTCAATCTTCTTCTTCTTCTTCTTCTTCTTCTTCTTCTTCTTCTTCTTCTTCTTCTTCTTGTTTGCGTTCACCAGCTAGTTCACCTCTCTGGTGGAAATTTCTGGTTGTTCGTCCACTTCTGGTTGTTTTTAGCCTCCCTTCTGCCTCTTTCCCTCTGGTGTCCAAGTGCGAGCTGTTTTGGTAGGTATATCAGGATTCATTCCTATAACATGGCCAATGCATTTCTATTTTCTCTTGGTTATCATACTGGGTTTAAATTATAAATAATTTAAAACGCCTCTTAAAAGCATTTTGGGAGAAATCCAAAATTAGTGCACGAATTCAACCTAACGTTTCTACCGAAATCTTCGTCAGCAAAATAGTATTTACGTCACAACTTTAGATTCAAGTTTATTTTGTGTAAACAGTTTTCTTGTGATAATAACAGAAACTGTCACACTGAATGAAAGGTCAGTGGGAGCATCTTTGTATAGTCGAGAAGTTGATCCATTGCAGTAGTTAATGGTAACATTTCATTTGTTAATTTCTCTGTTTATTACATTTTTATTCAGGAGCTTAACACTTATTATTTTTATTGTTATTATTATTATTATTATTATTATTATTATTATTATTACTATTATTATTATTATTATTATTATTATTATTTTTGTTGTTAGCGTTGTATTGAATTTACATTGCGTTTTGTAGATACATTTTGAGGGGTGGAACAAGAACAAGTTAAGCCTGGTTTTAAGGTGTAAAAATAGTAAATGTGCCAAATGACAAACAGAACAATGATATAATGAAATAATCGCGTGACGCTGATGAATATGCTGAGAGGGGAATCTGAGCGCCTTTGGATGTGTCCGGAGTGCTGAGAAGATAATCCAATTTATAACTTATAGTTAAATCATATAAAATGTGCAAGCAAATACTTCAAAAGCAGGAGGTCTCTACGTGGTTAGGGATACAGCTTTACAATTTTATTCATTTGATCAACTTTTCAGGGGTGGCCCGGAAAAAAATGGTGGGGTGGGGGGTGGGCGGGTGGTGGGGAGGGGCTAACAGCGAATGACTGTCCAAGTTCCCGACCACTCATAAACTACTAGTTGCCTAGCAAACCAGGCGCGCTGCCATAGGACCAATCAGCTTCCTCGCGTATACAATTTTTAGCTCTCGGCCATCTGACATTACCTCAATATGTCCTAGTAATTTCAGTATATTAGCTCTTATGATGCCAGTGATCAATGGTGATTTAAGCAGATTGTAAATTTTGTTACTGCTTTTCACTCTCCATTCCCAGCTGTTTGCAGCTTTTATGGGTCCAAAGATGAATATGAATTTTTTTTAAATCCTGTTTACGTGTCTGGCCTATTTACACACTGGTTGACATTTTATTCATACTTTCTCAGACTCTTCTACGTGGGAGTGGTATCACGTTGTCTTGCCTCCAATTACATCAGCGCCGATGTCGCGTGTTCTACACTACACGACGACACAGCTTTCAACGAACCCAGAACATCTATAACTGGCCCTAACCCAAACACACCCACCCACAGTCACAGCCTAGGTCACAAGAGAGACTCTTTTCAAAGATAGCTGTATAACTGACACCCCTCTGACCGAGATCAGACTGAGAAAGTGTATAGATGGGTCTGGAAACGTGAACAGGTCCGAATTTTGAAATTATTTTTTAAAGTGATTAAAAAGAGAACGTCTGTATGTTGTTAAGGAAAACCGGTAAGCTCCGTTGCCAAGTTTCCAATGACTTGGGGGAGGGGGGTCAGAATTACTGACAAAGAGAGAGAGAGAGAGAGAGAGAGAGAGAGAGAGAGAGAGAGAGAGAGAGAGAGAGAGACAGACAGACAGACAGACAGACAGACAGACAGACAGACAGACAGACAGACAGACAGACAGACAGACAGACAGACAGACAGACAGACAGACAGACAGACAGACAGACAGACAGACAGACAGACAGACAGACAGACAGACAGACAGACAGACAGACAGACAGACAGACAGACAGACAGACAGACAGACAGACAGACAGACAGACAGACAGACAGACAGACAGACAGACAGACAGACAGCTCCCTAAAAACATTCTGGGGGAGAACTTAAAAGCCACCCACCCCTCCTGCAGATCAAGGTTCAAGTGCCGATGAGTAAAATGATATAGAGGCAGCAATTGTTGAGGGGGAGGGGTGTGGAAGGGGGGGGGGGGAGCTGCCTTGGGAAGTCTTGTGAAGCAGCGTCTTATTCCGTGGAGCGGGAAAATACAAGAAATATTCCACGGACCCGCTGATGGCTAAAACAAACAGAAAAAAAAAAAAGAAAGAAAGTGTTGCGGGCATTTCATTTATTAAATATAATATTCTAACATTGCAATTTTTAAGTAAGGGGAGACTAGTTGCTGCTTAAACTTTGAAAAATATAATGAACGTGGTTTGAACGTTGTTTCTGAGAGGCGAAAGCCTGCAGTAACATCCATTAACTTTCTTTGTTGAGTTATTGTTAATGAGGTGTTAACATCCATTCACTTTCTTTGTTGAGTTATTGTTAATGAGGTGTTAACATCCATTCACTTTCTTTGTTGAGTTATTGTTAATGAGGTGTTAACATCCATTCACTTTCTTTGTTGAGTTATTGTTAATGAGCTGGTAATACCAGAGACCGCAATTCTGCAGGAGTAAGTTTTTCTTCCTAATTGATTGTGAAACGACTCACATCCGTAGTTTACAACACGGAGAGCAAACATGTTTTCTAAATGTTTTGACTGAAGCTGCCCTGAAGGCTCTTAACTGTAATTAACCTTTACAGAACTATTTTTTTTTTTTTTTTTTACATTGAGCGCTTGAGCATATTAATCACTGAGCGCTTGAGCACATCACCCACTGATCGCTTGAGCACGTCATCCACTGAGCGCTTGAGCATATCACCCACTGAGCGCTTGAGCATATCACCCACTGAGTGCTTGAGCACATCAGCCACTGAGCGCTTGAGCACATCACCCACTGAGCGCTTGAGCACGTCACCCACTGAGCGCTTGAGCACATCACCCACTGAGCGCTTGAGCACGTCACCCACTGAGCGCTTGAGCACACCACTCACTGAGTTCTTGAGCACATCACCCACTGAGCGCTTGAGCACATTAATCACACACTGAGCGCTTGAGCACGTTACCCACTGAGCGCTTGAGCACATCACTCACTGAGCGCTTGAGCATATCACTCACTGAGCGCTTGAGCACATTAATCACACACAGAGCGCTTGAGCACGTTACCCACTTAGCGCTTGAGCACATCACCCACTGAGCGCTTTAGCACATCACTCACTGAGCGCTTGAGCACATCACCCACTGAGCGCTTGAGCACGTCACTCACTGAGCGCTTGAGCACATCACTCACTGAGCGCTTGAGCATATCACTCACTGAGTGCTTGAGCACACCACTCACTGAGCGCTTGAGCACTTCACCAACTGAGCAATTAAGCACGTCACCCACTTAGCGCCCATTGGTCTATAAAATATGAGTGGACCACTATATGCAAACTACGTAATGTGGGATTCCAGTGCTAACGTATGGATGGGAGAGTTGGAAAGCACTGAGGTAGCTCTAGATTTAAAAACAAAAAACAATTAGACAATTTTTAGAACAGATGTCTTTAAAGAATACAAAATCTTCACTGGACAGATTTCACATCCAGTAAGCAAATAAGACAAGAGATCAAGCAAGATAGTGTCTGCAGTTTGAAGAAAGCACCGCTGATACTAGATCGAACATGCACTCAGAATGGATAAGACTAGATTCCCCCACCATATGGACAAAAGAAAGGGGGGGGGGGAAACGGAAAAAACCAAGAGAGACCTTGCCTAGAACCATCATCAAGCAAGGCTCAACCGTGGGCCTAATGAACACTCAGGACCTAAAACAGGTGGCAACGAGAGCTAAGACCTCTGTCCTGTGGGCCGCTCTAAACTCAAGAGGAATGACTAACGTTACTAGTGGCTACAGTTTCATCCTATTTGTGACGAGCAGTTCCCGTTTAAAGAAAGACAGTTCCTGGGATGTCAAAGTAGTCTTCGATGTGTGACAGTCACTACTGACATATATGATCTCATAGTCTTGCCATCTAAGGCTGCGTGATCTCGAGGCATGGTGTCCACCTCGAGTGCTTGAAGACCCGGGTTCAAGCCCCGATGAGGGCTAGGATTTTTTCACGTGGATTCTAGTTATTATTTTTTTTCGGATCTCTGGATAGTAAGATTACTATGTGTGTATTGTTGCGACAAGTTAAACAAAAACCCTGGAAGCTGAAAATCGCAAATAGTAGCCCAACGGCCTGTCCGGGCAAAATACTTACTTAGTCGCTCCTCTTCTACCTTGGGGTGTAGAGGTTTGCCAGAGAGATCGCCAGACGTCTCTATCAGCAGTTTTCTTTCTGGCTTTGTTCCATTCCAGTCCTCTGTCAGTTAGGGACTGTCGGATGTTGTCTTCCCAGCGCACCCTGGGTCGTCCCGGAGGTCTGGTTCCCTGGTTCTTAGCCTCCCATGCTTGCCATGGTGGCCGATTTTCTCCCATTATGCATACATGTCCAAACCATCGTAACTGTGACTGATCTACTCGGGTTAGTTAGGGCTGGGTATCAAGGTCTTGACGTATTGTCTGATTGCGGACTTTGTCCCTTCTTGTCACTTGGACCACCTTTCTCAGGTATCTCTACCCAAAGTATTTCAGGATCCTCGCGGGAGCAACAGAGTTCGTGCACTGCGCGGAGATTCTTCATACTTAGACTTGAGTTAGAAGTAGAACGGAGCCACTTTTGGGTTAAACATAAGCATAGACTTACCACCGAGTTCATTTCGGACTTACAATTCATAAGTCAAACAGTTTGTGGGTAGAGTATTTTTCTAACTGGTTTTTTTTTTTTTTCAAAAATGTTTTACAATTTATGCATACACAACAACACAAGAGTTAGTAGGCTTGCAAACCCTGTCCCTCTGCCAAATATGGTAGGGTCAAAAAGACTTTCTTCTTCTTATTATTCTTCTTCTTCTTCTTCTTCTTCTGTCGTTTGCTTGAAATAAATTACATGGATCTGCAGTGCTGTCTCTACTACAAACTTTACTGTCTTTTTTAATTAATTCACTGAGAGACCTCCTATGTTTGAATTCTACCAGTGTGTTTCTTGGCCGGAAGTTTTGCCTGGAAACCTTGTATTTAGGAGAGTCTTGAAGAGACTGACCTCTAGACCTTGTAGCCCTTTTACCGTCAGTTCTGAGACCATACTAATGTTTCAATTTCCGGCGGGTAGATGTGCAGCAACTCGGCAATGTGATTTATGCATTTCAGTAAGAAAATGATTCTTTCTGTGCTTCATTATACTTCATATCCATAATATGCATATGATTACATGAATATAACATGCTTCATTGATGAAATACAACTGCTGTGTGAAAGATGGAAGTTTGGAAGGGCCGAATGTAAGACAGGCCTGCGTGCCTAATTTGTAACCCTTTGAAAATAAAGTTCGTTCGTTCGTTCGTTCGTTCGTTCATTATATGTTGATTTAACTCTGTAGTAATGTACTTGACGACATACAGCAAAATATGCCAGGCAATATATTGTGTAATGCCTTGCTTGTGTCCCCATTTAAAAACTTTCTAATGTAGTAAAGTTAATCATGTGTGCTTCACAGGACGTTGCAGAACCAACCTCAACATTGTGTGTGTGTGGTTGTTGTGGTTTTTATATGCACATTTTCCTTCAGTATGTTTGCCATTGCTACCAGACGCTAGATTCTCGATACCAGTGACGACATCAACGCAATGCGGTTTGCTGCCAAATCGGCGTCAGTGGCTTAAATGTTGTGAACGCGCTTCGTAATGTCGGCGTGCCATGTTCGATCACATCTGTACTCGATTGGCAGCAAAACGTCTTGCTTTGGTTTCGCCAGTGGTACCGAGAAATCACCGTTTAGAAAGCAATGGAAAATTACTTGACGTAAAATTTGTCTAGAAAACCCACAACAGCCACACACACACACACACACACAACCCGCTGAGGTTGATTCTGCAACGTCCTGTAAAGGATACGCAATTAACTGCAATGTAGTTATCTTTTGTTAATTATTATTATTATTACTTTTTAAATGGTCGTTGGGTGGGGATAGTCGTAGATCTCACAGGTCGTCAGTCCAGAATAAGGTTATTTGGTTCCCCTCTACTTTCCCTTTTGTCGGCTCCCCCTTGCGTTGAGTTGTGTACGCTGACGTACTCCTCACAATAACATCAAAGGATGCCCTTCCCCTCATCATCTGCAGGCATGTTTGTAAATGGTTTCCCAAACATTTATTTTAAATTAAACATCTCCCCCTCAAACCAATCTAAACGATGAGAAAATCAGAAGTTAACGGAGCCCACAAGTCGGTTTCGTTTCAGTCTCTACAATTTTCTCATGAGTTAACCATTTACTGTCAGATCAACCTTTTGTAGGACATATCCCTACAAAAGCCACCCCAAGGATGCATTGCCAACAGCGCTGACCATGGTGGGGTAGTTTTCATAATTCCTGGCGATAGAAAAGCATCTTTCATATTGTGAGCAAACTGATAGACAATAACAACAGTTGTTTGCTTTTTCACCTGGTCGGCGATTCATTTGATTTACGGACAGGTGGGATAATTGATGTCCGGTGTTTGTTTACCTGTGATCTTTTCGGCCGCGGACATTAGAAGTTGTTGTCGATGGCGTAACGCAATTGGACGGCACGCCTGGCTGAATACGGTTGTACAAATACTGACCAGTGCGGATGTATGACAAACAGGATAAATCCTCTTTCTTTCTTTCTTTCTTTCTTTCTTTCTTTCTTTCTTTCTTTCTTTCTTTCTTTCTTTCTTTCTTTCTTTCTTTCTTTCTTTCTTTCTTTCTTTCTTTCTTTCTTTCTTTCTTTCTTTTCTTTCTTTCTTTCTTTCTTTCTTTCTTTCTTTCTTTCTTTCTTTCTTTCTTTCTTTCTTTCTTTCTTTCTTTCTTTCTTTCTTTCTTTCTTTCTTTCTTTCTTTCTTTCTTTCTTTCTTTCTTTCTTTCTTTCTTTCTTTCTTTCTTTCTTTCTTTCTTTCTTTCTTTCTTTCTTTCTTTCTTTCTTTCTTTCTTTCTTTCTTTCTTTCTTTCTTTCTTTCTTTCTTTCTTTCTTTCTGTCTGTCTGTCTGTCTGTCTGTCTGTCTGTCTGTCTGTCTGTCTGTCTGTCTGTCTGTCTGTCTGTCTGTCTGTCTGTCTGTCTGTCTGTCTGTCTGTCTGTCTGTCTGTCTGTCTGTCTGTCTGTCTGTCTGTCTGTCTGTCTGTCTGTCTGTCTGTCTGTCTGTCTGTCTGTCTGTCTGTCTGTCTGTCTGTCTGTCTGTCTGTCTGTCTCTGTCTGTCTGTCTGTCTGTCTGTCTGTCTGTCTGTCTGTCGGTCTGTCTGTCGGTCGGTCTGTCTGTCTGTCTGTCTGTCTGTCTGTCTGTCTGTCTGTCTGTCTGTCTGTCTGTCTGTCTGTCTGTCTGTCTGTCTGTCTGTCTGTCTGTCGGTCTGTCTGTCTGTCGGTCTGTCGGTCTGTCGGTCTGTCGGTCTGTCTGTCTTTCTTTCTTTCTTTCTTTCTTTCTTTCTTTCTTTCTTTCTTTCTTTCTTTCTTTCTTTCTTTCTTTCTTTCTTTCTTTCTTTCTTTCTTTCTTGTTTTTTTATTTGACTGTTTTTTCGCACCTACATGCACGTCTGTTGCCTGTCCATCTGCCTGTCTTTCTAAGACTGTGTTTACTGCCCATGTTTGTAGAGCGATATAGGACGGATGTATCTTGAACCTGAGGCTCTAGCGCCGCAGAGATAGCACACTGCCCATGAACTGTGCAGGGGAGGAGGTATGCTTTTGCTGTCGACAGAAAATAGTATTCCTTAAAGATACATTATTGAGGATTTGAATGGTAATTTTATGAATGAAGAAGAAGAAGAAGAAGTTGAAGAAAAAGAAGAAGAAGAAGAAGGGGGAGGAGAGGAAAAAGAAGAAGAAACTAAATGGTTGATGATGATGGAATGGGTGGGAATAGCTTTGATAATGATAACGAAAAGAACAGGAAGAAATTATTTTTTAATAATAACGATGATAATGACGATGATGATGATGATGATAATGACGATGATGATGATGATGATGATGATGATGATGATGACGATGACGACGATGATGATGATGATGGTTATGATGATGATGAGTAAGCACAACAGCTGGTAAAGAAATGGACCTGTTTTTATGGCCCCTAACCACTTTCAGCTGAAACTCCCTTACACGGAAGCGCCAGCATAAAAAACAACACGTGTGCCAGAAGCAGATTTATATATCATGCCACATTTGATTGACATAACATGGCGTATTTTGAGTTGTGCCATTCGGGGCAGACCTGGGCCGCTGCTGGCGTTCTTGCAAGAGCTGAGTTAGATACAGGGGCGGCGATCCGGAGCAAACATTTCATGGGGGAGGGGGTGTATTGAAGGGGCTGGAGAGGGAAAGGGGGGGGGGGGTAGCTCGGGCCTCCTATAGTTTTCTGAGGTGTGTGGCCCACGGGTCTGGCACTTGTTTGAGTGAGCAGTATTATTGTTGTCATAATTTTTTTTATCAGGTTTTAAATTTTATACGACCACATCACGTCGGTTTTGAGATATGTTAGGGAAATCCACAGAACGGCCCGTAGTATAGGGGGTGGTGGGGGTTTAGGTTTAGTAGAAGTCGCTATTCATTTAAGACCAGTCCTAACCCTAAACACCCCTTATGATATGGTACTGTCCAGGGAAACCCCGTTGTAGCCGACGTGATGTGATCGTATAACATAAAAGTAACTATTATTATTTTTGAAATGCATGGCAAACAAATTTAGTTATATATTCTTCTTCTTATTTGTATTCATCGGCTGTAAACTCATGCGGAACGTCATGGCTGTTCGTCCACTTCTAGACACTAGCGTTTTCCAAAACCTGCCTGTTGCGTGCACATCTGGTTCCTTGCCTCTCAGGCAGACGCATTCCGACTTCGAAGGAAGCTTCCAGTTAGTCGACTCTTACAACATGCTTTTTTGGGAAAGGTGGTGGGTCTATTGTTGTTTCTCCTAAAATTGGGGCCTCAGAACCCACGCGGGTATAATAGTATATTGGAAATCATATGAAATGTATCCCCACATGCTTAGAAAGAGACCGTCCATGCGAGGTTCAGGCGGTGGTTTGGCTCCATTGCCAAATGTCTTGGTTTTCTGAAAAGCGTCAGCCAGTGACAACTGATGAAACCAGTCCCGCTATTTTCTTCCCCAACAAACATTCGCAAGAGCGTTGAGTGATATCCATACATACGGGTTCTAAGGTGGACGAGTGGGAACAAAATGCCATGGCCAGAGTTATGTGATGGAGTTCATCAGGAAGGGAATGAGAATGATGTAAAAACTGACCACGAAAAGGATGAGAGCTGAGCATCTGAGAAGGAAAACACTAAACACAAATGTTGACAACAACGGTCTTGAAATTCCATGCTATAATTGTGGAAGACTTTTCTTAACGAGGGCAGGTCTTGCTAATCACACTCGCCATCGCCATGGGCTGTGAGTCCAATTCCTCCTCATAGTGCAGTATAACACCATCGTTTGGAAAGGCAGAAAGGTGCCAGTCCTACACATGATGCTAAGTACAGACAATTTTATTGGGTGCATAGTTGCTCTTACATTATTTTTGAATTCTCTTTAGCTGTAAAAAGATCTTTCTTCCGAATAGTTTGTTGCAGGAGTAGTTTCAGTTTTGCTTGAAAATAACATTTATAAAATAAAACAAGTTTCTAGAGAGGAAAAAAATTATATATATAATGACGTCAAAGGATGTCAAAAAACGCCAAAGGACTACAAAAGACGCTAAATGACGTCAAAGGACTATAAAGGACGACAAAGTTCGTCAAAGGACGCCAAAGGACTATAAAGGACGCCAAAGGTCGTCAAAGGACGCCAAAGGACTACAAAGGACGCCAAAGGACTACAAAGGACGCCTAAGGACTACAAAGGACGAGCCAGCTCTCTTTTTGTCGAGGACAGTTGTCTGGGGAAGCCTGGCCTTCACATGCTTCCCAAGATACATAAACTGGACAACCCAGGTAGACCGATCGTGTCCGCCTGTGCTTATCCCACAGAGATCGTATCCGGATTCCTCGACCGTATTCTGCAGCCCCTGGTCGTTGATCTCCCGTCTTACATCAAAGACACCAACCATGCCATCTCTATCTTTCAGTCTATCCGATTCACCTCTTCTTCCAGGTACCACATCTTCACCTTAGATGTTACCTCCCTCTACACCTCTATTCCACATTCGGATGGCCTCCAGGCTTTGCCGTTCTTTCTAGATCAGAGAGTCAGTCCTGGCATAGCCACTGATCCCGTGATTCGCCTGGCTGAGCTAGTGCTTACTCTAAACTCATTCGAGTTCAATGGCCAGTATTTCAACCAGATTAGCGGTGTCGCTATGGGGACCGAGATGGGACCCAGCTATGCCTGCCTCTTCATGAGGCACCTCGAGCACCAGATACGTCATGCATATACCGGTAGGCTCCGCGAGCTCTACAGGATGTATATCGATAATTGCATCGGTGTAACTTATATGCCCCTACAGGAACTGCAGAACTTTATTCATTTTTTTCTATAACTTTCACCCCAGCATCCAATGCACTTCTAGCATCTCACCTTCCTCGGTGCATTTCCTGAATCTCACTGTCACAGTGAATACAATGGACCTCAGCACCTCTGTGTACTACAAGCCTACTGATTCCCACGCTTTTCTCCTCTACACGTCCTCCCACCCCTCTTCTTGCAAGGACTCTATTCCGTTCTCCCAACTTCTACGCATCCGCAGACTATGCCAGGAGAACAACGACTTTCATAACAAAGCCCAGGAAACGCTGGACTTCTATCGGCTTCGAGGGTATACTGAACATGTCCTATCTGCCGCCTTTCACCGCGCACGGTTTTTCCATCGTGCCGAAGCTCTCGCTTCCAAGCCGAAATTCACAACAACAGACCTATTCTCACACTTATCTACCACCCTCATAACATCCGCGCCAAGAATATTTTCCTTAGGCATCTCTCCATCCTTAAAGCCGACCCTGCCACTAGCACGATTTACTCTGAACTTCCTCTAGTGACCTACAGGCATGATCGTAACCTCAAGGACATTCTAGTCAAGAGTAGATTACGCCCCTCGTCTGAGCACCACTTCGGAACGGTCTCTTGCCATAGACCTGTATGCAGAACCTGTCCATACGTGGTACAGGAGGCCAGTCTAGAATTCCCTAACGCCACCTTCCACATGCGTGAAGCATTCTATTGCACCAGCCGCAATGTCATTTATGCCATCAACTGCAAGAGATGTGGCATGAAATACATTGGTGAAACAGGTCTACGGCTGGCTGACAGGTTCGGACAACATCTTTTGGACGTGCAAAATGGTGCCCTGAAACCAGTACCGTTGCACTTCAATTCGCAGGATCACCAAGGTGTTCACGACATGGAGCTGACAAACATTAAATCCAGCCATTCCAGCGACAGAGTCCGCAAGTCTCTTGAGAATCGCTTTATTTATTATCTGGGGACTTTGACGCCCTCCGGAATGAATTGCCAACACATTTTCATTTAAACTTCCAAGGGTTTGAACTGCCCTCACAGTTTCAACCCCTACACCCCAGTTACGGCCCCTGATACTCCACAGGGGGGTATTTATTCCCCCAGCTGACACGTGCGGTCATTCTGCTGAGTAACAACCGACCTGGCCGCATTGTGATGCCAGCTAAGTGATTTTATGTATCTATGTAGTATTGTTTATTTTGTGTGTGCTGATGAAGGCTCAATAGCCGCAACGTTTACGTTTCGTTTGTATTAGTTATATTGTAAAGCTTGCTAATATACTTTTTGTTCAGGTTTATATCTTTTTAAAGGACTACAAAGGACGCACATGACGCCAAAGGACGCCAAAGGACGTCAAAGGATGTCAAAGGATCCCAAAGGACTACAAATGACGCCAAAGGACTACAAAGGACGCAAAAAGACGCCAAAGGACGTCAAAGGTGCACCATGACTTTACGGACACATGAAATTGCATTTAAAATAAATAAATAGAAAACTATATCTGTGAAAGTGGACGTAGTTTTTGTTTTAGGTCCCTGCAGAATGTAAAGCCCTAAGCTGTAGCTTATTTAGAGTATGTCTAAATCCAGCACAAGATCCATTGCCTTCCTTGCAAGAATACCGTAAAAGGCGACTGGGCACCTGTGGGCTCAAATCTGTGGCGTTTGACACTAGCTACAACCACAACACAGCGTGCCAGCCGCCCTATCATGGGCAAACGTGGTGAAAGTAGTTTTTTATTTTTTACTGCATACTGATAAAGGCTTTCTAGCAGCAAATATCATGTTGTCGGTCATGATTGTGGATTTGTGAGGCAGACTAGTTCTAATTCTCATACAGATTAAAATCCATCCCCCCCCCCTTTTTTTTTCCCCTCCCCCCGTTTGGGTTATGGGACCCCATTGTGGGGGGGGGGGAGAATAGACCCACTGCCAACTCAAAAGCATGCCATAAGAGTCGAATAATTGGGAGCTTCATTCGAAGCTGGAGTCCATATGCCTGAGATGTAAGAAACCAGCAGTCTGCATACAAGTGAGTCCGATTTGTAAAACGGATGTACACACACAACTCAGGCTCTGGAACAAGACCAGAGTCCAGAAGTGAACTAACCGAAACTTTCCATCCAAGTTTATAGCCGGTGCACACAAACAAAGTAGATATGTTGTCATGACATTCTTCCTTAAAACGCAACATCTTACTGGAAGCCTTACAGGCACAGCTTACCCCATAATCTGACCAGAAGGCCATTAGCAGGTGACGACCGCGTCACCTTGTTGACTCAAAAAGCAAATAAACGTCCACACAAACGGTCAAGCAACTTAACACCTTGACGAAACACAATCTTTCACTAGAGTCCGGTAAGTGTTGGGAAACCCCCGACTTCCATTGGTCAGTCCTTCCATTTGTAATATAAACAAGCCGACGACATTCCAGACTGGAAGAAATATTTTAATGGAATTCCAGAATCACTTACTGTGAATGGTCATCAAGAAACTGCCCTTGGATTTGTTTTTCTTGTATATTGTTCGTCCCTGCTTCTTTCACAGGTGAGTTCACGGTCAATATTATTTTAATTTCCCTTAGGTGAGCTGTAGAGAAAGTTTGTGCCGTTTCCGACTGAACAGACAACAGTTGATATAGTCGACTTGTATCCAACACAGGAATACTAAAACGCTATGAAAAGCCTCAAGGCGTGTCCTTGACTTGAAATGCTGTTTTTTCATTGATGAAAAGTGATACTTCAGCTAACATAAAGCGGTCGCGTTGTTGCGTTGTAAGCTCAGTTTTTCAGTTTTCCGTAGAAACCTACGGGAAATCATGTTTGTCCAACGACGATTTCGGCTCATAATTATGATTCTGGAACTAATTTTCTTCGTTAGCTAGGTGTCGATAACTGATTCATTGGCATCTTTCCGTCTTTCCTGACGATAGTGTTAAACTGCGATATGAGGAGGCAAGGGACTCACAGCCCACGGCGATGGCGAGTATGACTAGCAACACGCACTCGTGCTAGGAAAAGCCTTCCACAATTAAAGCATGGAGTTTCAGAACCAATGTCGTCAACATTTAGTGTTTAGTGTTTCTTCTCAGACGCTCCGCTCCCATCCTTTCTGCAATCAGTTCGTCGTTCATTCTCATCCCCTTCCTGATGTGTCCCCTCTACACAACACGGTACATGACATTTAGTTCCCACGAGTCCACTTCAATACCTGCATCATTCATGTCCCTCTTGCACACATCTTAATATTGTATTAGAGATCGGCCTCGGCTTCTTATCAAAGGTTAGTTGCGTATCCTTTACAGGACGTTGCAGAACCAACCCCAGCAGCGCCTGGCTGTTTGCCATTTCTCCTGGACGGTCGGCCCCCTTATACCCGGAAACCAACGCAAGGCGCATGGCTCGCAGCTGGGATCGAACCCGGCCCCCCAGCATTACGAAGCGTTCGCATCGACTTAGCTACAGAGCCGACCGGCATCTTACACACATCTTTAATTTACCAGTCCTTGGGGACCTTCATTCCCCAGCAAAAGTAAAAAGTTAAGGACACCTTTTCACGCCTTTAGGTGTATAGGGCATATAGGGCTAGACCTATATTTTATAGACCAATCAACACAAGATGGGTAATGTGGTATCATCACGCCGGTCGCCTTTACTTCTCTGGCCACTCTCCAGGTGTGACCCTAGCTAGGCATCACTGTATAGGAAATTCAAGCGTCCCCATTGCTAGGAAGCCGGCAGTTTGGTATTAAGAATCTGCAATGAAATTCTTGCATGTACTTACTCTCATGGGACAGCAGGATACACCGGGGGGGGGGGGTGTGGGGGTGTGGTCGTTACAAGTGGTCTAATTATAATTTCTTTGGAGATTTCTTCTGGGATCTACCTTGTTGGTCCGGATTGAGATTTTTTTTTAAATCTCATGACGGTATGGTAAACCTTTAGGTAGCTTCCCAAAGGGGACAAACTGAACAAAAGCTCCTGCCCTAAAGATAACCATATACATATACTCTTGTCTACGGGTTACTTCGTAACCCTTTTATGGCTATACTTTTGAAAAGGGTTTCCAGGATTTGTACCTGTTTGATTCTCATCCTTGGAATGTTAATCCTAGAGGGAATCCTGAAAGAGAGAGAGAGAGAGAGAGAGAGAGAGAGAGAGAGAGAGAGAGAGAGAGGAGAGAGAGAGAGAGAGAGTGATAGAGAGAGAGAGTGATAGAGAGAGAGTGAGTGATAGAGAGAGAGTGATATATATATATATATATATATATATATATATATATATATATATAGAGAGAGAGAGAGAGAGTGATAGAGAGAGAGAAGGGGGAGGGGGGATCCTGACATTTGTTTAAATCAGGGGCAGACAACTCTCGTAATTCTGAGAGAGAGAGAGAGAGAGAGAGAGAGAGAGAGAGAGAGAGAGAGTGATAGAGAGAGAGTGATAGAGAGAGAGTGAGTGATAGAGAGAGAGAGTGATATATATATATATATATATATATATATATATATATATATATATATATATATATATATATCACTCTCTCTCTCTATCACTCACTCTATATATATATATATATATATATATATATATATATATATATATATATATATATATATATATATATAGAGAGAGAGAGAGAGTGATAGAGAGAGAGAAGGGGGAGGGGGGGGGGGATCCTGACATTTGTTTAAATCAGGGGCAGACAACTCTCGTAATTCTGTAACATGGGATTTAATATTTAATCTATTTCCATCTGTTTTTGTCTCTAGATCAGTGATTCCTAAACTGTGCACCGCGGCCCCCAGGGGAGCCACGACCTTTTCACAGGAGCTCTGCGAAATATTCGAAGATACACGAGTTTTTTTTTTTTCTCACATATGAATAGTCATACTTTTACTTAGGTAAGGGCACCGTGAAAAAAATTTTTATTGAAAAAAAAAAATAGTCGCCGCGATTAAGAAAAGTTTTGGAAACACTGCTCTAGTCTCACTATGGGACGCAATGTTTCGTCATTTTGAAGGCCGGCTCCGGCTAATGCCGGGTGGCCCAAATATAACCCAAGCTATGGGTTGAAATGGGTTTCTGGGACCTGTCCACGGGTGATCATCATCCGAATGTTTATCTCTCGATGTGATGCCCTGTCGGGGTTGAACGTCAGTCAGTCAGTTTTCGTCTCTGTGTTAATTAGCTGTAAAGCAGTTCCCCTATTTAGATGGGCCGCTGGGGTAAAAATGTTGAGGAACACTGAATGCACTAGAAAGAGGGAAAAGGGATAAAGATATTACGAGATAGAAAGACAAAGACAAACAGACGACCAAGATACACAACGACAGTGATATGCAGGAACAGACAGACACAGAGACTGACATACAAAATATAGACACACAGACAGACAGCGCAATGATAGGGATGTGTATTCCTTAAAACATCGCTGAAATATAATCCTTCTAATTGAACAGACCAGAGATTCAGTCCTCATACAACCCGATTATTTTGCCCATTTGACCCACAAACAACAACAGAGCTCAAGAAGACTACACCAAAATCCCATCCCGAAAAAAACAAAAGACGCGATTAGCATCCAACAGCTTATTTTTGCTTTCAGCGAAGAGCAATTAGTTCTCTTTAGGCTCACTTGAGTGACATTCTGGCTACATTAATAAACAACGACGCGCAATAACGCTGCTTTGCACTTGCAGCAAGGTAAAGATGCAATATACAAACGGCACTTGCAAACAACACTTTGGTTCGTTTTCTCCGGGTCTCACATTTTGAAACAATAAATTAAAAGCCATGGAACTGATTCAACAAACGGTGTCATAGAATGTCTAAACAGGACACACTTTACGATGTGGCAGCTATTTCTGTGAAGCTTAGGTCAGTCATGATGAAGCTTCTCTTCTTGTTCTTCCTGTTCTTGTTCTTGTTCTTGTTCTTGTTCTTGTTCTTCTTCTTCTTCTTCTTCTTCTTCTTCTTCTTCTTCTTCTTCTTCTTTTTCTTCTTCTTCTTCTTCTTCTTCTTCTTCTTCTTCTTCTTCTTCTTCTTCTTCTTCTTCTTCTTCTTCTTCTTCTTCTTCTTCTTCTTCTTCTTCTTCTTCTTCTTCATCTTCCTCCTCCTCCTCCTCCTCCTTGCATTGTACAAGTTGGTTTTCATTTCTGTTAGGTTGCTTCTGATGGTATCGCTCCATCTCTTGCGTAGTCTTTCCCTTGCTCTGTGTTCATTATATTCTTCAGCGTGGCTCTCTGTGGCAGTTAGTACTAGGGCCTCCTCGTCAGGTTGCCAAACCATCTCATTTGTTGTTCTTTAATGAATTGTATGACTGGCTTCAGTCCTAGTATGCTAATCTCTTCTTCGTCGTCCTATTCTTCTTCTATATCTGCCAATCTCTCATAACTCTTTCTCCTCCATAAAAATTCGTTGCATGATGCACTTCCCATTTTATGTGTGCCCCCCCCCCCCCCCGCTTTTATACACAAAGTATCATCTTTTATCTATTTTATTTTAAAACATATCAAGACAGTACGACCGTCAGGCTGAGAGATAGACAGCTAGGCAGAGACAGTTTGAATACATCTGAAGACAGATAGCTTGATGTTTTATAGAAAAGGCATCTGTTTCTTCGCTTCCACTTCTACCGCTTCCGGTGTCGAGGGAGTTATTAGGTTCTGCCTTTTTTGTTCATCTGGCCGCCTTGATCATAGAGATATTGTGCTGTTGTAGTCTCTCTGATGTTATCTTTCCATATTGTTCTTGTTCTATCGAACGCTTTACGTCATTCTTTTATTTTAGTGTATGTCTTGTATGGTATGGCGTCGCAAGGCATTCTCTCTAAGTGGACAAACAGTTAGTTTGTGTCTTTATATGCAATTTAGGATTGAGTCTGTGCCGGCTTCTTTCCATGTCTTCGTTCCTTATCTTTTCTCGTCGCTCCTGCAGCCTGTCTCCGACTTCTCATTTCCATGGTTACCAATGGTGCTTTATTAATATCCTACGCCCAAATGACGTCAAAGGGCAGTCCAACATTTTAGAAAGTGGTAAGACTTAGTTTACCGGCTTTCTGACGCTTTAAACGACCCTAAAACATCTAGAACTGGCCCTAACCCAAACTCACCTACGTCCCACGAAAGAGTGCAGCCAAGGCCCCACGACTGCATGCAGTCTAGGCCCCACGACTGCATGCAGCCTATCTATCACCCCCTGAAATATTATTCTGTCCCGTGACCTGTGGATTTCTCCTGTTTGGGGTAGGATATAAATAAAGCGCCTTAGTAACTTTCTTTTCTGGTTACACCTCCCAAAAAATAGTGGATGCTTGCTCACATCCAAAACCTGTCTATCGAAAAGCCAGACGCCATTGTTTGCTCATAATGAAACAGATTCAGACAAGAACAATGTCTGTTTAAGTTTCAGAAATATCCTCCTAAACTTCATCTCACTTCCTGCAGGCTTGGACTTGTCATTATCTCCGACGCCTGTCGGCAACAAGGCTCTCTATTTATGCTCTGTCACCCGAGTTTATCCGAACTAGTCTAGTATCAGATTGAAAACACTCACTTCTGTGGTACCCCAGTCTGTGAAAACTTCTCAATGGATACATCTGTGTTTGTCAAAGAGATACAGATATCACCCGCTGTGTTTATTTGCTGTATATACCTATGCATTAAGAAACACAGATACAGGGAAATCACAGACAATAAGCGGTCTTATTTCAGTAAAAAATTCATAAAGGAAGTTCTGGTTTTATCATTTCCTTCTGTTCGGGAAATAGGGAAAAAGCGAATAGAGAATTTATAATAGGCATACTCATTTCTTTGTATTAGACTGGAGTAATTACTTCCCAGCAGTAATTACGGAGGGATTGGTTGAAAGAGAGGTTGACCGTATGAGCAGAGGACAGCCTATAAAACCTCCACATATAAAGCACACAAACAGGTACTCTTTAACAGTTTATACCTTCGCATCGACACATGAGCGCTGACACCTGAGGGCTCAGGTCACTTGACGGCCCCCACAATTTTTTTAAAAGTGGGGGGGGGGGGGGGGGAGAGCCCTAACCCCCATTAACTACTGTTTTAAGGGGACTGATAGTCCTCCTGTATCTGTGTGTGGAAATTGTCCATTAAAGTACTTATTTAATACATTTCAAATCGTTTCACGATTATTGTTATATATGTATTTGATGTTCGACACATTAACAATTAATTGCCTTGAGTGGGTACCTGGTGCAGTCCTGGGAAGCAAAGGTGGCCGGCGTGATGTTGACTACAGCAACCACCAAGTGCTGATTGGTCCATAAAAACTAGGTCTAGCCTAATATGCCCAGTACAGTATGGAAAGGGGTCCTTTACTTTACTTACATTAATAATAATAATAATAATAATAATAATAATAATAATAATAATAATAATAATAATAATAACCACGCGTTGAATAGTGCCAAAGAAATAATGCGTGAAATAATATGAAATATAAAAAAAAATTTTAAATTATTTCTATACATGGTTATAGGGGGTACTTCCCCCCCCCCCAACCCCCCTTTCCACGCCTTAGGCGCATTGGGCATATGGGAAGAGCACCCATTTTTTACGGACGAATCGGCACTAGGTGGGTAAATGTGGTCGGCCGTCTTTACTTCCCCAGGACTTACATCCTGGTACCCATTTTAGGCGGGGTCGACCTGCGACGCCGCGTACGATGATAAAAATCCACGCAGCCAGCAGCGGGTTTGGATTGCAGTATGTTGGAATTACGAAACAGACTCGCAACGCCTAAGCCACGGACGCCGCTGTAAAAAGGGGGTGCGGGGTTGGGGGTACCTTAGCTGCCATTTGAATATGTTAAGGGGGTGAGCCCCACAGCCCCTTCGATAATATGAGGCTGGGTTATCATGGGGCCTGACCCCTATCCCTCATTGTCGCCTTGAAAATGTGTAATACAGGTAGTGTGGGGTGGGAGGGGGTAGCCTGGATTGATGACACCTAAAGACACAAGAGTTGGGGATTTCAAGCTGTACGATAGACATGGCCAGTAAGACACCTTTTTTTTTTGGGGGGGGGGGGGGGGGGGGGTGGTGACTAGTTGACTATGTTCTATGCGCTTGTTTCCATAGCGAGGCGCAAAAGCGTCTGAGAGGGGTTCGGTAGAGCAGTAAATAGGATTGCCTGAATGTTTTGAGTTCAAATCTGATCGACTGATCAGTTATTCCCATCCGGGCGGCAAGATAACAGTTTCCCTACCGTGCTGAGGTAAAACAGAATTTCAGCCTGTTCAACCTCCAAAGAAGCTTTGATTAAAGCGCCTGTAGCGACTACTCCAGCCAGGTGTCACCTGCAGGCCTGTACGGATAAAGATGTTCTCATCCCCACAGTAAAAGACAGCCGGTTCAACCCAGGCTGAGCTCCACAAGTACCAAGCAGCCTTGACGTCCACTCTTTCAACATGTACTAAAAAACGGCGGCGTCTGTGGAGAGATATGTTGCGAACGCACTTCGTAATCCCGGGTTCAATACGTAATGATGACGATATGTTTTGTGTTGGTTTCAACAGTGGCAGAAGTTCAGAATCAATGGCAAACTTAGCAACGTAAAATTTGCATAGAAAAACCACAAACACTAAACAATGCTGGGGTTGGTTCTGCAACGTCCTTTGAAGGATACGCAACTAACTTATTATATGTCCGACGGACCACACCGGCCAAATCTACTTCCCGGGACTGCACCCGGTACCCACTCAAGGCTGGGTCATTTTTGAAAAAAGTCTGGCTCAGCCAGGGAGCGAACCCATGACCTTCCGATCCACGGCGAGCGTATAGCCGCTCTGCCACGGGGACTCCCCTTTTTGTAAAAATGATTGTTTTCTTTGCCATTCACCCCATACGCTAAATGGGTCAAAGTATCCATCTGCAAAGTTTTCCACCGGATCTAGCTATTTTGACAACTATTTCAAGTAGTTAGCTGACCGTATGCTGAAATTTACTTGTACCTTCTGCGATCCAGTCGCTGGCGTGGCTTTCGAATTTTTCTGACAATAGGCTTCCTTCTGTCTATTATCTTATGTGATTTCAACTTCTATAACCTCGTTTTCATCAGCGCATTACCAGCCAATGTATTTCTAGTGTTTTGTATTATTTATGTACCCGCTAAACGAAATGTATATAAAATGACAGTGGTTTCGCGAGACGTGTTGTTAGCGTCGTGTCAAATTATTTACCAATCTGAGCAAATACGGTTTGTGATAAGTGTGACCTGAAACACCATCTTGGGCAACTGCAATTAGGTGACCATGCTGCTAAACAAATACGTCACGACTGCTTGTCAGAATACTGTGAACTTGGTTGGCACAAACTGAAAGTAATCGCAAACAGTCAAATGAAAAATAAAAGGAGATCAAGGCTGCCATTTAAACACATTTGAACACTTCCAATCCAGAACACATCCTCGAAGACCCACTTAGCCTCCTTCGCGAAAGATTCAGACCGGTGTGTTTAGATTGCGAATTGAATACACCATACTCCGCAACCATATGTATATGAAATTCAAGGAGTCCATTAGTTGTAGTAAGGCTCCACTCATTAGTTGTAGGCTACTCATTAGTCCCACTCATTAGTTGTAGTAAGGGTCCACTCATTAGTTGTAGTAAGGCTCCACTCATTAGTTGTAGTAAGGCTCCACTCATTAGTTGTAGTAAGGGTCCACTCATTAGTTGTAGTAAGGCTCCACTCATTAGTTGTAGTAAGGCTCCACTCATTAGTTGTAGTAAGGCTCCACTCATTAGTTGTAGTAAGGCTCCACTCATTAGTTGTAGTGAGGGTCCCCTCGTTAGTTGTAGTGAGGGTCCACTCATTAGTTGTAGTAAGGCTCCACTCATTAGTTGTAGTAAGGCTCCACTCATTAGTTGTAGTAAGGGTCCCCTCATTAGTTGTAGTAAGGGTCCACTCATTAGTTGTAGTAAGGCTCCACTCATTAGTTGTAGTAAGGCTCCACTCATTAGTTGTAGTAAGGCTCCACTCATTAGTTGTAGTAAGGCTCCACTCATTAGTTGTAGTAAGGGTCCACTCATTAGTTGTAGTAAGGGTTCCATCATTAGTTGTAGTAAGGGTCCACTCATTAGTTGTAGTAAGGGTCCACTCATTAGTTGTAGTAAGGGTCCACTCATTAGTTGTAGTAAGGGTTCACTCATTAGTTGTAGTAAGGCTCCACTCATTAGTTGTAGTAAGGGTCCACTCATTAGTTGTAGTAAGGGTCCACTCATTAGTTGTAGTAAGGGTCCACGCATTAGTTGTAGTGAGGGTCCACTCATTAGTTGTAGTCAGGGTCCACTCATTAGTTGTAGTAAGGGTCCACTCATTAGTTCTAGTGAGGGTACACTCATTAGTTGTAGTGAGGGTCCACTCATTAGTTGTAGTGAGGGTCCCCTCGTTAGTTGTAGTAAGGGTCCACTCATTAGTTGTAGTAAGGGTCCCCTCATTAGTTGTAGTAAGGGTCCACTCATTAGTTGTAGTGAGGGTCCCCTTGTTAGTTGTAGTAACGGTCCCCTCATTAGTTGTAGTGAGGGTCCACTCATTAGTTGTAGTAAGGGTCCCCTCGTTAGTTGTAGTAAGGGTCCCCTCATTAGTTGTAGTAAGGGTCCACTCATTAGTTGTAGTGAGGGTCCACTCATTAGTTGTAGTAAGGGTCCCCTCATTAGTTGTAGTAAGGGTCCACTCATTAGTTGTAGTGAGGGTCCACTCATTAGTTGTAGTAAGGGTTCACTCATTAGTTGTAGTAAGGGTCCCCTCGTTAGTTGTAGTAAGGGTTCACTCATTAGTTGTAGTAAGGGTCCCCTCATTAGTTGTAGTAAGGGTCCACTCATTAGTTGTAGTGAGGGTCCAAACATTAGTTGTAGTGAGGGTCCACTCATTAGTTGTAGTGAGGGTCCACTCATTAGTTGTAGTGAGGGTCCACGCATTAGTTGTAGTGAGGGTCCACTCATTAGTTGTAGTAAGGGTCCACTAATTAGTTGTAGTGAGGGTTCACGCATTAGTTGTAGTGAGGGTCCCCTCATTAGTTGTAGTAAGGGTTCACTCATTAGTTGTAGTAAGGGTCCCCTCGTTAGTTGTAGTAAGGGTCCCCTCGTTAGTTGTAGTAAGGGTACACTCATTAGTTGTAGTAAGGGTCCACTCATTAGTTGTAGTAAGGGTCCCCTCATTAGTTGTAGTTAGGGTCCACTCAATGTAGTAAGGGTCCACTCATTAGTTGTAGTGAGGGTCCCCTCATTAGTTGTAGTAAGGGTCCACTCAATGTAGTAAGGGTCCACTCATTAGTTGTAGTGAGGGTCCCCTCGTTAGTTGTAGTAAGGGTTCACTCATTAGTTGTAGTGAGGGTCCCCTCGTTAGTTGTAGTAAGGGTTCACTCATTAGTTGTAGTAAGGGTCCACTCATTAGTTGTTGTAAGGGTCCCCTCGTTAGTTGTAGTAAGGGTTCACTCATTAGTTGTAGTAAGGGTCCACTCATTAGTTGTAGTAAGGGTCCACTCATTAGTTGTAGTAAAGGTTCACTCATTAGTTGTAGTAAGGGTCCACTCATTAGTTGTAGTAAGAGTCCCCTCATTAGTTGTAGTGAGGGTCCCCTCATTAGTTGTAGTAAGGGTTCACTCATTAGTTGTATTAAGGGTCCCCTCGTTAGTTGTAGTAAGGGTCCCCTCGTTAGTTGTAGTAAGGGTTCACTCATTAGTTGTAGTAAGGGTCCACTCATTAGTTGTAGTAAGGGTCCCCTCATTAGTTGTAGTAAGGGTCCACTCAATGTAGTAAGGGTCCACTTATTAGTTGTAGTAAGGGTCCCCTCGTTAGTTGTGGTAAGGGTTCACTCATTAGTTGTAGTGAGGGTCCCCTCGTTAGTTGTAGTAAGGGTTCACTCATTAGTTGTAGTAAGGATCCCCTCGTTAGTTGTATTAAGGGTCCCCTCGTTAGTTGTAGTAAGGGTTCACTCATTAGTTGTAGTAAGGGTCCACTCATTAGTTGTAGTGAGGGTCCCCTCATTAGTTGTAGTAAGGGTCCACTCAATGTAGTAAGGGTCCACTCATTAGTTGTAGTGAGGGTCCCCTCGTTAGTTGTAGTAAGGGTTCACTCATTAGTTGTAGTAAGGGTCCCCTCGTTAGTTGTTGTAAGGGTCCCCTTGTTAGTTGTAGTAAGGGTTCACTCATTAGTTGTAGTAAGGGTCCACTCATTAGTTGTAGTAAGGGTCCTCTCATTAGTTGTAGTAAGGGTTCACTCATTAGTTGTAGTAAGGGTTCACTCATTAGTTGTAGTAAGGGTTCACTCATTAGTTGTAGTAAGGGTCCCCTCGTTAGTTGTAGTAAAGGTTCACTCATTAGTTGTAGTAAGGGTTCACTCATTAGTTGTAGTAAGGGTCCACTCATTAGTTGTAGTAAGGGTTCACTCATTAGTTGTAGTGAGGGTCCCCTCGTTAGTTGTAGTAAGGGTTCACTCATTAGTTGTAGTAAGGGTCCCCTCGTTAGTTGTAGTAAGGGTTCACTCATTAGTTTTAGTGAGGGTCCACTCATTAGATGTAGTAAGGGTCCACTCAATGTAGTAAGGGTCCACTCATTAGTTGTAGTGAGGGTTCACTTATTAGTTGTAGTAAGGGTTTACTCATTAGTTGTAGTAAGGGTCCACTCATTAGATGTAGTTAGGGCCCACTCATTAGTTGTAGTAAGGGTCCACTCATTAGTTGTAGTAAGGGTCCACTCATTAGTTGTAATAGGGGTCCACTCATTATTTGTAGTAAGGTTCAACTCATTAATTGTAGTAAGGGTCCACTCATTAGTTGTAGTGAGGGTCCACTCATTAGTTGTAATGAAGGTCCACTCATTAGTTGTAGTAAGGGTCCACTCATTAGTTGTAGTAAGGGTCCACTCATTAGTTGTAGTGAGGGTCCACTCATTAGATGTAGTAAGGGTCCACTCATTAGTTGTAGTAAGGGTCCACTCACTAGATGTAGTAAGGGTCCACTCATTAGTTGTAGTAAGGGTCCACTCAATGTAGTAAGGGCCCACTCATTAGATGTAGTAAGGGTCCACTCATCAGTTGAAGTAAGGGTCCACTCAATGTAGTAAGGGCCCACTCATTAGATGTAGTAAGGGTCCACTCATTAGTTGTAGTGAAGGTCCACTCAATGTAGTAAGGGTCCACTCATTAGTTGTAGTAAGGGCCCACTCATTAGATGTAGTAAGGGCCCACTCATTATTTGTAGTGAGGGTCCATGTTTGGCACTGACAGCAGAGAGGACGCAGAGAAGAACAAAAAGAATCCACACAGACGTGAATTTTCATAACCGATGACTGGAGGTCAACCTAACCCTAATTCTTTCGGCCTTAAACAGCTTCTACTATTTTACTGACTATCCTGTGTCTCAGCTATCACATCAAGTGTCTTCTTATGTTCAAGTTTTGGGCAGTACATACTAAATAAATCTGGCAACCACAAAAGTATCTTTCATTAATTTCTAATTCCTTATCAAGGCAAAACTTCTGGCCAAGAGAAACACCGGTGCAAGCCAAACTTAACAGGTTGCTGTGAATTACAAACGATGGTGAAGTTCATTCTAGAGACAACAATGCAGATTTAGATAATATATTTCAAGCGAACAAAAGAAAAACAAGAAGGATTTATTTATTCCTACAACATAGCAAGTGGTTAGAATTTTCGTGGCAATGTTTAATGAAAACAGTAATGATTTTTGTACCACTCTTTGTTTGACCGAGTTAAACCTGTACAAGCCAAGCGGGGCAGCAGTGTGATGTTTACTGCATACCAAATAATCTGTGAATGTTGAATTGAGAATAGACATCATAGCACTTGGGACACTCCCATAAACATTCAGTTTCCTTCTTCAGCAGCAAACACAGAGTTCAAATTCCGACTGTCTGACTGTATATCCGTCTCGCCTTTCCCTTGTGTGTTGAGTGTCGGGCAGATCCCCCTGCTAACTCCTCGCAGCGCCATTATCCCTAGACAGTAGTGATCTATAAGTACATCCACACTGTTCACTCGCTCCTAAAATGCCCTCACACCATCTAGATTGTCATACACCAATTTACTACCAAGTGGTGCAGAACCAGACACTCTATCTGCCTGCTAATTTCCCAACACACCGGCATAACCTGGAGATAATATCCAAAGCATGCTAACTACCTGGGGCCTCTAAAATAATGCTTGCCACTCTTCACAGAGCATGCCTGTCTGTGAAAGGGTTTGTGGAAACATAGGTGTAGCATAATATACCCAACGGCCCAATGGCATTAGATGGTCCCCACGTTCTCTATTGCCTTTCCTTTTGACAACTGTTTATTGTCTGGATGACGATTTGCGAAAATTTAATTGTTGCTTTATTTGTAGGCGTCACTTCCGAATTTCTCTGACAATAGCATTCTAGCTGTCTATTATCTTGTGTGATTTCAACTTCTATCGCCCCGTTATCAACGAGCCACATTACCAGCCAACGTATTTCTAGTGTTTTATCTTATTTCCTTGCCTGCTAAACGAAGTGTAAACAGTATGGCAGCGGTGATATTCACGACGTTGTTGCTAGCGTCGTGTCAAATTATTTACCAGCCTGAGCAAATACGGTTGGTGAGTGAGAAGTGTGACCTTAAAGACCATATTGGACAATTCAATTGCAACTGAGTGACCATGGTGTTAAAAAAATACGTCATGATTGTTTGCTAGTGTTCGCCTTTGTGACCAGGTACAACTTGGGAAGTAAGGTCTGCAGTTTAATTAGTCTGGCAGTGCGTGTCTCCTAGGTGATGGACGCAAATGTCAACCAGGCAATTCACGCTAAATATTTCACTCTTTCAGTGTCGAACTCTTTGTTTTTTTTTTTCCAGCTAATTTTATCACTTTTTGAATATCGATCTGCAAGTCTTACTAAGCGAACCAAAAATATATTCGGAAACTATGTAAATAGTATCTCATTACACACTATAAGAATAAATGAATTACGAATTACCATAACTGCACTCGGGGTCTCCTCCCTCGGAAACCATTGAAGAGTAACTGTGCTAATGGTGCGAAATGCAAACTACCTAAAAGCCCGCCTTTTCCCCCCGTTACCGGTAGATGTCGCGCAGAAGCCCTACCCCCCCCCCCCAATTTTTTTTACACCCCGCTAAATAATTTTTTCCAAGGTTTGATAACTCTGTTCTCAGTCACCAAAACTCTCTCTTATAATAAAATAGTTCACCTCCCGAGCGACTGGCCGAACGGTTAGAACGCTGGCCACTCGAACGGGAGATCCGGGTTTGAATCCTCGGTAAGACTGGAAATTTTTTTGCTGTCGGGGGCAAAATAAAATCCTCACCTGCGCAGTCGTGGCGACAGTACTAGCCATGCGGCCGTAAATCCTCAGGCTAACCATCCCCCCCCACCCCCTTTACACCGCAAAAGTAGTATAAAAAGGCAGTAACTGGCAGTTGGCTCATATGGTAACTTCGTCCTTCTTAGGACGAAATTTTTTGTCATTTGAAGCCCTACTCTGGCTTTTGCCAGGGGCCGCAATATAGGCAGGCCATAAATATGGCCAAATGTCTGAACGCGGTTTCTGGGACCTCTCCACAGCGATCCTCATCCGCATGGTGGCACTTTGTGTCATCGGGTGTTTATCGCTTGTGTGATGTCCTGGTGGGGTTAGAAAGTCAGTCAGTCAGTCAGTTGGCTCATCACCCAGAAGCGCGGCTACAGCAAATCTATCAATCTATTCATTAGACCTTACATCCGACAGTCCTGACCAGAATATTTATGATCTTACAGACTATATGCCCTTATTAGAATTTGATAGTCAAGCAGACGGTAGGTATATTTTTTCTATATTCATTACAATTATTATACTAGGAATCATTAGGAAACTTGTACCTTTCACATCAGCCCAGCATAACCTGCAGTCCTGCACATGTGTATAGGGTCTTCGCCATGACCTAATTTAGACATAAAGTAGGTCACGGTCTTCGCCAGTGCGCCATAGTTTCTCTAGTAGGGTCGCTCCTGTGGGCATGATTTCTCCTTCGTCGTCTGACCAGGTCTATACAGTCATGTAGGAAATGTGGTTTGGCGAACCACATCCAACAAATTGAAGCAGTTTGCAAGACTTGGCGTTTGGTTTGGTGAGTTACAACCAACCAATTCCAGCAGTTTGCAAGACCTGGCATTTGGTTCGGCGAACCACAGCCAACCAAATGCAGCAGTTTGCAAGACCTTTGCAAGTGTCCACGTTCTGGGTCTCAAAATGTGGGTCTGGGCATTTCTAGACGCTCGTCTGCAAAACTGAAGAGTCGTGGGTTTAAATCCAGACGCTGCTGGACCTAGCTCCCAGAACGACCTAGCCTTAAATGGGTGTCAGGTAAATGTCCTGTGAAACAGCAGCCGGCGTGATGCTGACCACATCACTCACCAAGTGCTGATTGGTCTATACAAAATATGTCAAGCCCTAAATGTCCAATATGTAGAAAGAGTACCAAGTGATAAATTTTCTTCCTCGCCGATTTGCTGTTAGGAATGTGTGTGTATGCAGCGAGCATTGTAGTACTAGTAACTGGTAGCTTTACACGTTATAGTCTTTTGAATTAGTGGCGTAAACATGCAGCAAGATGTAAACTAAGTTACGTATTTGAAATAAACAGTAATATTAAAAATAGTAAAACAATTTTGCATTGGAAAGTGTAAGAGACGATTACAACCATTACATGCATGCCTCACCTTGTCAGTAAGCCTAGGCGGTCATGTTTTGCCATCTCGCACAATCACTATTAGGCTTATAGATATATAATTATTAAACTTACAATGATTGGCACTCATAGAAAGAAGTAGAAAGATTTTTTAAATATTAATTTATTTTGAAAAATGTAAGTGGAGCAGCGGGAGCTGCATTCCCTCTTCAAGAGAAAGTCCCAGAGAGGAAATGAACAGAGAAGTAGAAAGATACAATGACACACTAGACAACATAAACATCAAACGTATAGTTACAGGACTTGACTTTACTTTCTACCCCACTAGGACATCAAACAAGCGATAAACACCCGATGACACAAAGTGCCACCATGTGGATGAGGATCACCGTGGAGAGGTCCCAGAAACCGCGTTCAGACTATTGGCCATATTAATGGCCTGCCTATATTGCAGCCTCTGGCAAAAGCCAGGGTGGGGCTTCAAATAACAAAAAAATTATGTCCTAAAAAGGACGTAAGGATTTCTATACTTAAATATGTTCACAGGTACAGGACTGGGAATTGAACCTGTCACTTCCAAACAGTGTGTGCGAGTAGCTATGGAAAATACATTTATGTGAATGACACATAACACACAATCACTGGAATCATAGATAGGGTCAATGCTCTTATCTTGCCCTAGCAGCATGACCAAGTCATCCAGGCACTCTATTTATCCTTTGATATATCTTTATCTCCCATTCGTCTGTTCCCCATCTATCTTGCCCGTCATCACCAAGTTCTAGAGTTAATTCCCTTTCTGTCCAAAAAAAAGAGTTAATTCCCTTTGTCCAGAAAAATCACAGTTAACTCCCTTTCTGTCCAAAACAACAAACATTGACCATCTTCGTCTAATTTATCTAATCTTCTTCTCTGTGTTTATCTTCTGTAGAATCTTGAGGAAAGTTCTCATGTTTGTCCACTTCTAGACCCTTGTCTTGTTCCATAACTTGAGCTTTGCATGCACATCCGTTTTACAGGTATGGTTTATTTGTTTGTATGGCCCGGCTCTCTAGCATAGTTGGCTAAACCGGATTGCGCGGTGAGCTGGTGACGAACTCCTTGTGGTCCGGGTTCACTTCCGGCGGTGGGCAGAAAAGCCAAATTTCTCCCAGATTTATGGTATTTACAATGGAATCAAGGCCGAAAGGTTGCGATATCCATAATACCGAGCCTAAGGGTTAACAACTCATGGCTTCTGGATACTAAAACAAACAAACAAACATTTATTTGTATGCAGACTATTGTGCTTCATCTGTAAGGCAAATGCACCCCCAACTTTAAAGCCCTAACACCCCTAACAAATGGATTTGTAGGACATGCTTGTTAAAGAGATGAATCAACTCCCACACCCTACCACACACAACTGGGCCCCTCGAACCCACAAGGGGGAATTTCTATAATCAATATAAACATAAGTTCACACACACACACACACAAACATATATGCACACACACGCGCATATATATATATATATATATATATATATATATATATATATATATATATATATATATATATATATATATATATATATATATATATATATATATATATATGCGTGAGGACACACACATGCAAAATGCCAAGGGAAGACCATATATATTTATTTTCACCAATAAACATTAAAATACATAACTGGGCCCAAGAAATAGAAAAAAATTATTCATGAAGAAATTTATGAGAGAAATTAATCATAAATGTCAAAAGCTATAACAACATATTGTACTGAATGTTTACCCCCATTTAACTCACTCGGTACCAAACAATACAGGAGCCACTGGCTGAGCGGTTGCAACGCAGGGTTGTCATTCGAGAGACCCGGGTTTGACTTCCGGTAAAGATATGCAGTTATCTGTATGCAGACTGTTGGTTCCCCACCTGTCAAGCAGAAGCACTTTGACTTCAAAGAACATACCCCCTAATTAGTTGATGTGTATATCATTTTGGGGGGAGGGGGGAAGGGCATGGCAAAAAGTCTATCATGTTGCCCCCCCCCCCCCCCCCCCAAACCTACACAAAAGCCAAAAGGTACACATAATTTTGTCTATCATAAAATTCATTACAGTAGAAGGAATTAAGTAATATCCGCTTGGTACCGAATGATTTAAATAAAAAAAGCATCAAAGGTAAGTATATCTTTTCCTCCCAGAATAAATAACAATACAGTTTTTAAAAAAAACAGACAGCTGACAAAACATGCCATGTCAATGACAGCTGGTTTAAATGGTACACACAAATGCTTCAAGAGTGTAGCAACTATCACGTGACGGAGACAAAACAACAGCACAAACACAATCAAATGATGAGAAACAATAAAATACTCAAGAATGAATAGACTGAGATATTTTTTTAAATGATTGACTATCAAATGATAGCTATAAATAAAGATATTTTGGAATTCATAAACATTTAAATGATGTAGACAAAAAAATTATGCAACAAATAAACTATCAAAAAATGAGTGACAACAAAACACTAGGGTTCATAAGCTATCAAGAAATGAGATATTTGATAATTAATAAACTATCAGATGGTGAGTGACAGCAAAACACTGGAATTCATAAACTGTCAAATGATGGATGGAATAAAATTCTTTAGTGTAAAAATTTCATATACCAGTGTAAGAAAAAAAAAACTATAAAATGTTAGACTTAATTTTGAAAAAAAATAGTATGAATTACATAAGCAGTCACATAAAAGAAACATAAATCAAACATGCCTTCAGAATCTAAACAAAAAATGGTGGAACTCTTTAACAATTTATCAGTCACAAACTGATCACATTATAACATTTCTTTTCACTTAATCAAATACATAAATACTAAGTACAGTTGCAAACTCTCAGGGTGGGTTCCTGGAAAACTCAGACAAAGCCATGCATTGCATATCATTTACAGCAGGCATGTCAAACTGAGAGCTCCCTGAGGACTATAGGGTTACACTAGTATAGGCATAAGAGCCACACATAAAAGGTTTGAAGGTTTGAACACCATATAGTGATCTATGTCACAATTATGTGAATATATTGTCCCCCAGATAGTGATCTCTGTCACAATTATGTGGATACATTGTCCTCCAGATAGTGATCTGTCACAATTATGTGGATACATTGTCCCCCACATAGTGATCTCAGTGACAATTATGTGGATACATTGTCCCCCACATAGTGATCTCAGTGACAATTATGTGAATATATTGTCCCCCAGAAAGTGATCTTTGTCATAATTATGTAAATTCATTGTCCCTTACATAGTTATCTCTGTCACAATTATGTAAATATATTGTCCCCCACATAGTGTTACAATTATGTAAATATATTGTTCCCCACATGGTGATATGGTGACAATTACGTGGATACATTGTCCCCTCGATAGGGATCTCTTTCACAGTTATGTGGATTCATTGTTCCCCAGATAGTAATCTTTCACAATTATGTGGATACATTGTCCCCCAGATAGTGATCTCTGTGACAATTTTGTGGATACATTGTCCCCTATATAGTGATGTTTGAGACAATTATGTGAATACATTGTCTCCCATATAGAGATCTCTGTCATAATTATAGGGATATGTTGCCCACAAGATACTGATATCTGTCACTATTATGTGAATATATTATCCTCCTCATAGTCATCTGTATCACAATTGTTTAGATACACTGTCCTCCCAAATAATTATCTCCATATATGGATACCTCCACTTCCCACCTTCTTTTCCTCACAGTGATCTGTCCCATTTGTATAGATATACTGTCCCATATACCATGATCTCCGTCACAATTTTTGAACACAGTGTCCCTCAGATAATGATCTACACCACAATTACTGAATATACTGTCCCTCAGATAATGATCTCCGTCACAATTATTGAATACATTGTCCCTTAGATAATGGTCTCTGTCCCAATTATTGAATATATTGTCCCTCAGGTAATGATCTAAATCAGAATTATTAAACATATTGTCCCTTGGATAATGATCTCTGTCACAATAATTGAACATATTGTCCCTTGGATAATGATTTCTGTCACAATAATTGAACGTATTGTCCCTCAGAATTACTGAATATAATTGTCCCTCAGGTAATGATCTCTGTCATAATTTTTGAACATATTGTCCCTTGGATAATGATTTTCGTCACAATTACTGAATATATTGTCCCTTGGATAATGATCTCTGTAACAATTATTGAATATATTGTCCCTCAGATAATTATCTCTGTAAGAATTAGATGGATATACTGACCTCCCAAATGTAATGTCCCCAAGCAAAGGTTAAAAAGCTCATTTAAAATAGTCCCTTCCTGGTATTTTCCATTTTAATTATTAATTTCCTATAAAAAGAGAAAAAATCTTGGCATACATGTGTTTGCTAAAACAAAAACAAAAGCATAATGGAGAGACAGTAACTAAATAATGTCTAGGAAAATACTTCGTTGTGTGAAAACTGTTAGTAACAAACAAATGCTTATGAAGCTCAACTGCCTGTGCACGATCTCATAAAGATATCATGAGACTCACAACACTAATAACCATTTTCTTCCATGCATAAGATCAAATTAATCTATATAAAAAATAATTTTTTGTTATTATACGAGAAATGTTGCAATTAAATATATAAATAAATACCTGCCTCCATCCAGATTCTTCCCCTCCTGACAGTGTTCTTTCCACCCGGTTATCTTATCTGCTGCCCGGCTATCCAGAAATGCCCCCACCCATACCTCAAGCTCACTCACCCAAACAGCTCTGGCAGTCGCACAGCTCCTCAATTCATAGTTGAGTTTTATATGCATACTCACCAACTAACCGTATTAGCATCACTTGAGACTTATTTTTGTCTTCTGTTGGCTCTCTAAGCCTCTACAAAGGCAAACGTGACATTATAATCCTGGCTGCATGTGCTGTTCAACCCCACTAGGACTGTACAACAAGCGACCAACACCCAATGACACAAAGTACCACCATTTAGATGAGGATCACCCGGGCACGTCCCAGAAACCCCGTTCAACCGTTTAGTTATATTAGGGCTCCCAACTACAACCAGAGTGGGGCTTTACAATAATGAACAATAGTGTCCAAATTGGGATGGGAGTTTTAAACTAAAATCTTTGCTGGCCTTAAAGCTGTTCTTATACTGCATGCTATTGTAATGCTGTCTAGCCCCCTAAAAATAATATTACCTTCTATAATTAAAATACTAAACACATCGGCAAAGTTGTTTAAATAAATGGTGCTAAAAATACCAGTGTTTTCACTAATTAACTCTTTGTGTCCTAAGTAACACATCATGTGTGCTCAGCTGATGTCTGTGTTTATCAATGCAACATATGATGTTTTACTATTTATTTTATGTTTGGTCTGAGTATGCCCCAAAAAAAATCTGGCCAAATGTTTTGAATGCAGGTCACTACATGCTGTATCTTTGAAACTGATGCCTTTTTCACTGTGATTATTGTGCCAAGTTGGGTTCCTACTTTGAAACCACATGTGGCAGAAAGAGTTAATGGGATTTCTTAACTGTGGGCTAAACAAAAAAACACACACAAAAACTGGTGTCATCTTAGACATGGAGGTGCCTTACATGTGAAAAAATACAGTAAGTAATTAAGAACCTTTTCATACCAGTGACACAATGGACATAAATGATGATAGGCCCATCTGCATACAAGACCACTCATCACTTGCTGGGTAATGTGATCAACATCAGACAATAAATGTGATTACCACCAATGACAGTCATGCTTACTCTTCCATTGAGAAGAAACTCCTTTATATTTGCACATTATAATCTTGAGGATTTGTAAAACGGAATTCTGAGATTCTTTGGATGAAGGAAAGACAACCAGCTGGTTATCCCAACTGAATTATGCAGTGACACTGTATATGCGCCCATTGCCGGTCCCAAGCTCGGATGAGAAAGGAGGAGGGTTGGGCATGGGGCCAGATCTCCCACCTTAAAAAAAAAAAATTGCCACAGAAACTTGCAGGATTAAAATGGGAAATAGAAGGATGAGGAGACAAGGATGCCAAAGAGAAACCATAAGGTGAACGTTGATGAGTGAGGCCAAAGTTGCTGGACTTGATTCCTTCTATGATACTGAACTGATCACACAGAATAAAATGGAATGGAGGAATAGACTGTGAGTCCTCTGTGACATAACAGAATAATGATGTTATATATGCACCAATACTACAATTAAAAAGTAGAAAACTATAACAGAGATTGTAGGTCTTAGAAAAACTGCCGGGGTCATACACAAAAATAAAATTAAAATATGAAGACATTTGAAGGAGATTCAGGCTGAAACCAGAGACATAATCACCTAAAAAGCAACAGATAAGGTGGCCTTGGCATTTGACGAGAAGGTCCTGGTACTAACAACTTTCACCGAGAGCCACACTGAAGAAATATAAGGAAGATAGAGCAAGAGGAAGACCGCTGAAAATATGAAACGGCAACATCAAGAACAGCCTTAAAGAAACAAAGATCGATTCACATAATGCTTTAGAGAGAGCATACAGAATATCATTTACATCTCAGCGGAAGCTTCTGATGCGTAACCGAGGAAGAGAAGAAAGGGAAAAAAATATGAGAAAAATTAACTGTAAATATCACACACATGAATATCCCATTCCTGAGAAACGCATCATAGGTTTCTACCTACAAGCTCAATAAACGCAAGATGCACAGATTTTACATCTCCCTTTACTACCCTCTAGGCCTCTGAGGCTACCCCCCCCCCTTTTCCCCTGACCGAAAGTTAATTTTTAAAAAAGAAAGAAAGAAAACATGAGAAAACATCAACAAATGCATTTTAATACATGACAGATTTTATATAATGCATGCAACACACACAAAATGTCACAATTTAAAACATACAAGTAAAACATTCTCAAATAATCTGGACTGTCTATGTTTAAGTCACCCTAATCAGCTTATGGTTTTTAATAATCTCTAGGACAGCAGTTATTTACCTGTGGGTTGGGACCCCTTTGGGGGTCGAATTACCCTTTCACAGGGGTCGCCAAAGACCATCAGAAAACACATATTCACTCCACTTTTGAAGCAGCAACCTAAATATTTGTTATGGGGGGGGGGGGGGGGGGGGGAGTGTGGTGTGGGGAGGGGGTCACCACAGCATGAGGAACTGCATTAAATATTCACTGCATTAGGAAGGTTGAGAAATCCCTGATCTCGGATGATTGCCTCATTCCTTTTTCTGTTCCTCTACGATACTATCTGCACAAGAAAACATGCATACAACAGAGAACTTGTAACCCATACCAAGACCCAGTGTTGTAGTCAACCAATGGTGCTGTTACACAACCTCAAAATGATAGTGGCTGTTAGTTTTGTTCTTTTCATTTCAAACAATTTCATTTTAAAAACAATACACTATTGTGATCAGTTCCGTTACTGTGATAAACGGTGGGGAAACAGTTCAAAGCAAAATCAGAGAGATTTAACTAAATAAAGAAGTATATTCTGTTCATTTAGCTTCATGAAAGATATTCTGTGTAGTCACGTGGAACGTCAATTTGTAGCTGATGACAGCAGAGACACTGTGTGTGTGTGTGTACACACACACATATGATTGTGTAATATGTATGTTTGTGTGTAAGTATATGTGTGTATGTATGTATTTTGTGTATATAAACTTACACACACTCAAATATATAAGCACACATGTATATTTATATGTGTCTGTGTCAGTGTGTGAATCTATGTGTGTACATGTGTCTGTGTCAGTGTGTGAATGTATGTATATATACATGTGTGTGTACATGTGTCTGTGTATACTGTGTGTCTTGAAGTGTGTATGTGTGTACGTTTCTGTGTATATTGTGTGTTTTGAAGTGTGTGTGTGTATGCATGCATATGTGAGTGTGTGCATATGGTGTACATACATGTATGGAAACAACAACCTATACAAATGTGTATGCATTCATATGTGTGTACATGTATTTTTAATGAGTGATCAGCAAAATATTTTTTGATCCATTTATCTATAAATTAATGCACACAATGTAGAGGTGCAGAATTAAAATAAGACAGCAAACAGAAATCCCAACAACAGAGCGGCTTCTGATCAGAACATTATTGTATATTTTGCCTATTTATTGTTAATTCATTATCATCATTATCTGCTGTTCCAACATTATGTACATATAATTAATGATCAACCTGTACTAGTTTGAACAAATTTTATACATATATATGCGTGTGTATGTACGAGTCGAGGTGGCAGAGCGGCTAGACGCGCCGTTGATTGGAAGGTTGTGGGTTCGCTCCCAGGCGGAGCCGGACTTTTCTTCAAAAATGACCTTGGCTCCCAGTTCAACCCAGCCGTGAGTGGGTACCGGGTGCAGTCCCGGGAAGTAGAGGTGCTGTTGGTCTATAAAATATAGGTCTAGCCCTATATGCCCTATACGCCTAATTGCGTGGGAAAGGGTTACTTTATGAGTGTTTGTGTGTGTGTGTGTGTGTGTGTGTATATATATATAAGTATCTAAAGATAAAAGAGGTCCATGAACTCTTTCAGCTATGAACGGTCATGACCTTGTAGTTACTCCATGTTAGGGCAGTGGAGAGGGAAGGAGTCTCTTAAGCCTGAATGACCACAAAGTACAGCCATATCCTGTGTAGCTTGAGCTGGTTATTTTCACCCCCAACTTCCTTCGAGGGGTCTCCGTGGCGAAGTGGTCACGCCGTTTGCCTGGCGCTCTGAAGGTCATGGGCTCCTTTCATGGCTGTGCCATTCAGTTCACAGGCGCAATTTTTATGGAGATCCCTGGCGATCAGCGCTGGAGCTACAGAGGTCATTCTCCTGTGTGACGCTTTCAGCAGGCAGATTGCTGTTCTGCGGAGAGAGACTGAGCCATACGGGATAAACCCAATGCAATGATGTCAATCCTCCCACCTTTACCCATAAACAGAAAAAACTTTCATCTCCTTACAGAGGATTCGTATCCAGGTATACCCACATGACAGCCTAGCATTGAAACTATTCAGCCAGCCTCTACTATCAGAACTGGTATTCAGAGAATACTATGGGAAAATATCCTCTTGCACACATATAAAATTATGTAACTAACGATTCTGATAGCATTAATTAATATAGCAACTGTCTACAAATAACAGAAAACTATAAAAACTTTACTATTGACTAACCAATGAACAAGTATAGCGAGATGCGTGGTACACAGAGAGTTAAAAAAAAAAAAAAAGATCTGAAGCTATCCTCTGAATACCGTCCACATATTATGGCGGCCCAAAAACCCACACCCTGAAAAGGCCTCAATCACATGTAAATTGCGGACTTCTTTTCAGCGAATATACCGTGCCAAAAGTAGGATAAATTTCCAACGATGATGTCGTGAAACGCAATAAACCGCTAAATTAAACTCGTCGCCGACAGCCCCCCCCCCGCGCCGCTACGCACGGCGCAGAGAAGGGCTAAACTAGATGGTTGGGACTCATGAGCAGCAGCTACCACATCGTGCAGCTTCCTCATTTTATTTGTTCATGAGTCTCAGCCTTCTAGTTTAGCCCTTCTCGGCGGTGAAAACAGCGTTAATAATCCGGCACTTGTTCCGCTCATATTTAGCCGAGTTTCAATGGCGCCTCAGCTACAAAGAGCAGATTTTCGGGCACTGTTTGCAACTTCTGGGCTACAATTTCCATATATAAAGGCCTCAATTATTGGTAAGTAGTCGATTTCGTCATATATCCTTTTTTCGTTCCTTTTTATTTTCGAGTTCAAGTTTTTGACTCTCTACAACACACGACCTAATGAGGCCCTGTCAGGGTGTGTTTTTTGCCACCACAATATGTGGCCGTTATTCTGAGGATTGTCAGATTTGAAAAAGAACATAACTAACTGCAAGAATGTTCAACAAAGTTGCAAAACTGAAACATTTATTATGCACAATTGTCTATAAACATAGTAAAAACTGATCCCAAGCAAGAACTAGTGAAATATGATCATAAAAAACAATTTTTTCCCCACAGTTGGAAAGTATGAAATAAACAACAAAACAGTTAGTCAATCACATGTGTCATCTAAGCTCTTCTTACTTTTTTTCTGCTTTTCCCAAATTTCTTGAGTCCAATTAGATCTCATCGGAGACGCCTAACAAGTACTCAGTCACAAGGAACAAAGCATACATGCATCAACTTGCACGGCGCCAGTATACAATTTAGAATATAAAACACACTACACTGAATCTTGAAATAACAAGTCAAATGTTTATCAGAAAAATCAGATCACATCATGCATTGTTTGGGACACATGGGCAGTATCTGATCATACATGATGCACTGGTTGGCACTGAAAGAGATACATGATGCACTGGTTGGCACTGAAAGAGATACATGATGCACTGGTTGGCACTGAAAGAGCTATCTCAATGAAATGTTGAGAGGAGTTGTAAGCGTCCTACATATTTATTGACTCTTTCTAATGCACTGTGCAAGTTTGGAGTCTTGGAAGTGGCTTGGCGCTTGCTTGTCAATCAAGGGGTCAAAAGGTTACACAGGGGATCGTAATGGGCCCGAGGCTCGAGCCCTAGAATAAAAAGATCACTGATACAAAAAAAATTAACCAGCGGGCCACTTGCTAGGCAAAAAGCGGGCCGGATTCAAACCCTGCGTCACCAATTAATTACATCTTTCACCACTTCAGTAACAACTTCCAAAATTATTTTTAAAAATTAATAAATAAGTCAACATACAACATAACCTCACTATTTTCCCCCACAACACACATTTCTACAATGTATGTACACCTACATATAATAGAGATAAAAACTGCACATAGAAAAAAGAACTCAATGGTGGAGAGATAATATACTGCTAGATCTAATAACACCTGAAATCACCAAATGAAAAGAGAGCACCAATAACAGAAGAGAGCACCAATAACAGAAGAGAGCACCAATAACAGAAGAGGGTGCCAATAACAGAGTTGAAAGAATGAATGAAGCAATGAACTTGAAAGGATGGGAATACTGAAGAAAAGATATAATAAACACAAAAATCTCTTAAACAAAAGAGAGAGATGGAAATAGACCATGAGGTAGATGGAGAAGACAGTGAAAAAATAATACACAGGCAGACCTAAAAGCACCAGGAGGGATAAATCAGCTGGAATTATAGGTAGAGAGATAGATATCAAGAGGGATAAATGGAAGAAGTTGATATCTACAGCAATGAACCTAAGAAGGCCAAGGAAGACAGACACACACAAAAAAACCTGTATACAAACAAATTCTATGTATGTAGACAATATGGCAGACCACGAAGACGGCGAGAGATAATATACAGACAGACTCACAAACACTTAGAATCACCAACTGAAAAGATAAGATCTACCACAAAATAACCTATAACACAATTTTTTTAGGAAGCTTTCAATAACCTATTTATCGCCAGTGAGACCAGGTCCAATGGTTTAACAGGAAATGGAGTAGCAGGAAACTCAGGCCGGAATTAGAGATTTTAGAGACTTATGAAATTTGAGATAACAAGACTGTATTTGAAAAGTTTTAGAATTTTGTACATGAATAAATTCAGAATTTTGGGTCTGAAAAAACAAAAACCTTAAGACATTCCTTGAAAAAAGTCCTGGTACATTTTTTGAAGCAAAAATTAACAGAAGATACAGTCTTATTTTTGAGAAACACTGCAGGTGTTTTCTATCATACTATTGAAGAACACTGCTTTACAGCAACAGTATGAGACACACTGAACTAAAACTGCAGAAATATGTAATAGGATGAGCTAAAGCCAGTCACTGCTGTAGAAAGTATACACATATCAGAAGAATGGGACAGAACAAGTTAGCAAATATACAAGGTAATCAACAAGCTTATTATGAGTTGTCTCTAACAGAAAGATTAAACACAGAAATCTCGTCTTGCTGCGGCTGCCTTGTATGCCTTGCATGGCAGGCTAGAAAGCATTAAGGTGATGAATACTGCATGTAAGATCAGGTCTAGGCTATTGGATTGGTCTTCATTAGCTTTACGTCTGCCTCTACCATCTCTTTCACCAGTGTCTGAAAGACAGAATTTGAACAAGAGGAATATTAAACATACAGCACATAAGTTCAATATTTTCTGTTAAAAAAAATAAAAATAAAAAGAGAAAGAAAGCAACACAGTTATCTGATGGTGCAATTTGATTAGTTGACAGGAAAGCCTTTACGCCTAAAAACTATAGAGGTATTCTTGTGTGGAGTTTGAAAAATTTCGCTCATTAAATCATTCAGACTTTGAATGTCAAAATTATGACAAAATTATTATATTTTCATTAGCTATGAGTTTCTTTTTATTCTGTTTTTGAATACACATTCTGGTAGGAGAATCTCTTTCTTCCACAAACACTCTTCACCCCACTCTCTCTCTCTCTCTCTCTCTCTCTCTCTCTCTCTCTCTCTCTCTCTCTCTCTCTCTCTCTCTCTCTCTAATACACACTTCATTAGGTTTAAGCATGCTTCTACCATCTCTTTCAGAGTGACTGAGAGAGAAGGGGAGAGAGAGAGAGAGAGAGAGAGAGAGAGAGAGAGAGACAGACAGACAGAAAGAGAGACAGACAGAGAGAGATCAAACATTGTGGAATATGAAATATATAGTAGATGAGTTCAATATATTCTAGTATGAACATCCGTCTCCCACTAACTCAATTTTTGCATCTCTTGCACACATTTCATTGTCTCTTTCCTATACACTTTGTTTCTCACTCTCCTACTAAACACACTTATTCTCCCCCACACAACACTTTTCCACACTCCATTTCTCACAGTCTCTCTTAAATGTTTTCTCTTCCCACACTTTCTCACACACATTCTCTTCATGCCTCTTTCATCACTTTCTGGTTTAATTGATAGTGCTTCCCCTAAAAAAAAAGACCTAATCTACATCAAATATAAGCATTATTAGAGCCTGTCGCGCAGGAAAGGCTAAAAAAAGGGGGTCCGAAGCCACAAGAATGCCTTCAAAAACCCTTTAAAACAAGTACTTACTTGTCTGCATTGGAAGGGAGGGGGTAAGTAGGAGAGGGGGATACATTTAAAAAAAAAAAAGAGTATTGAAAAACATGAATAGAGTGAAGTATTAAAAGGAATAATACATTTCCCCGGACCATAACAAATATGTATCAGACGGCTCACGCTGTCACCTATATCACTGAGGCTAGGAGAAAATTTGACATCAACATGGCTTAAAAATAGTTATTTGGTTCACAAGAAAAACCTCCTAAATGTTATTTTTAGTAAATATATTCATCTTCTGACTTCACAAATGCTGCACAGGCACAAACACAACCAATGTCATTAACTAGGTGTCTTGTAAATACATCAATGTATAAATAGCAGGTTAGCACCACTCTCAGGGAACTGTATGTGCTAGGTTTTTGGCTTCCTAGGGCCAAAGGGTTTAGGTGGACATGAGTTATGAGTTAGATAATCTTTACAGCACTCCGGACACATCCAAAGGCGCTCAGATTCCCCTCTTAACATATTCATCAGCGTCGTGCGGTTAATAGTGCCATTCCTGTGTTGGTTAACAAGACTTTGTGTGCGTCCGGTGTGCTTCTCATGCTTAGCTGTGCCGATCTTTACTCCCAATTCGCATATTCTTAGCAGTGATGTGGACACGTTGCTTCCAAAATCCTCAGAACGTACTATCTCTCTAAGGGCAATGACAATGCGTGATCCATGGGCCGGCTATCTTCAATTAATGCAGTGCCTGCCAGTCTATCAGCTCTTTTATTACCAACAACGCCTGCATGCCCTGGGACGAATGTGAAGGTAACTGCACACACAGGAGAGTTTTGCAATGACTCAAACCACTGTCTGTGTAACCAGCCTGCCTCGACCTGCCGGATCATGCTCAAAGAGTCACTCAGCACACACACGCTGGAATAGTCCTGTAATTCCAGCGACATGAAAGCTTGTGTCACCGCCATCACCTCCATCATCATGCTGCTGGTTGTCATGGAGAAGGCACCGCTGGCTTCTTGAACTGTTCTGCCTGAAGAGCGCGCTGTAAATGCCCATGCACTCTTATGTCCACGTATAACCGACCCATCTGTGAAGATCACCACTTCTGTCTCATCTGACTTGTCACTGATAAGCGAGCATACCTCGGCATTGATAGCAGCTGGATTCTGCTCCTGACAACTCCTATTGAGTGTCACGACACAGGAGAATGTGAGATTGGGCGCTTTAGACGCTGGTATCCATTTCTCACCTGGATGGATGTCTGTAAGGCTACAGATGTCATCCTCTGCCCTACCCAGCCATGATTTGCCCCTTTTAAGCCTATTGCCCCTTTTCTTGAAAAGCATGTCATGCAAAGGGTGCTTCAGATCTGAGCTTATCTTGAGGTATGCATGAGCCCTCCTGATCCTGTAGTTCATGGTAGGGAAATCAAGAAGGTACTTCATTGCTACACAAGAGGTGTCTCCAGTGCACCCCAGAATAATGCTCATTGCTTCATTTTGCACCTTCTCAAGTCTTTCCATTTGAATATGGCTGGCAGTGAGGCTGAAGGATGGACATGAATGATTGGGAATAATAATTTTACTGGAAAATGGAGTCCCAAGAAATTCCCCCTGGAATTTGGGGGTTTGGATTTATGACAATATGCCAGAAGATGATAATGTCTCTTTTAGAATAAATGTAGGATGTTTATAACTAAAAAAAGACTTTTCCTGAAAAAAATTGTCAACTTGTTTTGGTCCCAGAGAGTGCTGAATCCAACATTGTGAATGCTAAAGTGTATGTATCCTACAGTAACAACTGTTTAGTCTCATAGAACTGACCAGCGCAGCTTCAGGAGAGAAGGTGTTATAGTAACAACTGGAAAGTTAGTTAGTTTGTCGACAGATTATTATCGTCACACATCAAACCACTGAGACCATAACTGCTGAGATCCCCTCTTCAGTATCTCCCTCAGCGTGTAGTGGCTTATGACACCAGTTCTGAGTTGGTTTACTATTCTTCTCTGGGCCCCAGTATAGCGCTCTTGTCTGGCTTCACCCATTTTGATGTTATGTTCGTGTAGTCTGTCAGTGTTGCAGATTCACAATCATTACTTGATCAAGCCACCTCCTCGAGGGCATTCAGTTTATCAGCCCTGTCCATTGCTCGTCCATTTCCCCCATGAGCATCACTTGCAAGTCTGTCAGCTCGTTTATTGCCCTTTACATCAGAATGCCCCGGAACAAACATGAAAGTGATTTTTGTCAGCCTACATCAATTCAAGGACTCCACCCATTGTCTACGTATGCCACTCTTCTTGATCTTCTTGAGCAAACAACTGGAAAATAAGGTGCTAACATAAGACTAGAATGGGATAGGGAAAGTAGACAAATGAGTATCACCAGAGTGTTACTGATGAAGTTATGGTGAATTCCTTAGTACTGAAAGTTAAACTGTCTTTTAGAGCAAACAACTGGTGCTAACATAAGACTAGAATGGGATAGGGAAAGTAGACAAATGAGTATCACCAGAGTGTTACTGATGAAGTTATGGTGAATTCCTTAGTACTGAAAGTTAAACTGTCTTTTAGAGCAAAAATGAATATAAGACCCAGCCTTATTTTGGGGCAAACCAGTATACAAAAGGAAGTCTCTTAACCCTTTAAAGTTAGCAGAGTATAAATCTTTAGAGCTAGACATTTAGAGGCTTATGACCAAGGGGAGTTAACCATAACATTGCACTGGTTAACATTTCTCAGTGACTCAAGGAGGATGCTCAGGAAGACAGAGCAGGGTTGGGTCCTGAGGCCGTGGTTGGTGGCTCTACAGCTTTCAGGGCTGACAAGGATTAGGTTCATTTTCTTGCCAAGACATGTAGGGGTACAAGGAAATGAGCAAGCTGATAGACTTACAGGTAGGGACTGCTGTAAAAGCCGGACAAGCGATGGCCCAGGCTGATTTACCGAATGCTCTACAAGATTTAAGACATTTGCGTAAACCAACTGAGAACTGTGAATCTGCAACCATGGTCAGACTGCAAGAACAGCAAGTTAAACAGGGTGTCACCAAACAAGAACAGTACGCAGGTAGCCAAAGAAGAACAACACAACACAGAAGTGGTGTCGTCAGCAGCTACACGCTGCAGGATTTACTGAGGAAGGGATCCGATCACTTATAGATTGAGTGGTTTGACGTGCAATGAGGATAATCTGTCGAGTAACTAACTAGTTAACATGATGACCGCCTAGTATTTGTGCCTACGGAAAGTACTTCATCCTGCATTATATCAAAAGCAGGGCTTCAAAAATCCCCTCAGCTTAGCAAGCAAAGCCAGATTTAGCACAGCGGCTAGCCAGCTGTTTAATATGAACCAGGTCGATCAAAAAAATGAAAATAAACAAAGAAAAAATAAAAAGAATGAAAATAAAAAGACAAAGAAGAAGAGGGAGAGGAAGAATAATACGAATAAGAAGAGGAAGGAAAAGAAAAAAGAAAGAAGAAAAAAAAAAGGATAAGAAGCACCATCATGAGGACGGGGAGATGAAGAAGAAGAATGGGAAAAGGAGGACGAGACTACCAAAAGTAATCAGATACAAACATACCTCAAAATCATACTTCTTTTCCCATTGAAGCTGCTTGCGGGCCTTTGAAGGATCTCCTAATAAAAGTTCCTGAATTTAAAAAAAAATTTTTAAACATACTGAGCAACAAACATTCTGTATAACAGTAGTTTCTAAAAAGTGTTGAACTGCTGGCTTTTGAGTGATGTATTAACAACATTCAACACCAATCAACTCACTGTGCTTTCATGGGTTACTCCTTACATAAGAGGCTATTCTTAGACACAGAGTTTTCCATCCCGCTGTCACAACAGTTGATAAGATCCCAAATGCTATTTTAACTATTTTTCCCCCTTAATGTCATTATTTTAATCCCCCAGGATCAAAACATTATTTACTGCAGGTAACAGGCATTTAGGAGTCAATGAGCTAAACTGATACCTGTCTGTGGCTGAAGGAGTTAAAAGGCAGCAACATCTTACTTCTTAGTATCTGAAAGCAACCAAGTATGTAAGGTCTAGGGTGCCTACCCCGAAAAGCCGCTGGAGATTTCTTCGTTGGATGTGCTGCTCATACTTGCATTCCTGTATAATTTAACACCTGAGCACACCTGGCCCAGCAGCAGCAAACACACCTGGCCCAGCAGCAGCAAGCACACCTGGCCCAGCAGCAGCAAACACACCTGGCCCAGCAGCAGCAAACACAGCTGGCCCAGCAGCAGCAAGCACACCTGGCCCAGCAGCAGCAAACACACCTGGCCCAGCAGCAGCAAGCACACCTGGCCCAGCAGCAGCAAACACACCTGGCCCAGCAGCAGCAAACACACCTGGCCCAGCAGCAGCAAGCACACCTGGCCCAGCAGCAGCAAACACACCTGGCCCAGCAGCAGCAAACACACCTGGCCCAGCAGCAGCAAACACACCTGGCCCAGCAGCAGCAAACACACCTGGCCCAGCAGCAGCAAGCACACCTGGCCCAGCAGCAGCAAGCACACCTGGCCCAGCAGCAGCAAGCACACCTGGCCCAGCAGCAGCAAACACACCTGGCCCAGCAGCAGCAAACACACCTGGCCCAGCAGCAGCAAACACACCTGGCCCAGCAGCAGCAAACACACCTGGCCCAGCAGCAGCAAGCACAGCTGGCCCAGCAGCAGCAAGCACACCTGGCCCAGCAGCAGCAAACACACTTGGCCCAGCAGCAGCAAGCACACCTGGCCCTAAGCAGCAAACACAGCTGGGACTATTTCGAAGACAGGTCCTATAAACTTTAATATCACTAACATCCTCATCATCATGTAGCAGGTCCTTTGTAGAACGCCACCCCCGTCACAGTCTGCCTGAAAGAAACTCGGTCTCTCGCCAGCTCTCCCGCCTCATGTACTTTCATTCTCAAGGAGTCACTTATATCCTGTGCCCATCTTCGTGTTGGTCGGCCCCTGCCCTCTTTCCTGGTACCATGCCTTCTGTTATTATTTCATCCACTCCATCATGGCGCTTCCTTAGCCAATCTTCCTTGATGTTTAGATCTTTCAAGATGTCAGTATTTATACTCTTCTTTGTCTAAGATATTCTGAGAATCTTTCAATAGCATTTCAGCTCAAAGGCCCCTATTCTCTTAAGGACTCACATCTGTATGTTGCTACAGGGAAAATGCATGCTCTCAGATTAATATCACTAACATAAAGTAAAATTATTGACGATTCCCATCTTCCACATTTTAGTCCCTGCGTAAACTTAGATGAATAGCCCTTGGTGCTTTAAGAATACCCTAACCCAAATGACATCACAGGATAGTCCAATATTTTAGAGGGTGGTAAGACTGGGTTTCCCGGCTTTCTGATGCTTTTAACGACCCCAAAACATCTAGAACTGGCTCTAACCCCAACCCACCTATGTCCCACCAGAGAGTGCAGCCTAGGTCCCACGACTGCATGCAGCTTAGGTCCCACGACTGCATGTAGCCTAGGTCCCACGACTGCATGCAGCCTATCTACCACCCCCTGAAATATTAGACTGTCCTGTGATTTGTGGATTTTCCCTTTTTGGCATATGATATTAATAAAGCACTTAGCTCTGTTATAGAGTTATAAAGAGTATTTAAGATACAAGAAAGACACAAAGTTTAACAAAGAGAAATATATAAATCCTTCGCTGAAACTTACAACTTCTGTAGGCCTGTAGTATTTGGGGTTGATCCTTACAAGGATGTCTCCAGTGGTCTTGTCTCTCCCAATCTCATCTACCCCTGTACCTTCCCACCTGTAATGAAACACAATAAATGACTGTTCTGAAACCCAGAATTCAACATTGCTGTTGTAGCCGAAGGCACCAGTCCATCTTTGAGATGATATTCCACTGTGCTATAGGGAGGCATGGGAACTGCAGCCCTTGGAAAGACTAATTATGGCACGGGATAAAGTTCTTCCTCTCCACTATATGTTGAATGCTGAATTAAGAATCAACATCACAGCACTTGGGACACCCCAATAAGCGCTCCGTCCCCATCTCCAGCAGCAAGCGAAGAGTTAAAATTCTGATGGCACCAGTAACTGTCCGACTGTAGATCCATCTCGCCTTTCTCCTGAGTGTCGAGCGTCGGCCAGATCCCCTTATAACTCCTCGCAGTGCCATTCTCCTCAGACCGTAATGATCTACCTGTTCCTCGGCACTGTTCACTCGCTCCTAAAAGGCCCTCATAACATCCAGCTTGTCATACATCAGTTCACCACCAAGTGGTGCAGAACTGGCCAGTCTATCTTCCTGCTCGTTTCCCAACACACCAGCACTATATAAAACCTGGGCAGCATTGTAGAGATGTTGTGTTGCCCAAGCACCATGATCCATCTGTTGTTAACTCCAAAGGAAAGTTTATAGAGATGATGAACTGCCATTGAAAAAGAGTACTGAATTAGGAAAAGCCTGCAGAAACCGTGTATGGTGCAAAGAAAGAAGCTATGCCAGCCACCTCCTGCTGGGTATATTAAACAAGGAGACTCTGCGATCGCTGCTGCATTAGAAGTCGAAGCACAAGTGGGTTGCACCAATGAGCTAGGATGTTTATACAGACAGCAAGAACAAAGGAAAGGTAACTTCTGAAGGCCTGTAGAATCCATCAGTACAGGTTCTATTTACCTCTGCTGGCAAATGCCTATGAGAATTTTGTACACGAGACATAATTATCAGTCTGCAGGCTAAGTGGTTTTTAAGTGTTATCTCGCACAGACACACAGAAACAGACTTACTGAGACTGCCAGATAGGAAACGAAATCTGGCATGCCGCGGGGCACAATGGCCGTATGCTTCCCTGCTTACCTAAACGTTGGGTTCAAATCTGCATCCAGTGAGATTTTTTCTTCTGTTTGTAAACTGACCTTGGCTCCAAGGTTGACCCAGCCTTAAATAGGCATGAGGGTAAATGTAAAGGTGGCCACTGTGAAGTGGACTTCATCCCCGACTGTGTGCCGATTGGTTTTTAAAAACTGGCATCAAATGACTGAGGCATCATTGGGATGATGAATGTTGAATGCTGAATTAAGAATCAACATCATAGCACTCTGGACACCCCCATAAGCACTCTGTCCCCATCTTCAGCACCAAACGAAGAGTTCCAAATCGGATGGCACCAGTAACTGTCTGACTGTATATCCATCTCGCCCCTTCCCTGAGTGTTGAACATTGGCCAGATTGCCTGGTAACTCCTCGCCACACCATTCTCCTCAGACCATAATGATCTATTTGCGCTTCCACACTGTTCACTCGCTTCCAGAGGGCCCTTACAACGTCTAGCTTGTCCTACATCAAAATCCCCACCAAGCGGTGCAGAACTAGCTAGTCTATCCGCCTGCTTATTTCCCAACAAACCGGCATAACCTGGAGAGAATATCCAAAGGATACTAACTACCCGGTTCCTCTGAAGTGATGCTTGCTACTCTGCATGGAGCATACCTGTCTCCATCTTTCTCAACATGCTTTGTGAGTCAGTGACAAACACTGCATGTGTGCACAGTTGATTCTCAAGCCAACGGAAGGCTTGGGCTGTTAAGGGTCCTTTATAATTTTGTTTAAAAATTACTTGGCCAGTATGTGTGTGTGTGTGTATACATGTGTGTGTTTCAGAGAGAGAGAGAGAGAGAGAGAGAGAGAGAGAGAGAGAGAGAGAGAGAGAGAGAAAGAGAGAGAGAGAGAGAGAGAGAGAGAGAGAGAGAGAGAGTGAGAGAGAGAGAGCCAACTAACAAACTTTATTTTCAAAGGATCACCAATCGGGCATGAAAGCCCGTCTCACATTCGGCCCTTCCAAACACCCATCTTTCACACAGCCCACCTACTCACCCCTATCTAACTGACACTTATGTATGTACAAACACACATATATATATATATATATATATATATATATATATATATATATAAATGCATACATACTGAATTACACAGTACAGTCTCATACAAATATACATACGTACACACACTAATACATATATACATACACTAATATATATATATATATATATATATATATATATATATATATATATATATATATATATATATATATATATACACATATATACATACAGCAGAGAGAGAGAGAGAGAGAGAGAGAGAGAGAGAGAGAGAGAGAGAGAGAGAGAGAGAGAGAGAGAGAGAGAGAGAGAGAGAGAGAGAGAGAGAGAGAGAGAGAGAGAGAAAGAGACAGACAGACAGACAGAGTGTGGTTTTGCACATATGTGTGCATCTTTCCTTTTCTCTTGCTGACCTTATTAGTAATTTGTTTCAGTATCAGTTAAATTTAGGTCTTTTTTTTTGGAGGGTGGGGAGGGGGGGGGGATCCTTCAATGCCAACATAATCATATTTTTCATTTGCATTTGACTTCTAATGAAAAAAGCTGTCACTCATTTTTAGGTCATAAATGGAGGTTATAACCTCCCTCCCATTCTGGAAGTTAACAAAGTGCTCTAGACTTACCCTATGACCTTTCCAACATATTGGAAGTTAACAAAGTTGCTCTAGACTTACACTATGACCTTTATATAAAACGACCTTTCCAACAAACTGAAAGTTATCAAAGTCTCACTAAACTTTTAATATAACCATTCCTACATGCTGGAAGTTAAAGCTACTCTAGAATAACGCTATTACCTTCCCCCCACACAATGCAGTCAAGCTAATAACAAGAAACTGCCCAACCCTGGTTTACCAACATCGTATAGCATCAAGGAGAACTGGCTCATAAACATCATCCTCTCCCAAAAGCTGGGGTATTTCGGACATGTCAAGTGCCATGGTGGACAGGTGCCATGGTGGACTAGAGAGAACGGTGCTGGAGGGTACAGTTTCCAGAAAATGATGCAGAGGCTGAACTCCACAAAGGGGGAATACAAGACACTGAAGATGCATTGGCTATTAAAGCACACAGGGCTGGAGAACTAGCTAGAGAAAGAGAGACTTGCAGGCTTTCAGGTGTGCCATGAACACAGGGACATTCTGTAAAGGACATGACAATTGATTTATTATATCGGCCAGCCTATGGATCATGCTGATATTATTAATGCCCTCAGAGAAAAGGGAAGGATAGAGGACTTTGGGGGCAGTGGATCCACATTACTTGCCAGAATGGCAGACTTGGGAATTAAGATTGGAATAGCAAAAAACGAGACGCACACCAGAAGTCTTGTTAATCAACATAGAACTGGTACTATTAGCCATCGGACATTGGGGTTCATACTGAGGGGAGGATCTGAGCACCTATGGACATGTCCGGAGTGCAATGATGATAACCCAGCTAACTAACTAAGTGCTTTGCAGAACCTCACTTTCATGGCATTCCAGAAACCATTTTGTGTGAGGACTGGTGCCGGAATACTCTGCCCCTTGTTATATATTGTTGTTGCGGTTTTTGTCCAGGAAAAACTGAAGCTGAAATGACCGATTTTGCATCTGTGTCTACACTGCTCTTTTTCATTAAGCTTCTTGGAAGTTAAGTGGTCTCCGTGGCAAAGTGGCCAAGCTGTTTGCTTCGTACTTGGAAGGTTGTGGGTCTGTTTCATGGGGGCGCCGTTGAGTTCACAATTTTTTTACGGAGATCCCTGGGGATTGTCGCCGGAGCTATGAAGGTCATGCTCTTGGCAAGCAGCTAGCTGTTCTGCGGAAAGAGACTGAGCAAAATGAGATAAAACCTGGTGCAATGAAGTCGACCCTTTCACTTTCACCTTCAGTGAACGCCTTCTTAGAAGTTAAGAAAATTGCTCTGGACTTACACTATAACCTTTCCCACAAACTGGAAGGCTAACTCTACAAACTCCCGCACACTGTGAGTTTCTCCAGTGGCTACAACATAATCTTCCGGTACCTCAGCTTGTAGCATCAACCACATGGCCTGGAAAAGACAAGTGAAATATGAGAAGTCTGGAAGCTAAGAATGGATAATTTACAACAATGAATGAGACACACACTTGAGCCCCATTTATTATTAATCTTACATTTAACATTTACTTTAAACAAATTTAATAAGCTAAAAAAAAATAAAAAAAAATTTATTATTGGAAAAGATAGGTAAAATACTGACGAGTTTTGAAGCCATGAATGGATGCTTTAAAGGAATGAATGAGATACTGTTTATTATTAATCAATATTTCAAGGGAATGAATGAGATACACAAGTGAACATCATTTATTATTAATCTTACATTTTCAAAGTGTAAATTTGTAGAGATCTCTAGAGATATCATTGCTAGAGCTAGAACTCATACTTTGTGTGGCTAGCTAGACTGCGGAAAGAGACCGAGCAAAAAGCCATGCAATGAAATTGTTACTCTTGACTTGAAAACTATTAGAAACAAAATGAAGCAGGATGTTTTACTGCACTGCTTTATGCTCTGATTGCGAAACTTTAGTCTTCTTCCTCTATGTTTGCTCTTAAAAGAGCAGATGGCATGCTGTGTTGCGATTTGCAGCTAGGCTGCGATATCTGCACATCTACGACATGCTTGTTAAGGGGGAGTTGGTCTTTTCTTTTCTCTCTATCAAAATGAAAGCCCCAGAACCCATACGGAAAAGGACTGGGTTATGAGTTAAGAACTGGTATCAGTGCACATGGGGCATTCCCATAAGCGCTATATTCCCATCTTCAGCAGCAAGTGCAGAGGAAAGGACTGTAGTGATGCTTCTACTTCTAGTCCATGTCACTGGCACTGGTAAACAAGTCTATTCAGTCTTCTCGCAGTATCATTTCTGATAAACACGTTCTTCTATTCCAGGATGCCAAACAATCCAACACCTTTTCTCTGACAAAAACAACAATCAGATTTTACCTCTATGTAATCGTTGGCATGTCCCCAGTCTCTTTTAGCATTCAGGTTTCCCAGCTCGAGATCTTTCTGCTGCCCTAATATAATCTTGGCCACTGCTCTGGTGATTTTCCTTGTGACGAATGTCTCACCTTATTAAACACATAAAAGATGTTGATTATCATATCAACTGTGCATGTGCAAACAAGCAGTAATTAATCATTGTTAGTTTTGTTTTGTTTATTTGTTTGTTTTGCAAAAAGGTTACTGCCATTCAACACATATTTGATTTAAACACACACAAGATTTTGATTATCACACAGCTGTGACAAAACAACACTTAATCACTATTGGTTCACTATTTATCATTTCTTCTATACTTCCCTGCCTTTTTAGGATGAAATTGTTCGTTATTGAAGCCCTACTCTGGCTTTTGCCAGGGGCCACAATAGCCTGGCCTAAAGGCAGAACGCGGTTTCTGGGACCTCTCCACGGTGATCCTCACCCACAAGGTGGCACATTGTGTCATCGGGTGTTTATCGCTTGTGTGGTGTCCTGGTGAGGTAGAAAGTCAGTCAGTCAGCTATCATTTCTTCTTCTTCCCGTTCACCAGTGGTAAACTGCAGCGGAAATTTCTGATTGATTTTACAGTTATGGAGTTTTGTCTTATTCCAGAGCCTGTTTTGCTTGTACATCTGTTGTTTTGTTTTCCCAGCAGATCCACTCCAATTCTGAAGGAACAACCGTTAATTAGTTACCTTTTATGACATGCTAGTTGGGGGGGGGGGGGGGGGGGGCACTTGGCTCAATTCATATTCCACCCAGTACTTTAATCTTGTTACACATCACACACTCTGCCAGAAGGGCACAATGTTAGATGAGCTTGCATGCACAATTTTTAGCCCTCTGGAAATAAAGTTTATTAGTTTCTTCATTTATCGTCCTCTTTTTCATTGATTACTTTAATCTCATTTCACATAACACTCCTTGCTTTAATCTCACTGCACACCATACACTCTACTTTAATCTCAATACACATCCCACACCCTTTTTTAATCTCATTTCATACCCCACAGAACAGCCTTAAAAGTCTATGGTTAAGCACCAGCAAGGAGATTAAAATTAGAATTTTGAGAGCATGCATCTTCCCTGTGGCTACATACGGATGTGAGTCATGGACTATCTCTCAGTCCTTAAGAAAGAGAATAGGGGCTTTTGAGCTGAAATGCTATAGAAAGATTCTCAGGATATCTTGGACAAAGAAGAGGAGAAATATCTTGAAAGATCTGAACATCAAGGAAGATTGGCTAATAAACGGCATCCTGTCTCGGAAGCTGAAGTATTTTGGTCATATCAAACGCTATGATGGATTGGAAAAAATTATAGCAGAAGGCATGGTTCCAGGAAGGAGGGGCAGGGGCCGACCGACACGAAGATGGGCACAAGATATAAGTGACTCCTTGGGTATGAAAGCCCATGAGGCGGGAGAACTAGCGAGAGACCGAGTTATTTTCAGGCAGACTGTGATGAGAGCGACGTTCTGCAAAGGACCTGCTACAGGATGATGATGATGACATACCCCAAACCCTTTTTTAAATCTTATTACAGACTCTACACCCTTTTTTAATTTCACTACATACCCCACACCATACTTTAATCTACTCCACACAGTATTGTAATCTCACTTTACATCACATACTGCTTTATCTCCCTGCACATCAGACACCCTGACTTAAACCCATTGCAGCAAACCATCACACAATCCTAAGGGATCAGAAACCATTACTTTCACAACAAAATCAAATCTGACACCATGACATGCCCTTCATCACTGTAGCTGTAAGCATCAAATGACCACCTATGGCAATCAATACACCTTTAAATGTTTCAGGTGTCTTCCAATCAATGGTAGCTTCTTTTATGACATAATTATTGGTGTTTTCAAGTGTAGTTAACAGCTCAAATGTATGTCTTTGTTAGCTCGTAAAAAAGCAACAGCTGTAGAAAGTGCATAGCTTCTGCAGTAGTGGGAGCCATAGTAGTTTAGTGGCTGAACGTCTGTCTGCATGCCCGAAAGTTTACAGTTCAAATTCGCACTAGGTAGATTTAAAAAACAAACACAATAAAACAGTGACAGTGACTCAGCTTAAAGCATGCACTAGTAAATAACTAGAAAATCTGGCCGGCAAACACACACATGTAACAGCAGCCACATAAACACACAAACCCACAGAGGAAAAGGTAACCACACAAACCCACAGAGATAAAAAAATACCCACACAAACCCACAGAAAAAAAGGTAGCCACACAAACCCACACATGTAACAGCAGCCACACAAACACACAAACGCACAGAGGAAAAGGTAACCACACAAACCCACAGAGACAAAGGTAACCACACGAACCCACAGAGGTAAAGGTAACCACACAAACCCACAGAGACAAACGTAACCACACAAACCCACAGAGGTAAAGGTAACCACACAAACCCACAGAGACAAAGGTAACCACACAAACCCACAGAGACAAAGGTAACCACACAAACCCACAGAGACAAAGGTAACCACACAAACCCACATAGACAAAGGTAACCACACAAACCCACAGAGACAAAGGTAACCACACAAACCCACAGAGACAAAGGTAACCACACAAACCCACATAGACAAAGGTAACCACACAAACCCACAGAGACAAAGGTAACCACACAAACCCACAGAGACAAAGGTAACCACACAAACCCACAGAAGTAAGGCAACCACACAAAACTGCATGTGCAAATACAGAAACAAAAATCCCTACTAGGTAGGAGAGAGAATGATCCCACACTAAGTAATACTCACTACTATAACCACCCCCCTCCCTGCCCACCCCACGCCCGCCCCCTTTATAACATTAACTCACTAGGTAACCACACAACCTGATACAAGTAAATGCAACTACACAATCCGGCACAAGCAATTACAATAAAAAGCTCCACTACAAGACACAAAATCCCACAAAGGCACAAATATCATAAATCTAACTCTCCCCTCACTGGGAGCTTCAGCTTACCTCTCCTGGGGCTCTCGTGGTTAAAGAGGATCCCGTTACAGGCAAACATGTTGTAAGCCTCTCTATAGTTGACAACTATCCAGTAGGCATACAGTTTAGCCACACCTGAAAAGGGACAGAGAAGCATGGTTCAGGTCTGTATGTAATAATTGAAACATGACCTACAGCTAAGCCCATTCCTTGCTAACTAACATGTCATAAAGGGAATATATCGGCTGCTACTAAAGACAACCACCACTTCTATCATCATCACCATCACCACGATAATCCTCCTAATCATTGCTATCACTACTACTACCACAATCATTTTCATCACCACCACCACAATAATCATCCTAATCATTGCTATAACTACTATTACAACAATCAATCATCATCCCCACCACCACCACGATAATCATCCTAATCATTGCTATCACTACTATTACAACAATCAATCATCATCCCCACCACCACCACGATAATCATCCTAATCATTGCTATCACTACTATTACCACAATCAATCATCATCACCACCACCACCACGATAATCATCCTAATCATTGCTATCACTACTATTACCACAATCAATCATCATCACCACCACCACCACGATAATCATCCTAATCATTGCTATCACTACTATTACCACAATCAATCATCATCACCACCACCACCACGATAATCATCCTAATCATTGCTATCACTACTATTGCCACAATCAACCATCATCATCATCACCACTACCATGATAACCATCTTTATCATTGCTGTCACTACTATTACCAGAATCAATCAATCATCATCACCACCACCACCACAATAATCATCTTCATCATTGCTATCACCACTACCACCAGAATTATCATCATCACCACTATAACAACAATTCCTGTCAGTCAGCACAATTTCCTATATCACCATCGCAATCCCCAGCATATTATGACTCACTACAATCCCCAGCATATTATGACTCACTACAATCCCCATCATATTATGACTCACTACAATCCCCAGCATATTATGACTCACAACAATCCCCAGCATATTATGACTCACTACAATCCCCAGCATATTATGACTCACTACAATCCCCATCATATTATGACTCACTACAATCCCCAGCATATTATGACTCACTACAATCCCCATCATAGCAAAGTTACCATAATGGTCAACACAATTCCGATGATGGCAGTTACCATTATGATCAATATCACAATTCCTAGGAGCCGCGCAGGGCAGTCGATAGGAGGCTAGCTTTCAAATCCAGCTGCGACTCACTGCAGCCACAGTCGGTGTTTGAAACTGGGTGGTTCCCGGGGTTCACCCAGCCTCTAGGAAATGGGTACCAGAGTTGACACTCTGGGGTAAATGGAGGAACGTCGCTGTAGCTACAGAGTTACGTGCGGACGGCGACACAGGCGGACAGTTTCTTATCAGCTGTCTGTACTGGTGGCAGAGCACTTATGGTTTATAACCGTGTGCAATGACGCTGGTTCACATCTCCCGACTTCACCTTTTTACCTTTACCTTTATCACAATTCCTATCATGGCAAAGTTACTTTTATGATCAAAAACCCTAATCCCCATCATGAAACAGTTACCATAATGGTCAACATCACAATACCCATCATAACCGCACCACAACTTCCCATCAAATTTTCATCACAATCTCCACCTTAACCCCCTATCACATCAACTCCACTACCATCAGCAGCACAAACCCCATCACATCACCTCCACCACCACAATCCCCATCACATCACCTCCACCACCACAATCCCCATCACATCACCTCCACCACCACAAACCCCATCACATCACCTCCACCACCACAATCCCCATCACATCACCTCCACCACCACAATCCCCATCACATCACCTCCACCACCACAATCCCCATCACATCACCTCCACCACCACAAACCCCATCACATCACCTCCACCACCACAATCCCCATCACATCACCTCCACCACCACAATCCCCATCACATCACCTCCACCACCACAATCCCCATCACATCACCTCCACCACCACAATCCCCATCACATCACCTCCACCACCACAAACCCCATCACATCACCTCCACCACCACAATCCCCATCACATCACCTCCACCACCACAATCCCCATCACATCACCTCCACCACCACAAACCGCATCACATCACCTCCACCACCACAATCCCCATCACATCACCTCCACCACCACAATCCCCATCACATCACCTCCACCACCACAATCCCCATCACATCACCTCGACCATAATTAACACCACAATCACAATCATAATAATTCCTCTGCCACCACCATGACCATTACAATCCCCATCAAATCACCTCCACCACAATAATCCCAATCTTATGCCCTCAATAGTCATCATCATCACCATAATCACCAATCACCTCCACCACCATCAACACCACAATCCCCAACACATCACCTCCCACCACCATAATCCCCATCGCATCACCTCCCACCACCATAATCCCCATCACATCACCTCCCACCACCATAATCCCCATCGCATCATTAGAATCATATCTACCTTCTTGAGCTTCCCCTCATCTCCAAATCAGCATATGTCCTCAACAAATTAAAGCCAAGTTGTCACATTCCCTAATGCCCTACCCAATATTTTCAAATTCACTGCCTTTATTTCTATGCCCCTGCGAGTCTCAGTGCAAAGACATTCTAGTTGTATATATTTCAGGTTTTTTTAAGGTGCACCTTATCCAATGCCAGTATATTTTCTTCACTCCCTGTTTTGCTGTAATTTCAATAATAACAACAGTATCATCAAAAAGTCTGCCTTAGCTTGCCAATATTCCAGGCAACCCCACATCTCCAGTTGAATGCAATCATGCAGGATATATTTCATGTCTATTTTTAACCCCCATTCTTTTCTGAAGCTACCCAAATATTGTGAGTAAGTACCTGCCATTTTTCTTCTTCTTCCATTTTCTCTTCTTTTTCTGCTGTTTTTATTTCACATAAAAAAAAAATCAAGATGACATGTTGTGTTTTAGTTTATTGTTAGGCTGCAATATCTGCATCTTTTTGGCCCAACACTTCCGACTTTAGCAATCAGTCAACCTTTAGGACATGCTTGCTAAGGGGGAAATGGGTCTATTTTGTCCCCACCAAAACTATGGACATAGAATGAATCAGAAATTACATTTCACAAGATCCTGTTTACTGTCAAATCAATTTTGTTTTATAGTGGTCCTTTTTTTTTTATCTCTAAGCCACATTTCTCCACCAAATGTCACCATATGGATTAGACATTTTAAACACTAGAGCCATAACAGTAAAGCTAACCACACAAACCTACAGAGGTAAAGCTAACCACACAAACCCAAAGAGGTAAAGGTAACCACAGAAACCCACGGAAGTAAAGGTAACCACACCAACCCAAAGAGGTAAAGGTAACAACAGAAACCCACAGAGGTAAAGGTAACCTCACCAACCCAAAGAGGTAAAGATAATCACACAAACCCACAGAGGTAAAAGTAACCACACAAACCCACAGAGGAAAAAGGTAACCACACAAACCCACAGAGGTAAAGGTAACCACACAAACCTACAGAGGTAAAGGTAACCACACAAACCCACAGAGGTAAAAGTAACCACACAAACCCACAGAGGTAAAAGTAACCACACAAACCCACAGAGGTAAAAGTAACCACACAAACCCACAGAGGTAAAAGGTAACCACACAAACCCACAGAGGTAAAGATAATCACACAAACCCACAGAGGTAAAAGTAACCACACAAACCCACAGAGGTAAAAGGTAACCACACAAACCCACAGAGGTAAAAGTAACCACACAAACCCACAGAGGTAAAGGTAACCACACAAACCCACAGAGGTAAAGGTAACCACACAAACCCACAGAGGTAAAAGTAACCACACAAACCCACAGAGGTAAAAGGTAACCACACAAACCCACAGAGGTAAAAGGTAACCACACAAACCCACAAAGGTAAAAGTAACCACACAAACCCACAGAGGTAAAAGTAACCACACAAACCCACAGAGGTAAAGGTAACCACACAAACCCACAAAGGGAAAAGGTAACCAGTAACTGGCATTTTTTTTTTAAACACTACGACAGACACACCAGCATATATTATCATCATCATGTGCCCTGTTGAAAAGTACAGGCATTTCTTTTAACAAAGGCGACAAAAACCAAATAGTGACAATTAAATACCTGACATGTTTCGCTGCATCTTGTCAGGTGTTACTGCAGTATGCACCTGGGATACACCGAAATAAGCCAGACAATTTATTGTGCAATCTACTGTTTGTGCCTTTGTTGTTGAAATTTACAACGGGACAACATAGGTGGTTCACCATTCCCCCATGATCATCAGAACTACAGATTAGGTCAATACTCTTATCTCGCTCTCAACCACGTGGGCAAGCCATCTAGGAATTATATTTCAGCACATATAGATTTACTTTCTGCCAAAAATATTTCAAATAAACAGGCTTCCGAGGCCCCAGCTTATTTCCAAACATTAGAGTATCAGTTTGTGCTATTAATCAATAGACACATATGCTGTCTATACTTAAGTGAGTGTTAGCATACATGTAGACGTCAGTACTCACCATATGGTGACCTGGGATAGAAAGGTGTTGTTTCTGACTGTGGAGTTTCCCTGACTAGGCCATACAGCTCACTTGTGGATGCTTGATAAAAGCGCACCTATTACATGACATACAGAAAAGTTATACTTGGTTACGCACTGATGAGGAACTGCAGAGATGAAGGTGAAGAAGAGAAAAGGAGTGATGTGTGGATTGTGAGGAGAGCTTTGCTGTTCAAATACCATGATGGACAAGGAGGCAGAGGATGAGAAATCGAAGGGAATTAGGAGAAACAAATACAGGAGGAGATACTGAAAGGAATTAAGAAGAGAAATGGAAGGGGTGGTGGTAGAGGTGGAGAAGGATGAGGAGGGAAGCAGGAGGAGGAGAAGAAGAGGAGGAGGAGGAGAAGATGAAGACAAAGACAAGGATGATGATGCAAAAAAAAGAAATATTAGGAGGCAGGGAAGAAGAGGAGGAAGAGGACAATGATGCAGAATAAAGTGACAGAAGAGAAGAAGAAGTAAAGAAGGGCAGAAATCTGTTTTTAACAACAACAAAATACCTTTTTTGCAAGGTGACAAGTTCTGACAGCATCCAACAACCTCAGTGTTCCCACAGCATCCACATCTGCTGTGTACTCAGCCAGCTCAAATGACACCTACATGATGAAATGATGTTTAGACAACTGGGGGCCAGGCTTACTTGTACAGGTTTCCTGATAATTAAAAAAAACTCACGGGACGGGCCATCTGCTTCTTCTAGGCAATGGCTATTCAACTGGCAACCCACGGGCCAAAGCTGGCCTACGAAGGCCTAGCAAGCGGTCCAAGGATCACTACCTGCTGTATTGTATTAATGATCTTTCTATGCTGGGGTTTGGACCACTGGCCCCTGACGACCATTTTTGCAAATTTTGGGCCTTGAGTAAACTGAGTTCAACAGCCTTTTTTCAAGGGCATGGTTCCCTAAAGTGGCTGATATTTTCTCTTGGGGGTGGAGGAGAAAGGGTGGTGGTGTGTGGGGACGGGGTGGAGGAAGGAGCAGTAGCACAATCCAGGAAGGTGGTACATGTTTATATATACAGAAGAAAGGGGGCTGAGTGGTCTCAGGGTATGACGACTGCCTCAAGTGCTGGAGGTTTCGGGTCCAAATTTAAGAAAGCAACCACATAAGTTAAGAACACACCACATAATTTAAGAAAGAAACCACATAAATTAAGAACACACCACATATTTTAAGAAAGAAACCACATAAGTTTAGAACACACCACATAATTTAAGAAAGACAACATACAATTTAAGAAAGACACCACATATTTTAAGAAAGAAACCACATAAGTTTAGAACACACCACATAATTTAAGAAAGACAACATACAATTTAAGAAAGGCACCACATAATTTGAGAAAGACACCACATTTAATTTAATTCTTGTGCTTCACAACTTAGCACTCATCGCCTGTAAAGTTCTGGTTGTTCACTCTTTTCTGGACTCTGATCTTATTCCAGAACTCAAGTTTTGTGTGTAACTTCCGGTCCTTTTTTAGGATGAAATTTTTCGTTATTTGAAGCCCAACTCTGGCTCTTGCCGGGGGCCGCAATATAGCCTGGCCATAAATATGGCCTAAAGGCTGAACGCGGTGTCTGAGACCTCCCCACGGTGATCCTCACCCACATGGTGGCACATTGTGTCATCGGGTGTTTATCGCTTGTGTGATGTCCTGGTGGGGTAGAAAGTTGGTCAGTTTTGTATGTGTATCAGTTTTACAAATACAGCTTATTTTCATGCGAACTGTTGGTTCCTTGCCTCTCAGGAAGATGCACTCTAGCTTTAAAGTAAATATCTCTAAAAAGTCACCTTTATGACATGCTTAGGGAGGACAATAAGTCTACTCCCCCCCCCCCCCCCCCCCCCCCCCCCAACCCCCTCCCATTCCCGACAATGCGGCCTGAAACTTAAATGGAGACAAAAATAAGGAAAATAAGTTTTTCATTGCAAAAATTATTACGTGATCTGGGTTAGAGTAAGAAGTATACCTTAACATGGCTCTGGGCGGCCAGATTGTAAATCTCTGAAGGCTGAATCTCACTAATAATTTTCACCAGACACGTGCTATCTGTCATGTCTCCATAATGAAGATGCATACCTGGCAGAGAAAAAAAAATGATACGGCTTTACAGAAACAATCGTTTTATCACAAGTTGCAGGATGCAAATAGAAATATCATAATCTTTACTGGTTATATCACTCTTCTTGGAAGAAAAGGCACAGTGCAAGATTTTAGGATTTCTGTGTGCTCTTTCTAATGCTTTTGCATTTTTATCTTCCTTTCTTTAATGCAGTTCTTGATACTGTCATGTCATTTTTACATGGATTTCCCCTTGCTCTGTATTCTTTACATTTCTTCAGTCCAGCTGTCTACGGCAGTTGGTACCAGGGTATCCTCGCTTGTGCAAACAAAAAGAGCTGGTTTTGCAATTTTCAAAATGTCATGCAATCAAGCGGCTAATCTGAAATATCTGGTGTGGGATGAACATGTAACTACAGACATTGTGATCCGTGTATTTCAGTGGAAAGGATTGATTTCTGAGCTTCACTATGTGTGACTGGTGATGCATCTAGTAATGATGAGAGAAGATGAATTATACCTGGCCAAAAAAAATCGTGCAATGTACTGCTTGTGTCCACATTATTTAGATTTAATTACTCACTAAATCCAGCAAGATAATCAAAGTAGTGTTTTTTTTTGGGGAAAGGGGGGGGGGGGAGGGATGCATCGTCTCTGTAGAAACATAAAGATGTAAGTCCTGGACTATCTCACATGCTACAGAAAGATTATCAGATTACCATGGGAAAAGAAGGGAAGAAATTCTGACATTTTAAAAGATCTGAACATCAAGGAAAGTTGGCTAATAAACAGCATCTTGTCTCTGAAGCTGAAATAATAGCAGAAGGCATGGTACCAGGAAGGAGGGGCAGGGACCCACCAACACGAAGATGAGCGCAGCGTTTAAGTGACCCAGCCTTGTGTGGGTACCGGGTGCAGTCCCAGAAAGTAGGGGTAGCCGGTATGATGCTGACCACATCACTCATCTTGTGTTGATTGGTCTATAAAATAGAGGTCTAGCCCTATATGACCTATACACCTAAAGGTGTGGAAAAGGGAAAGTGACTTTCAGCCAAAATGCCAGATAGCTGGCTGACTGCAGATGCTCTGAATAGGTTTCCAGCTAGGTTCTGCTGATGCAAACCTCATTTCTTGACTGGGATTAAAAAGGTTTCCAGCTAGGTTCTGCTGATGGAAACCCCATTTCTTGACTACGATTCAAAAGGTTTCCAGCTAGGTTCTGCTGATGCAAATTCTCATTTCTTGACTAGGATTCAAAAGGTTTCCAGTTAGGTTCTGCTGATGGAAACCCCATTTCTTGACTACGATACAAAAGGTTTCCAGCTAGGTTCTGCTGATGCAAATTCTCATTTCTTGACTAGGATTCAAAAGGTTTCCAGTTAGGTTCTGCTGATGGAAACCCCATTTCTTGACTAGGATTCAAAAGGTTTCCAGCTAGGTTCTGCTGATGCAAATCCTCATTTCTTGACTAGGATTTAAAAGGTTCCATCAGCGAGCCACTGGCTGGTAGCCGATTATGTTCAGAATGACGTGCACTTTTCCCGGTGCAATGCTGACTTACACGACTTACTATATGCAACAACAGTGTGGAACCGTTAGTGTTGGCACAACTGACAGCTGCCTTGCCTTATTCATTTTTACTTCGCGTGTGCATGCTTCAAGATTTTGCTGGCACTGACAAGTTTTTCCCCAATTTCCAAACTGGACAATGAAGGAAATTTTGTGTGATTTCCAGTGGCACAAGAATGGAGCAGGCCTGTGGTGACCCATCTGTGGTGATGCTGAACTAACTAACCAACATAAAAGTTTCTCCGCGTTCAAGCATCAATTACGCTGTCTCACCAGTAATGAAGTTAAGCATGGACTATAAATAATGCAGATATAGAACTAAATAATTGGCTAGGTAATGAAGAAGCAAAGCAAGCAAACAGAAAATGACCTAGCGTTAATTTATAAATATCCACAGAGAAATCAACACTGCTTATTATACCATATTTGTAAATGTACAGGAGATATTCTCCCTCAAGTTCGTTAAAATTAAAATTGAATACTGTCTTATGCACAGAATGTGCTTTTAATATTTATATCTTAACTCTGGGCTAAAAAAAAAAAAAGATTCATTTTTTCATTTCAGAGATCATCTTGCTCACATATCAGACACGACCATAAGTGCTCTGATCCACTCCTGAGTATGTCTCCAAGTGTTTTTAGGCTAATAACCCCCATGATGGGTGACTCCTGCATGGCTTTCCTGTCTCGCTGCTCCAATTGGTACACCCAGGGTATGCAACCAATTCAGTGAAAAATCATTTTCCACAAAACTGAAAGCCTCACAGCGTTTAGTCTCTCCTATGATATTGATGATGCCTCTCCTGTCCATACAAGGCTCATTCCTGATAGTCGGACTGCCAGCCAGAGCATCTGCTCTCTCAATGCCTTTCACACCAGCATACCCTGGGACTAAAATTAAGGTGATTTTGCAAAAATGTCTTATAGCTGTTGTCTTATACTCAGGGGGTGTATACATGAAAAAAAGAGTCTAAAGCAAAATGTCTTGTTCACCTTTTGCTCCATGCTGTATACATAACAAAGCAAATATCACAAGTGAACAAAATAGCTATTTTTGTGTGTCAGCTGATCAAGTGGGATTGTAATTTGGTCAAATCATACAAATGGTTCCTGTTTGAATAACACGGTTTGTTTTTAGTCTTGGCCATAATAAAATTGGTCTCATTATATAATGGCCAGACTGTGCATGCATGTCTTATCTTTCCCTAAATTAAGTTTTCTAATTATAGCTGAATGTGTGTGTCATAACTGTTTATATATATATATTTATATATAGCTTCATCGCAGCCAGTTCTATTTTTGTCAACCACTATTAAGCTTGATGTGGTCAAAGTATTTTTATTTTCTGAAATATATGGTTTATGAGCTTTACAAAAATGCAGAGGGTCTTTTCGAGTATCTTGTATTTTATATCATTCTGGAGTTTATTATTATTTTATTTTATTGTTTATATAATTCTGTTAGGAAACATCCCTAACTAGTTGCCTTGTATTAAACACCCTCCCCCCCTTCCCTCAAAACACATGACCCTGGAACCTAAACAGGAAAGTTTGTTTGTTTGTTTTAGTATCCAGAAGCCATGAGTTGTTAACCCTTAGGCTCGGTATTATGGATATCGCAACCTTTCGGCCTTGATTGTAAATACCGTAAATCTGGGAGAAAATGTGGCTTTCCTGCCTACCCCCGGGATTGAACCCGGACCACAAGGAGTACGTCACCCGGTCTCCGCGAAATCCGGTTTAGCCAATTCCGCTAGAGAGCCGGGCAAACAGGAAAGTAAGGATAACACTGAAATTGTGTTGTTGAAAATTCTTTTTTATTACAAACAAATTTTAAAAAAAAAAACATAACTTGGACACAACCAACGAAACATCTACAATGTTGTGTACAATAATCAAAACTCATTAAAAATACTAGGAAATGATACAAAAAAGATGTTAGCTACTTTTAAAATGATTGATGCTGCAGTATTTGATGGTTAAGTGCTATGTAATACAAATTAAATTCATCCAAAATAGTAGGCCATGATATCAGAAAGCTGTTAGCTACACATAAAATAACATATGCCACAGTAATTACAAGTGTAAAAACTATTAACTATTTCAATCTCTCAATCCCTGTAATTTGTGCACCATATGATCAATTGGGGAAATTTTTATTTGGCATTCATTCAAAGATTTAAATGTGTTCTTTTCTTTACAAAAATTCTGCAAAATGTGCGCGTTTTGGCCAACACATTTGACTTTTACAGGCATTTGTTGCTCGAGTTAGCCTTCCAAATAAGTTCTGTGGGACAATGCAGTCAACAGGAGAAATAACTGCCATGAAAACTTCCATAAGCATTATATATTCAAAGTAGCCATTTGAATAGCCAGATTTTTTAGCTGATTCTGGCCAAATATAAACTGAAGACAACACACTCTGTGATGACTGGGATTAATGACACTACACATTCTCTAAAACCGAAAAAGTTTAAACACTCTAGACAACACAAGTACTGGGGATGTTTTCTATCCCTATAAGGAAGCAGTGATGCAAACTGACAGTCTGGATATGTTAATGAAGATGGCTGGAGACTAAACTTTAGTATCTTTTGTGATGTTTCTTGTTTTGCTGATTCTACAAATTTATTCAATTCTCTTATGAGACCAAAACAATTAGAGTTACATTCAAGAGGATCCACTTTAAAATCAGAACGTTTGGTCTCTGACGCATGCGAACTTCCCTTTCATATACCCATATATTGCACACAACAGTCTCTACCTGCAATATGACCAGCTGCCAGCCGCCAGCATCACACAAATCATGAACTCCATAGATCCAGCAACAATCCCTAGAAATCTTCATAAAATTGACCGCATTAACCGAATAACGTGTCCATGAATTGAACCCTTGACCTTCAGAGCACAAAGCAAATGGCTTGATCACCTTATCACAGAGAAAACCCCAAGAAACAACAACAAAAACTAGTAAAGGGGTGGTCTGTTGAACTAAGTTTGCTTGTTTCTGGCCTGCCTATTGGTTTTGGCATGTGACCTTTAAACCAACACTATAATCCTGCTGGTTTGAACTATGCTTTAATTCAATACCCTCTTGCTGCAGGTCTGTCATGCACTGACTGTTGCATGGGAGAGCCTTTAATCTGACAGCATCATCCTGCTGGTTTGTCCTGTAGGAAGTTATCCTTGGGGGAAAACTTGCATTCAAAATGTCGAGTCGCTGGTTTGTCCTGTAAGAACTGTTCCATGGAGGACATTTTCATCCAGCATCATCATCCATCTAGATTGTCCTGTAGGTACTATTTCTTGGGGACATTTTAACCCAACAGCATCATCCCGCTGGTTTGTCCTGTAGGAACTTTTCCTTGGGGGGCACTTTGGCTAGCTAGCTAGTCCACAGATTATCCTCAATGCACATTTAACCATTCAGTCCATAAGTGCTCAGATCCCCTCCTTAGTCAATTTTGCAGCATGTAGCGGCTCATGACACCAATTCTGTGTTGGTTTCTTATTCTTCTTTGGCTTCCTGTATAGTGCTCTTGTCTGGCCACACCCCTTTTAACTTGTTGCTCTTGCAGTCTGGTCATTGTTGCAAATTCACAGTCACTACTTGGCTCTTGCAGATGTCTTACTTTTTGTATATCATTCAGAAATCAGCATGGTTCGCGGCTCTTTCAACTATCCATTAGTAGCTTTACCTGCAAGCTGATCAGCTTGCTCATTTCCATGCAAGCCTGCATGACCTGGCACAAACATGAAGCCGATATGTGTTAGCCCCAACCCCTTTAGAGACTCCAGCCAGTGTCTTCGGATCCAGCCCTTCTCTATCTTCCTGGGCTTACTCACCGAGTCACTGGGGGACACTTTCATCCAGTATAATCATGCTGCTAATCTGTCCTGTAAGAATTGTTCCTGGGAGAACATTTTAAATCATGCTGCTGGGGTTCGCCCCACAAGAATGTTTCCTTGGGGATATGCTAATCGAACACCATTTTTCCCCTGGTTTGTCTTGTAGGAATTGTTCCTTGGAGGACACACTGATAAAATGAAATAAAACATAACTGCTGGTTTGTCATGTAAGACCTTTTTCTTGGAGAATATTTAATCTCCAACAATCATCCGGCTGGTTTGCTCTATAAGACCTTTTCCTTAGGGATTTATTGATTCTTATTTTTAAAAAACCTGCTGGTATGTCCGGCAGAAACTGTTCTTTGAGAGACACTTTAACTCAACACCATTTGCTTGCTTGTCCTTTAAGAACTTTTCCTCAGGAACACTTTCATCCAACATCAGTGTTGGCTGGGCCTGTAAAAATCTTGTTTAAATTTTCTACAAAAGAAAAGGCAACTGGCCATTCACTGACCATAAAAATTCCCTTAAAAAACTCATCTATGATAGCAGCCCTCAGAACTTACCTCCTGGACTTTCTACTTCAGCTTCAAAAACATTCAGAAAATAGATCATCAATGTTAGAAATCATGGGGATCTTGGCCAACAGCAATAAAGCTACAACACTGCAAGAATTCTTCAGTGTTTAAAATTTAAAAGGTTTAAACCAGAGACCACTGACTTCTTGCACCAGGCTTTTATCCCATAGTGCTCACTCTCGACCCTCATAACGGCAGGCAGTCTGCCGATATCATCATACAAAGAGTCATTCTCATCACATGGTCAAACCACCTTACCTGTTGCATTTTAAATGAGCTGTATGACTCGTTTTAATTTTAGGCTTCTTCGAATTTCTTCATCTTTAACTGCATCACATTTTTTTTTTTCAAAATCCAGCAGTTTTTCTAAGAAATTAACCTCTATTATGACTGTGTGCTCACTAGTTGTAAAAAAAAAGGTAAAGTCGGGAGATGTGAACCAGCGTCATTGCACATGGTTATAAATCATAAGTGCTCTGCCACCAGTACGGACAGCTGATAAGAACTGTATGTCTGTGTCGCCATTCGTACTTAACTCTGTAGCTACAGCGACTTTCCTCCATTTACCCCAGAGTATGACTCTGGTACCCATTTCCAGGAGGCTGGGTGAGCCCCGGGAGCCGCCCCATTTTGAACACCGACCGTGGGCTGCAGCGAGTCCCAGCTGGATTTGAAAGGGAGCTTCTTATCGACTGCGCTAACGCGGCCTCCTAGTTGTAGTAAGCGACACAGATCATGAGAATAAACCAGACAAACAGTAATTCAATTAAACTTCTGGACTTTAGTTTTGTTTCAGAACTTGAGTTTTATGTGCACATCCACTTTACAGATCTGGCTAATGTGTTTGCAGACTGTTGGTTACTCACTTCTCAGGCAGATGCACTCCGACTTTGAAGGATACACCCTAACCTGTCATCTGTTACTACATGTTTATTGGGAGGGGCAGTGAGTCTCCCCCCCCCCCCCCCAATAATATAGGCTTAAACAAGCTTTTGCTCTCTGAGGGCTCCACACCCCACATACCATGGGAAAGGGGGAAGTGAGGCCTCCCTCCCTATCATTTCTTTCTGTCAGTACCCCTGACAGACACACTTTTAACTCTTTCACTCCCAATCAGCTGATACTTCTGACTCTCTCTGTCTCAAGGATCTAAGCTTACAAACAATAAATATTTTGGTCTAAAGGAGTTAAAAACAGACACAAAGAGGTAGAAGTACAGTGGTACTTCAGAATTCGAATGCCTCAAACCTCAAACTACTTGGAATTAGAATTACAATTTCAAGAAATTTGCCTCTGAACTTGAACGCCACCTCAGAAACTGAAGCCTGGCACCTGCCGTTCCAATCTCACCACTGAGCTGACAACGTAAAAGCTCCAGCACCCTCACCAGTAGAAGAAGGAAGAAAATGCAGAAGAAAATCTTCCAGGTTGGAAGAGGAGGGAAACTGGAAGGAACAGCACTGCTGAAATCCAAGATCTTTTGCCATATGATCGAAAACGCAAGAAGTTATTGACTGGTGTCACCTTGACAGAACCCTAATTAACATGCGTGTTGACTTATTCAATGAGAGCATTACTGAACATTTTATAAAAATTGTAAATGGTTGCCAACCTGAAAGAACTTTGGAAGGCTGACTGTAGACAAACACTAGTGACCCCAAACTATCTACAAGTGGGCAACGACTAAATATAAAAAAACAGAACGGATTCCTGATGTTATCATGGCTGGTGACACCTTATTAACAATAAATCGCCCTAAATCCCCCTTCCTCCTCATACTTCTATGTGCCATATCATCATTTTGATCAAGGCATAGTAAATACGTTTTTCTAGCTTTCTGATGTATTTATTTTTGTATTCAAATTTGATCACCATGTGTTGCTTATTTATAGTGTTGGGGAAAATACATTTTAATTTAGTTTCCGTTATTTTCAATGAAAAAAAAAAACTACCTTGAAACTTGAGCGATGTGAAATTCAAACACCGTCTCTGAACGGATTATGTTCGAATTCCGAGATAAAACAGTAGTTAATCTAATTATTCAAATAAGTTAATTGCGTATCCTTTACAGGATGTTGCAGAACCAACCCCAGCACTTTTTGGCTGTTGTGGTTTTTCTAGGCAAGTTTACGCCCAGTAGTTTGTAATTGCTTTCTGGACGGTCGGCTTCTCGATACCAGTGTCGAAACCAACACAAGGCGCAAAGCGCGCAGCTGGAATCGAACCCGGCACTACGAAGCTCGTTCGCAACGTCTAAGCCATAGACGCCGACAAAATTATTCAAATACAAAGGGTTAATTCAGTGACTGTTTGTGACAGAAGACAGCGAGGACATTATATTTCTTAGGAAACACCCAAGTTAAGTATGAAGCTTCGTTTGGCCCGAAAGCGTTATGTATAACTGCTGTCTCAGTGGGCATGACGGACACGCCCGTTCTCTCGACTTTTTCCGGGTGGTGACTGGTGGGTATGCGACCCGACTTGATCCCGGAAGCGTTAAGTACAACTTCTGTCTCAGCAGGCATAAAGGACACACCCGTTCTCGGATTTCTTCGGGTGGTGACTAGTGGGTATGATCAGGGCTGCCAATGGGGTTTTTATCAAATCCCAAGCTAAGCTGGCCAAAATATCCAGCAATACAAAGGTAAAAAAAAAGAAAAAGAAAAACCCAAGATTGGTGAAAAGTAAAAAAATTGTATAGTTACGAAATGAAACATTTACTAACTTTTATATAAGGATATATTTTTCAAAAACCCAAGATTCCAAAACCTGAACCCAAGGCGTCAAATATAAACCCAGATCTGGGGGTAGAAACCCATCATTGGCAGCCCTGGGTATGATGCCGAATACAATTGCTGTCTCAGTGGGCATGACGGACACGCCCGTTTTCGACTTTCTCCGGGTGGTAGCCGTTCTCGACTTTCTCAACCACAAAATGTTTGACAGTCTTGTGACCTCATCTGGGGTAAGATATTAATAAAGACACACACAAAATGTACAATAGAAAGAAGACGATTCAGTTTCAGTGCTTGCTTATTGTACTGCAAGCAGGTGAACTTAAGCTGCGACCCGACTTTCCCTCGCTCCAGGCTGTACTAACGCAGATAGCACTGGGTTATTAATCAAAATTGTGTCTTGTCTCATAACCATTCTTAGTTAACGTTAAGGTCTATTAGTTAAAAGTTCACCGGATCGATTTAACTGCTCCGGGTTTCATCCCACATGGTTCGGTCTTTCTTTTTCCACAGAACGGCCAGCTGCCTGCCGACAGCGTCGCACAAAGAACAAACTCCGTAACTTAGGGGACGATCCCCATGGCTCTTTTTCAGTCAGTTATTATCACCTGGTCTTTCGCTGCTAAAGAGTTTAGTTGACATTAAAGAAAGAAGAAATTGTAAAAGAAAAGAGAGAGAGAGAGAGAGAGAGAGAGAGAGAGAGAGAGAGAGAGAGAGAGAGAGAGAGAGAGAGAGACCACAGACGAGAGAAGGAACATTGCAACCCAGCGCAGTGCCTGATAACTGAATGCATAATCACAATGTCTGTCATACCAGTCAGCAACAAAACTGGTGTCCAAGTTGTCTGATGAATTCCCCCACTACCTGCCCTGTGTTTTGAGTAATTACCATAACTAAACACAAGTAAACCACGATACATACAGCGTGCCTCAAGATGTAGGAAATGTAACCTTTACATTTTAACTTACACTGTCAATAAGCAAAGACAAAAAGGCAACCAACCGTCTTTTGGATATCGTCGCACCAGCCAAGTGGCGCCAGGCCCATATTTTCTATAGAAAAATCACCATTCGATGGCTGATCTGGCGTAGATAGATCGCACCAGTCGCCTTTATTTCTAATTATTTCTTGTACCCATTTTATGTTAGGTCGACATGAGAGAACAAATTAATCATCCCCTTCCATTAAAAAAAAAATTAGTTTAGGAATCGAAATAAGACCCTGAAGATAGAACAAAGGCGTCTGGCCAGTGCGCTGTTCTCCCCCCGATCAGAGTCATACATAGTCCAAACGCATGATCAAAGTCCTACATAGTCTAAGCCCATGATCAAAGTCATACATAGTCTAAGCCCATGATCAAAGTCATACATAGTCCATGCCCCAGATCACAGTCATGGTCTAAGCCCCGGATCAGGGTTAAGTCTAAGCCCTAGATCAGAATTATAGCCACAATGTCCTTGTGTGTGCTTGTTCAATTGATTGATCGATCAATTTTTGTCCGCTGATGGATGCTATCTAAAAGTTTACCACACCATCCTTAGATTTAATAAATACAAATCTGGACGGCAGACCAACAGGCAGATCCCAGATACCCCGTTCAACCTTCAAATAAGCTATAATTAGGGAACCTGTACGGGTAACACCATCATGGTATAGGCTGAGGCCTATGCGGGTAAGGACCTTTTGCTTTAGTTCATTCATTCACTAGACAGTGAGAGAGAGAGAGAGAGAGAGAGAGAGAGAGAGAGAGAGAGAGAGAGAGAGAGAGAGGGAGAGAGTAAAAACTTCCGCCGGGTTCAACTCGTTTCTATGTAAACTGTGGTTATATTTGTGATATTTGTTTTGTTTCTTGTTACATTCTTGCGTTACTCTTCGGCGTCTTCTATCATATCCTGCCCTGGATTTTGCCCTTCTGCGGATATTTTTTTTTCTCCAACAGACTGGAGTCAAACTGTGACCTAACTAATAGCGTGCTTGCGCGCACGCATATACTTACTGGCTGATTAAGATTAACACCAGGATATTAAAACTGCTTGACAAACAGGTTTTAGGCATTTCATGTGAGTATGGGTACGTAAGCGCGATCGTGCTCTTTATGTGTGTGTTCGCGCGTATGATGTTAGATACACATGTGTTCCGTTAGACACACCCCTCCCCTCAACCCCTCCCCGAGTGGCTGAATATTTGTAACTACACAACTCTCCTGACTGGCTGTGAAGGAAGTTATGGAACTGACTGACTTTCTACCCCACCAGGACATCACACAAGCCATAAACACCCGATGACACAAAGTGCCATCATGTGGGTGAGGATCGCTGTGGAGAGGTCCCAGAAACCGCGTTCAGACAATTGGCCATACTTATGGCCTGCCTATATTGCATAAAAGCGTATTTAACTGCCTTCCATCACACACCCCGTCACCCCCCATTGGTTTTAAAATATAGGGCTAGAACTATATACCCAATGGAGTTTTTACGTGGGCGACAATACACACGGGCGTGCAATCTTACTACCCGGAGACCAGGGGAAATTACTAAAGTCCACGTGAAAAAAAATCCCAGCCTTCACCAGGGCTTGAACCCTGGACCTCCAGCACTCTAGGCGGACGCCCAACCCCGAGACCACGCAGCTCCCACGTAGCCTAACGGCGCTGCCTTGGCAAAATATTGAGTTTAAAATGTACCCAAAGTATTTCAGGATCCTCGCCGTTGCTATGTTCGTGCACTCCGACTTAGACATCAGTCAGAAGTAGAACGGAGCATTTATGGGTTACTACCCTTGTGTCAAGAAACCTTAAACCTAAACTATATACCCAGTACGAATAAGGGCGTGGGAAAACTGACTCTTTTTTATTTTACTTTTATTTCCCCGTTCTATCTCAAAGGTCGCCCACAAGCTACAATCAGTCAACCACGAACATACCAAGCAGGCATATTCACTCCTTTAAGCCAAAAGAACTTCTGGCTTTAACCAATAAACGACACCGGTAACTTTACTGCAAAGAAACATTACTACTGTTCTATATGCTGCGTGTTGAAAAATTATATCTCAGTTGTAAAAATAAAAAAAGTAAAGATCACTTTTTACTCCTTTAGGCGCATCGGGCATATGAGAAGAGCACCCATATTTTTACAGACCAATCGGCACTAGGTGGGTAATGTGGTCAGCATTGCGTCGGCCGTCTTTACTTCCACAGGACATACATCCTGGTACCCATTTTAGGCTGGGTCGACCTGCGACGCCTTATACCACGATAACAATTAAGAGCAGCCTGCAGTGGGTTTCGATCGCGGTACGTTGGAATTACGAGTCGGACTCGCAACACCTAAGTCACGGACGCCGCTTATCTCAGCTGTAGTAGAATATAAATGAATGCAATTGTATATCAATATTTAATTAATTATAAATGCTATGCCCGATTTGTTTCCTGCATAACAAGAAATCAGAATACATGTTTGCTTATTCGGGGTATGGAAATATACGATTGCCTTTTAAGAGTTATAGTACAACGTTTATATGTAACCAATCGATCGTTCCCACATACAAAAAACACATATTTCTTGTGTTTTAGGTAAATTCTGAATAAGATCATAACTTAATGCAGAAAGTTCCGTCCCGTATGCTGAAAGTGTCGCAACGTGCTGTGATGATGTGTGTGCTCGATCGCCTCGAAGATTCCTGATCAGTTGTTAAAGCCTAACGTATATGGTTAGGGTAAGTCTCGTCAGAAACTGTAAAATTTGTTTTGTTACCGAACTAAAATTACACAAGTGATGAAATAACAAGCAAAATGTCTATTTCGGTTCAACTGGGCAGTCATAAAACAATTTACGTATAAATATTTACGCCGAGAAAAAACAATTACAAAAACAAATTATAAATTTAAACACACACACACACACAAAATGAAAAACATTTAAATATTAAAAAGCTTGCAGCTTCTGTTGGTTTGGCTTTCGATACATGGCTATAGATTCATTTTCACGTTAAAACTCCAAAGACAATCTTAAAACAATCTATGAGATTTAACTGGCTAGAAGATAATAATTATAGATAAGAGCATGTTGAAAGAAGTAAGATTATTCAAAAACAGCGTTGCATCTTTCCATCTGTTAGATTACAAAAAGTATATTTCAAGGCAAGGAATAAGCTCGAGCGCTTGGTGACAACCGGCCAGACTAATGAATGAATAGAGGGCTTGGGGGGGGGGGGGATATATATAAATATATTATATACCCTGAAGTCCTGGCCATATGCAAAAGGTGTGAGACAAGAGCACATAATTCGATTCTGCTGATCGCGAATCATGACCGCCTATACTTATTGTCAAGTTAACAAGGCATGATGATATTTCCCAGAAAGGCAAAAAAGAGGTGGAAAAGGGGGGGGGGGTGTGGTGGGGGGGGGGGGGGCATGTGTGACGGTTTTTTTTTTTTTTTTTTTCATTTAAAAAAAAGGGACTGCGAGGCAGAAACATTTGGGAAACACTGATTCGACATGACCTACAATCTCCGCAACAGCTGTGCCGTGGGCATTGATTGAAATCACGTCCGACTGTATATATCTAGAGTTGGCCGTGATTGAAATCAAGGCTCGCATTTTTACCACCAACCATCTGTTGATTAGACTATATAATCTTGATTTATACCAGTCTGTTTAAACTTGTCCTGTCCCAGTACATTTAAGCTGATACTAATTCGTTTATCGGTGCACGGCTCGATAATATTTCCCATCAGTTACTACACACACAAAAATGACTCCATATGATTTCCCATCAGTAACTACAGAAAAATGACTACATATGATTTCCCATCAGTAACTACAAAATAATGACTCCATATGATTTCCCATCAGTAACAACAAAATAATGACTCCATATGATTTCCCATAAGTAACAGCAGAATAATGACTACATACGATTTCCCATCAGTAACAACAGAATAATGACTCCATATGATTTCCCATCAGTAACAGCAGAATATTCCATATGATTTCCCACCAGTAACTACAGAATAATGACTCCATATGATTTCCCATCAGTAACTACAGAATAATGACTCCATATGATTTCCCACCAGTAACTACAGAATAATGACTCCACATGATTTCCCACCAGTAACTACAGAATAATGACTCCATATGATTTCCCACCAGTAACTATAGAATAATGACGCAATATGATTTCCCACCAGTAACTACAGAATAATGACTCCATATGATTTCCCACCAGTAACTACAGAATAACGACTCTATAAGATTTCCCATCAGCAGGCGGCTAGCGAAGAGAGGTCCAGTCGTATGGGAACAGAGCGCAGAGCAATAAAATCGATGCTTTCGACTTAAACTTAAACATTTTAACTTAAAACTACTGAGCTAAGCCGCACAGTCTTGCATTAAGCCCCACAGCCTTGCACTAAGCCACACAGCCTTGCACTAAGCCACACAGCCTTGCACTAAGCCACACAGCCTTGCACTAAGCCACACAGCCTTGCACTAAGCCACACAGCCTTGCACTAAGCCACACAGCCTTGCACTAAGTCACACAGCCTTGCACTAAGCCACCCAGCTTTGTACTAAGCCACACAGCCTTGCACTAAGCCACGCAGCCTTGCACTAAGCCACGCAGCCTTGCTATAAGCCTGTTATCGGCGAGGGGTCGATATTATCTTCATCAATCGCTTCATACTGATGAGAGTATACATGAGCTGCGTAGTGACTAGACTGACTGTCAATCCAAAATGACCTGAGGTCCAGTCTGCACCGACGTGGATACTTATGCTCTCAGGTCGACCCCGTCTAAAACAGGTACCAAGAAATATCCAGGGCTGTAAAGGCGACGACCATATCACTTCTTTTTTTTTTTCTTGTGAACGCTTTCTGATTCACACGTAGTCTGTCGCTTCTTTTTGGACGGTCGGTTCTCGATACCGCTGTCAAATCGAAAGCAAGGCGGTCTGATTTCCCATCGTAACTACAGAATAATGATTCGATATGATTTCCCATCAGTAACTACAGAATAATGATTCGATATGATTTCCCATCGTAACTACAGAATAATGATTCGATATGATTTCCCATCAGTAACTACAGAATAATGATTCGATATGATTTCCCATCAGTAACTACAGAATAATGATTCGATATGATTTCCCATCGTAACTACAGAATAATGATTCGATATGATTTCCCATCGTAACTACAGAATAATGATTCGATATGATTTCCCATCAGTAACTACAGAATAATGATTCGATATGATTTCCCATCGTAACTACAGAATAATGATTCGATATGATTTCCCATCAGTAACTACAGAACAATGATTCGATATGATTTCCCATCAGTAACTACAGAATAATGATTCGATATGATGTCCCATCAGTAACTACAGAATAATGATTCGATATGATTTCCCATCGTAACTACAGAATAATGATTCGATATGATTTCCCATCAGTAACTACAGAATAATGATTCGATATGATTTCCCATCGTAACTACAGAATAATGATTCGATATGATTTCCCATCAGTAACTACAGAACAATGATTCGATATGATTTCCCATCAGTAACTACAGAATAATGATTCGATATGATTTCCCATCAGTAACTACAGAATAATGATTCGATATGATTTCCCATCAGTAACTACAGAATAATTGGAGCAGCGATAGCGCAACAGCTGGAAGCTCGCCAATCGGTCGGACGTTTTTGAGTTGAAATCCAAGTCGAGGCGGATTTTATTTTGTTTGGTAAACCACTGACTTGGCTTGCAGGCCCAGCTAGTCTCAAATGTGTTCCACGTAATGTCAAGGGTAAACATTCAGGCGGGAAAAAAAAAAGACGCTGGCGATGGATAGGACCCACTGGGAAATTCTTAGAAAAATACAAATAGAATGTATGTGCAACAGAACCCACAAGGGGACATTGACAAACGCACACACACACACACACACACACACACACACACACAAAGAAACTGCACGCGCACGCGCGCGCACACACACACACACACACGGAAAAGCAAGCCAAGAGGAGTGTTAAAAAAATAGGGACTATATGAAGCTAACATTGTCAAACAGTTTATGGGAACAACATCATGCAACAAATTCATTGAGAAACAGAACATCAAATGGTTTGGCCATTTAGTAAGAATGCAACTAGAGAACAACTAACAACGCAGGCGCAACACATGAAAAGATGTGAAGTGAAAGCAAGAGGCCGCCCTAGGAAATTATGGATTGATGACATTAAAAAGCTTCTACGTCGACACAGAATGGAAACAGCCGCAGGGTTAGTGCTGTCGCCACGGACTGTTTATTTCTGGTACCAGGTAATGTTACTGAAGGTAAAGGCGACAGGTGTGATGATGAGCACAAAGTGCCGAATGGTATACACAAAACATAGGTTAAGCATCATATGCCTCGTGCGGCACTTTTATTACTTCATCATCATCATCATCAATTTCCACTTCTGCTGTTAAGCTTTGGGGGCAGGAATAATTTGCAATCCATTGCAGCATTGGCTAGTGTCAGTCTGCTGAGTACAAATCGACCCGGCTGCTTCGAGATACCAGCTAAATGATTTTGTGTATTTATGTAGTATTGTTTGATTTGTATGTGCTGATAAAGGCTTCGTTTTATTTGTATTCGCTATATTGTGAAGCTTGCTAATATACTTTTCGTTCGGTTTTATATCTTTTACTCACTGACGTAGAAGCTCTTTAATGTCACCAATCCATGTTCTCTTGATTTTACTTCAGATCTTTCTTTTACTTCTTACTTTACTTAATTAATGTGTGCGGTCTCTGTGGCTAACTGGTCAAGCCGTTGTCCGCGCGCTGAGTGCCGATTGGTTCACTGGGGATGTTTTTTTTAAACGGAGACAACTGCGGGATCATCGCCAGAGCTAGGGAGCTCGTGCTCGGTGCGACGTCCTCGGTAGGCGGCTAGCGGAGAGAGAGAGACCCAGCCATATGGGAACAGAGCGTGGTGCAAGAAAGTCTATCCACGGGTATCAAGTAATATCCAGGGTTGTAGAGGTGACGACCACATCACTTCTTCTTTCTTGTGATCGCTTTCTGATTTACACATAGTCTGTAATTTCCCCTGCACGGTCGGTTCCCGACACCGCTGTCAAAATGAAAGCAAAGCGGTCTGCTGCCAAATCGACAGAAGCTGGAATCGAACCCGGCACCTCGTAATTTTAAAGCATGTTCACGAGGTCAAGACATTTCTGTACTGCGTGGCCTTAAAAAAATGGGGTCAACTCAGGCAGTATCCTTCACCCCCCCCCCCTCCCCCTCTCAAAATATATATCCATCAATGCGTGGCACGATAGCGTAAATTTGTTTAACCAAAGATATAAGGTGTGTCTGCATTTGCTAACCCTAGGCACAAACCCATGAATAGCGAACACTCCTGAGTAGGGAGAATGGGAGGTCGCATCAGGAATATAACTTGTAGTAAAATGTTGATTAAAACTCCAATGTGTTTTATTTTCTTTGCCGCATTTGAAAAAGAATATTGATAACCATTTGATAATCTTCTTTTCTTCTTCTTCTTCTGCTTCTTCTTCTTCTTCATAATCTGTTTCTTCTTCTTCCTCTTCTTCTTCTTCATAATCTGTTTCTTCTTCTTCCTCTTCTTCTTCTTCTTCCTCTTCTTCTTCTTCTCTTCTTTTTCTTCTGCTTCTTCCTCCTCTTCTTCTTTTTCTTCTTCCTCTGCTTCTTCTTCTTCTTCTTCTTCTTTTTCTTTTCTTTTTCTTCTTTTTCTTCTTCCTCTTTTTCTTCTTCCTTTTCTTGTTCTTCCTCTTCTTCATCATCATCATCATCATCTTTTCTTCTGCATATTTTTCTTCTTCTTCTTCTTCTTCTTCTTCTTCTTCTTCTTCTTCTTCTTCTTCTTCTTCTTCGCGATCAACAACATCAATCAGCAGGTCCTTTACAGATTGTCGCTCTCGTCAGAGCACGCCTGAAAGTCCCTCTTGTCCCCAGCTAATTTTACAGTCTTTTCTGCGATGACAGAATGTCCTAGGGGAAAAAAACCACAAAGACAAAAAGCGCTGGAATTCGTTTGCAAAGGGCTGAAAAGGATATGCCACTAACTTATCCGAAGTGCTAAGGACACTCCGCTACTTCCGTAAAGCGCAGACACACGACCTGGCTAACCAATAGACCAGTTGACGTTAGCGTGTGAGAAATTCTAAGCGGTTTCACACACCTGCGACAGTACGTGTTAGGCAGGTACGGTGGTCCATATAAAACTGTCACTATGATGATTTCATTATATTGCATCGGTACGTTAAACAAGAGTAGTTACGCCGCTACTATTAAAGAGCTTGTTACTATATTGTGCATCAACACCCACAAGTGTGTGTGTGTGGGGGGGGGGGGGGGGGGGGGGGTAGTGTCAACAACATTGCTGAAGCTATCCCTGTTCTTACGTAAATCCATCTATCCATTCATCCGTCCGTCCGTCCGTCCATACGTGCGTACAGACATTAGACAGAAAGATGTGTGAGAGAAAGAGGCAGAGAGAGAATATTATAGAACTTACAAATGAAAAACCAAATAATTAAATAGAACAAATCAGATAGGGAGACAAGGCAGCCGAAAACAAATTAATGGATTGCCTTTGTTTGGCCACCCTTGAGACGATGCCCTGTGGCCTCTGCTTACTTCTGTACAAACCTTTCATAATGGCCAAACACGTGTCGCAGCACACGTGAAGCTATTGTAATAATGGATTCAGAAATATCCAGCAAAGGAAATCCATTGATTTGTTTTCGGCGATATGGATTATGCATAACAGCCTTTGAATGAAATTTACAGACGGGTTCTAAGAATAGGTTAGTTTCGTATCCTTCACAGGACGTTGCAGAACCAACCCCAGCAGCCCCTGGTTGTTGTTTGGCAAATTTACGTCCAGTAGTTTGCCATTGCTTCTGGACGGCGAGCCCCTTGATACCACTGTCGAAACCAACGCAAGGCGCATGAGGTTCTAAGAATACCACGGGTAATTAAAAGACAAAATGTAGCCATACTTCAAGAACTGAATACTGAAGAAGACTGGCTTTTAAGGACGATAAAACACAGTCAAATGAAACATTGTGGACACTTGAAACGTCATGAAAGTTTAGAGGGAACAGTAATAGAGGGGTATATGCCTGGGAAGAAAGGAAGAGGAAGATCAAAGAGAAGATGGGCGTAGGATGTAGCGGCTGATCTCCAGATGGGTGTATCGGATGCGGGACATCCTGCTTGTGATCGAGAAGTTTTCAAAAGGGTTGTTATGGAAGCAAGGTTCTGCAAAGGACATGCTACGGACTGAGAGACAAAATGGATTATAGACGTCCAGACGCAGATCGATACAAAAAAGACTATTAAAAACTCGCGAGACATGCTGCTTATATGTGATAGGCGCAAAGCGGGACTACGGATTTATTCATCAGGCTTTAGACATGCCTGAGTGGATCAGTCACTGCTACGATGGTCTGGACTTGTATGGGAGAGAATCGTTCACCACGGCAGGCATGGGAGGCCAAGAACCAGGTAAACAGACCACGAGAGCGACCCAGTCTGGTAGTCTGGTAGTCGTAGTTTCAGCTTCATAGCAAACGGGTCGCCCCATCTTTGCTCCGCTCCTGTGCCAGCGAAAAAACACTCAGAATGTCTATTACAGTCCCTTGTGGAAAGATTGACAGACTGCTGTCTCAGCATATCTAGCATACACTCGCATTAAAGCATACGGTAGCCATCCGAAGTGCTAGCACAAACAGTCCAACATTAGAAATGCAGTTCATCATTGATGATAGCAGAACTTGTCGCCAACAGATCAGCAGTTGCCCACGCGATCAATTGTAATCACATCCGGGCACCGCCAACATTGACGACCGGCATCACGCCATTTTCTGAATCTCCAATTCACACCACGTTGGTCACAGTCGAAAAAACATTCCAAATGCAATCCGCAGCTCACAGGGTCACGCCATGCATTCAACTCAGAAGCTGGGCGACGAAACTATATCCAGTCTACAAATGGAGCAAAAATACTTCGGCCACCGTCCGGCAGAAGCAAAAAAATTTGCCTCCGCTCCGAACAGCGCCGCTGTCTAGCGTCCATTTTAACCGGAAGTGTCCGCTGGGAAGACAACATCCGACAGTCCCTGACTGCAGGGGACTAGAATGGAAGAATGATACCCGCCCCCCCCCCTCCCCAACAAACGAACAAAAACCCGTTAATTGAAACCCCGAGCGTGGTCTAGAGGCATGGCGACCGCCTAGAGTGCTGGAGGTCCAGGGTTCAGGCCCCGGTGAAGGCTGGGGTTTTTTAACGTTGACTTCTAGTAATTTACCTTAGTATGGGTAGTAAGGTCGGACGCCCGTGTGTATTGCTCCGCTCGTATAAAAATCCCAGTTGGAAATTGAAAACAGGAGCTTAACGGCGCTGCCCTGGCACAGTTTTGGAGATACAAATCTACTTAAAGTATTTCAGGATCCTCACCGGTGCTAAGGAAGTTCGTGCTGAGATTCTTCGGTTTCAAGCCTTTATGGGTTACCATTTTTGTGCCACGATGTCGTTCTGTTGTATAAACCAAATCGAGAGAACATTCAAATATTCTAGGGGTGTTATGTGTTGGGGTTAGGGTGTGGCTGACAAAGATCGGTCTAATTATCGTGCCAGGGCACGCAGGCGTTCTCTTAGGACTGTCTACCCATGGCCGGCTTCAGATGGAGCCGGTCGTGGTCTACCCAAACGCATTTTAAATCACATCGATTTTTCCGGGAACTCCCGGATTTCCTTCAAAGCACCCATTGTCTCCGCCAATAATCACTATTCGCATACGCTGAAAACTGTAATTTTGCGACATCGGATTTAATCAAGAAACTTCCATGTGGACGTAATTTTGATAGTTGGCACATGGTGTGCGAAACCATTTCCTCTGTTTTGCTGGTCGGTGGGTATAAAAACGATGAAGAACACGGATGAGGTCAAAATAATTCCGGCCGCCTTTACTTCCCATGACATAGCTCCTGATACCCGTGTCAGGCTAGGCCGACCTGGGAGCCCAGACAGACAGACAGACGGACGGACGGACGGACGGACGAGCGGGCGGGCGGGCGGGCGGGCGGACGGACGGACGGACGGACGGACGGACGGACGGACGGACGGACGGACGGACGGACGGACGGACAGACAGACAGACAGACAGACAGACAGACAGACAGACAGACAGACAGACAGACAGACAGACAGACAGACAGACAGACAGACAGATAGATAGATAGATAGATAGATAGATAGATAGATAGATAGATAGATAGATAGATAGATAGATAGATAGATAGATAGATAGATAGATAGATAGATAGATAGATAGATAGATAATACAGACAGTATGACAGACAGACTGATTAGGTAAACAGGCATACATATAGTTTCCGCGCGCGCGCGCGCGCGCGAGAGAGAGAGAGAGAGAGAGAGAGAGAGAGAGAGAGAGAAAGAGAGGAGGTATTTTAATATTAGATATACGTTTAGGAGAGTAAACCTTTCCCCACTCCCAGACACTGTTCTGTGACTTCTGCATATCTCTTTCAACTCCTTCCACTCTTCCATAAGTGTCGATCAAAACACGTTAACGTACTTCTCTAACGCTATTGTAACAGAGCATAGCGTTCGGAACATCATTTCCCGACAGAGTAATTCAGCCTACCGGCAAAGAGATCAAACTAACAACCCCTTAGGAGGGATACTGACACAGACAGAACGCACGTTGGGGCCACACTTTTTCGTGCTGCAGTCAACACACTAATGCATGGCTTTTCAGCTAAGTTTACCCTGCAGCTAAAATGTTGAAAACCGGTCTCGTCACAGACCAGTGGCCCGAAGCTAAACATTAAAAAATCACTAGTACAACACAGTTGGCGGTAATTTGATTTTAGATGATTCCATCTCACCGGCTTCGAGAGTTCGCAGGGAATTCGTAGGCATTTCCCTGGAGTGTACCAGCTTGACAATGATCCGCCAGGCCACTTGCTAAGCTTCTGCGGGCCAGATTCAACCCGCGGGCCGCCAGCTGAATAGCCCCGCACTAATGTGTCAAAAGAGGACAAGCATCAGAATAGAAGGTTCTCGTAATATCCCGCAGGTGTGATGTTATCTGACTCTCTCTCTCTCTCTCTCTCTCTCTCTCTCTCTCTCTCTCTCTCTCTGTGTGTGTGTGTGCGCGCGCGCGTGCGTGTGTGTGTGTGTGTGTAACCAGCGTGGATTACAGGAAGATCACTAGATAATTCCTTGATGAATGTCTTTTTCTTCTTCTTTACGTCCTTTTTTTTTTTTTAACGCTTCGGGTGTCGAGGGAGATATGAGGTGCTGCTTCGTGCTCTTCTGCTTGCTTCGACCACAGACACATCGTGGTGCTGTAGAGTTTCTCTGATGTTATCTTCCCATCTTGTGCTTGCTCTACACCCCTCTCCTTGTCTTTTGGTATATGCCTTGTGTGGTACAGCAAATTTCGTCCTTATTAGGATTAATGTTAAGATGTTGTTTATTCCTTACGTCCTTCTTAGGACGTAATTTTGTGTTATTTGAAGCCCCACCCTGGCTTTTGCCAGGGGCCGCAATATAGGCAGGCCATCAATGTGGCCAATTGTCTGAATGCGGTTTCTGGGACATCTCCACGGTGATCCTCATCCGCATGGCGGCACATTGTGTCATCGGATGTTTATCGCTTGTGTGATGTCCTGGTGGGGTAGAAAGTCAGTCAGTCAACAAATACAAAAAGTCGGGTAAAATCGGGAGATGTGAACCAGCGTCATTGCACACGGATATAAACCATAAGTGCTTTGCCACCAGTACGGACAGCTGATAAGAAATTGTCCGCCCTTGTCGCCGTCCGCACGTAACTCTGTAGCTACAGGGACGTTCCTCTATTTACCCCAGAGTGTTAACTCTAGTACCCATTTCCTAAAGGCTGGGTGAACCCCGGGAACCGCCCGGTTTCGAACACCGGCCGTGGGCTGCAGGAGTCGCAGCTGGATTTGAAAGCGAGTCTCCTATCGACTGCGCTAACGCGGCCCTTGAACAAATACAAAACACGGACGATGTCAAAAAGCATGGGTGTCACCATGAAGAAATCTTCGCTCAACCCCCATACAGCCACTTTAGTAAAGGACCCGGTTCTATGCTTTTAGGCGTATAGGGAATAAAGGACCTATATTTTACAGACCAATCGGCACCCGATGCGTGATGTGTTCAGCATCACGCCGGCCGCCTTTACTCAGCGGGTCTGCACCCTGCACCCACTCAAGGCAAGGTCGACCTGGGAGCCAAAGCCATTTTTGAAAAAAAAAAGTCCGGTTCCGCCTGAGAGCGAACCCACGACCTTTAAATCCACAGGCGCGCGTGTAGCCGCCCTGCTACGGCGACTCCCACTCAGCCAGTTTAAGGATTCATTATTTGGTTGCATTGAATTCAATCGTTACGGAGGCATGCACCTGCCGAGGTGCAGCCAAATACGTCAAGCAGTAAAGTTAGCAATCTACATGCTATGTCTTCTTTATTTAAATCTGGCACGTACCCACCCATTCACTGTACTAAACACGGTTATCGTTAGCGTATACTAAGGTTTTAAACTGGGACATGTTCTTCTTCTTCGACCACCTTTAAAGGATGACCGCCAGGTTGCATCGTTGTTTTTATGTCCACATAACCAGCCACCCCCTTGTGGGATGCAATTTTTCGTCATTTTGTAGCCCCACCCTGGCTCTTGCCATGGGTCGCAATATAGCCCGGCCATAAATATGGTCTAATGGCTGAACGCGGTTTCCGGGTACCTCTCCACGGGTGATCCTTATTCGCATGGTGACACTTTGTGTCATCGGGTGTTTATCGCTTGTGTGATGTCCTAGTGGGGTAAAATGTACTACTACTGCATCGTGGTTTACAGCTAGGATGCGATAAATGTGCCTCTCTGCCTAACAATCTGTGAAACAAAACAAAACAAAAAGAATGTGTTCCTAATCTATAATTTTAATGCATGTGCTATCATATTAATTAGATTCTGTTTAACGCATATATACAAACTGCTCACAGAAACAGAAAACGTCATCGCCTGTTTGTTTTATAACAAGTTTAACACCTAATCTATTTATAATTAGGATGTGGGAAAAATGTGTTAGTGTAACGGATTATTACAAGTAAACACTGACTCATTTTCAAAATTACATGATGCTCCCCACTGCAACCTTCTCATGCGCCCCCCCCCCCTCCCTCCCCGACCTTTTTTTCCAGGTGCGAAACGAACGAACGAACAAACGAACTTTATTTTCAAAGGGTCACAAATTGAACCGCAGGCCCGTCTTACATTCGGCCCTTCCAAACACCCGTCTTTCACACTTCAGTTGTATTTTATCAATAATCATGTTATATTCTTATGATAATAGGCGTATTATGAATATCAAGAAAGAAAGAAAAACACAAAAACATGGGTAGTAAAATGATACACACACTAGTGCGCGCACACACACAGCCACCAACTCACTTAAACACGTATTTATACACACCCACATACCTTCACACACACACATAAACACACACACATTCGCCCACATACATACCTACCTACCCACCCACCCACACATATACTCTCATTCCACACACATACATACACACCTACAGATACACACACCCACAGAAACAAACGCAGACATAAATACAAACACACTTACGCCCACAGACACAAACACACGGACACACAAATGCAGATAAAAAGACACACAAAACCACACGCAAACTCACATACATACATGCACAAACACACACAGACGCAAAACCCACTCACGTTTAAAAACAAAACAAAAAGGCTCCAACAAGCAGAGCAGGTCAGTTCAGGACCACTGTTGCCAGCAATTCTTCTGTGACTCTCAGCTTTTAAATGTCTGCTTTAAGTTTCTCCTCCACCAATTTTTCCTTCCTGATTCCCCCTCCCTTCCATGCAACAGCGCCCTGTTCCCATCACTCCACCTCAAGACATATATCATTCATGTCCTACTTGCTCACATCTTAATACTGAGGTGAAAGCCAACCTCAACATCTTTCAGTACCTTCTATACAATACCACAATGTGTATAATCCCATTAATGACACCATAATATATATACATACTCAAAATCTACCACATTCAAGGTCTCCTCTACCAATGGGAATATTCTGTTCAGACGAACAAGTCGTAAATCGTACAGGTCATAAAAGGGCCCTTTCCCACACCTTCAGGTGTATTTGACATACAGGCCTAGACCTATATTTTATAGACCAGTCGACTCTCGTTGGGTTATGCAGTCAACATCATGCTGGCCACCTTTATTTCCCAGGACTATACCTGGTAGCCACCTACGGCTAGGACGGACGACCTGGGATTCCTTGTCATTTTTGAAAAAAAAAGGTCCAAGACCATCAGGATCCAAACCCACGACCTTCGGATCCGCAGGCCTATTGGTCATAAGTGATTTTAAATTTCTTACCACTATTTCCATTCAAGCAGGTTATAATAATTGTACATAAAAAACCCCCCAAAAAATGTAATCTTTACATGTATAGTTATTGTTAATAATGTTAAAAAAAATTACACAATATGTCCTCTACTGCTTTAGTACTTGGAGTTTTTGACCATATTAATTTAGTTATCTTTATTTATTTACTATTTTTATTTATTAATTTTTTGTGGCCACAAGTGCGGATGGTCTTAAGTCGCGCAGACCATGAGTCAAGGAGAAGGTGTATATTCACTTCTGCATCTGTCAGTTTGTTTATAATATATTCTATTTATTATACTATGCCTCAGAACAGGACGCAATCGACTTGGCAGCCACATGTACACAAAATTTAAGATTAGATAATCCGCCACGTGTACATGTGGATTAGCACCTGAGACAACAGATCCCGGCCCCTAAGACCGTCTCTAGACATAACACATCAAGACAACACCGGTGCAAGCCAAGCCAAACTTTACGGGTCGCTGACTGAATTACAACAGACAGGGAAGTTCATACTAGAGACAATATTGCAGACATAGATAATCTATTTCAAGCGAACGAAAAAAAAGAAGATTTAAATGTATGACTAAATTTGTATGGGTCTGTTCATAACATATTTTTGTGTGTATGTGCTTAGTAATATTTTCAATGTTTTGCTAAATCTAAATATTGCTACATCTAAATATTATTTTTAAAAACAATAATAATTACTGAGTCAAAGAAGGACTGTACAAAGGGTCAAATGTAAGACAGCCCACCATGCCCAATTTGTAAACCTTGCCCTTTGAAAATAAAATCTGTTCATTCTTCTGCACTGTGGGTTATGGTGAAAGGACAATCTATTAATACTATTATCAGGTTTTCTTAATGTCATATCTATCTTTCTGACTTTAAAAGTTTGAAGCAAGAGGTATACACATAAGGATAACTGGCTTGAGGCAGACAAGTATATAGCGTATATTATGGCCGTGATATAATTGTTTCCTCCTACAAGGATGAAATTTTTTTTTGTTTTTTTTTTGTTATTTTGAAGCCCCACCCTGTCTTATACCAGGGGCACTGAATAAATAGCCAGGCTGAAAGGGTTTTCTAGTACCTCTCCACGAGTGATCCTCATCCGCACTTTGTGTCACCGGGTGTTTATCCCTTGTGTGATGTCCTGGTGGCGTACAACTACCTACCAGTAATATAACTGGAATTAGTTCACTTTAAACACTTTTTCCTTAAATGCTGATGGGCAGTTTCTGCAGCGTGCTTTATCCCTAATGTACTGGTGTTACCTTTCATTTGTAGTAAACAAAGCAGGGCAAGACAGATACCATGATGCATGGGAAATAGAGTCTCTATAATACTGCCCAAGCCTAGTGCTATGGAGAGAAGAAACATGCAGGTGGCTTAGGCTAGTCACACTCGCCATAGCCTGCTTCCCAACTCTCCTAGCACAATATAACACTCAAGTCTGAAAAGACGGAAAGGTGCCAAACAATTCACATGCAAAACAGAAATTCAAAGAATGGTCGCACACCCAAGAATGAATTAATCTTAAGCATGCAAGAAGAATAAAACAATACATATGGACCGAAAACATCAAGGGTACATACTTCCTTCTCTGTGTGCTTGTGGATCAGCATACAAATGTTCTATTCTGTGTGTGTTAAATGTTGATGCTCGTCGAATGATGCCATGCACCTAGTCAATAAAGAAATATATGCATGTACAATTATAAAGTTATTTCCAACACACGTCTCTACAGCAGAGGTTCTCAAGCAGGGGTGCCGCGGCGAAAAAAGTTTGAGAACCCCTGCTCTACAGTACTGCCCATGCTTTGTGCTATGGAAAGGAAGCACCTGCTCTTATTGTGGAAGACTTGTCTTTACATGAGCCAGCTTTTCTAGTCACCGCCACAGACTATGATTTCCATGCCTCCCTAGAGCCCAACTCTATCATCTGAAAAGATGGAAAGGTGCCAACAACTCATGATTTTTCGTATGAAAGGGTTCATTTCCCCACCCTTTGGTGTACTGGATAAATTATAAATTATACTAGCCGGATAATCTGAACACACCAACTGGCACTTCACAGTGGCTAGACCAGCGGTTTTCAACCTTATCAGGTAGTCAACCCACCATTTTATTTTTTAAAATACATGACATCCCCAACAACAACAAAATCTGATTAACAAGAGGACAAAAAGATAGCCCCAAGCACTATAAACAAAACTGCTTTGTCATATTAATTATAATTTTAATGGCAAATGTTTAGACTCTTCATATAAAAACAAAAAGCCCTCAGCTTGTGTTAGCAAAATGTTTCAAAAACTATTCTGTTAATATTAAAAGTTAAAAACAAATGTTAGACTTGATCGATTATTACAAATACAAATGCAATTTCCTTACCGAAATGCCTAATGCTGTCTTTAAACCCCCCCCCCCTCCCCCTGGTCAAAAACCACTGGGCTAGATGCACACATGTCGGCCCAAAGGTTTTGGGTTTTTTCAAGAAACAACCTCAGCTCCCAGGTCAACCAAGCCTAAAATGGGTATTAGGTAAATTCCTAAGAAATAAAGGTGGGCAGCTACAATAGTATAAGTCTAGTATCATAGGAACAATGCTGGCATGAAAGGGGTCTCTAACGCAGTCGCCACTTGGTCAGTGATATCATGTCTGCCACCTTTACAGTACCTGGACATTACCTGTTCATAATTTTTGCCTGGGTTGACCTGTAAGCTCTAGTTAATGTTTAAAACTGACCTCAATGGGGATTCAAACCTTTGGCCACCAGGCGAGCACGCTAGTTACAGTGTTTATTATTACTGATTGGAAATGTAGACAATTAGAGATATCCCAGAAAGTGTGATAAATAATGAGATGTTGATGATGTGAATTGTGATGCTCACCAATGTCTGAATGGAATCATGTATGTAAGCAGTGAGGCCAAAAATATCCATATGCTCAATTCATCTTTTGAAAATAAAGTTTATTTGTTTGTTTGATAATGTATTACGTAACCATTACCTGGGTCAGAATTTAGGTAAAAGATTTGTAGGATATAATGAATAAGTAAAAAAGTAAGTAAAGTAAAGGATCCTTTTCCACGCCTTAAGGCGTATAGGGCATAAGGCTAGACCTATATTTTATAGATCAATCGGCACAAGATGGGTGATGTGGTCAGCATCACGTTTGCTGCCTTTACTTCCCGGGACTGCACCCGGTACCCACTCAAGGCTGGGTCGACTTGGGAGTCAAGGTCATTTTTGAAGAAAGTCCGGCTTCTCCAGGGAGCGAACCCACGACCTTCCGATCCGCAGCAAATGTTTAGCTGCTCCGCCATGGGGACTCCCATATAATGAATAAAAATATAGATAATTTTGAAAAAGCAACTTTGTGAGATCCCAGAATGTAAGAACCATGTCTGAAACGGCCAAAACTGCCCAAGTAATTAAGAGAAAAAAGAGATGAATGATGGAAAGTGACCTGAGCGGGCATCTCTGACATGGAAAACTGCACTGAAGATTACACAGGACAGGAAAGCATGGAAAGTCCTCTGAGAAGCCTCATATGCCACTAGGCATAAAGAGAACTGATGATGATGAATTTTGTGAGACTGAGTTAAACAGAGATAAAACAATAGGGCAATGGCGCATAATGCATCTGAGCATTTAAATTAAGAAATATGTGTAACATCGTGAAAGTATGTTAAAGTAACAGCTATGTGGCACAGAGGTAAACATGTTTGTGGGATATAATGAATCAAAGTAGACAGCATTATAAAGCAACAAAAATGTGTAACAGCTAAAGTAATAGGTTTTGGTGAAATATTCAAAGTGCAGAGTACTGTAAAGTAACAACTATTAAGGACAGATAAAAAGTTACAAGTGTGTGGGGCATAGTAAAACAAAGCATTTTGTACTGTCGAATACAACTATTTAGGACAGATAAAAAGTAATAAGTGTATAGGACAAATTAAAATAATGTATTCAGTAAAGTAACAAGTATTTAGGACAGATCAAAGTAACAAGTGTGTGGGGAACATATTGAAACAAACTACTGTTTGTTTGTTTGTTTTAGTATCCAGAAGCCATGAGTTGTTAACCCTTAGGCTTGGTATTATGAATATCGCAACATTTCGGCCTTGATTCCATTGTAATTGCCGCAAATCTGGGAGAAATGTGGCTTTTCTGCCTACCCCCCGGAGTGAACCTGGACCACAAGGAGTTCATCACCCGGTCACCGCGTAATCTGGTTTAGCCAACTACGCTAGAGAGCAGGGCAAAACAAACTACTAAGTACTGTTAACTAACACCTATTTAGGACAGATAAAAAGTACCAAGTGTGTGGGACATACTGAAACAAAGTATACATTACTGTAAAGTAACAACTATTTGGGACAGATAAACAGTAACAAGTGTGTGGGGAACATATTGAAACAAAGTATACAGTACTGTAAAGTAACAAATATATGGGACAAAGAAAAAGTGACAGGTGTGTGATTCATCTTGAAATAAAATCTTGAGCATTGTAAAGTACCAACTATCTGGGGCAGAGAAAAAAGTAATAGGTGTATTGGATATACTGAAACAGAGTATGAACACTATGAAATAACTATCTAAGATACAGACAAAGTAATAGTTATGCGGAACATCTTGAAACAAAGTACTGAGCACTATAAAATAACTATTTGGGATGCAGAAAAAGTAGCAGATGTGTGGTGGGTATAATAAAGCACAGAAAATAGTATTGTAAAATAGCAATTATATTGGACAGCACTAAAGTAATAGATGAATGTGACATTATGATTCTAAGTACAGAATATTTTAAAGCTCAACTATAAAGACATAGATTTTTTTTTAAGTATCCAGAAACCATGAGTTGTTAACTCTTTGGCTCTGTACTATGGATATCGCAACCCTTCGGCTTTGATTCTATGATAGGTACCGCAAATCTGGGAGAAATGTGGCTTGTCTTCCTACCCCCGGGCGTGAACCCGGACCACAAGGAGTTCGTCACCCGGTCACCGCGAAGTCAGGTTTAACCAACTACATTAGCGAGCCGGGCTTAAAGATAGAGATAAAGCATTCAAACAAAAATCAATGTGAATCGAAGCAACAGTTGCCTGCAAGATAAAGAATTCAGAACTGAGTCATGCAGAGGTGTAGTTAAAAAAAACAAATCACAAGAACAGGATATAAAACAAGGAAACACATTGTAAAGAATGGAATGATTTAACTGAGTTCTGCAATTTATGTCTGACATGCAATAACAACAAGTAAGGCGCTTTTACTTCAAGCAACAGCTGTTCAAACAATGAAGCAATAAATGGAGATAACAGATGTCAAAGCACTATCATCATGCTATCTGTCACCAGGGTTTTTTTTTGTTTCAGTAAATGAAAGGGGGGGGGGGAACGGGGGCAGGGACTGCAGTAGAGCTAACGACAAGAAGTGTTAAATATAACATAAAACGTGACTAGAAAGCTCAATGGAGGGAACGGAAAATACACAACCAAACGTTTTGACCAAAGTCTTTATCAACAGAGAACTAAGTACAGCACAAACTGTGACTGGAAAACTCAACTGACAGGACAACCAAGCTTATAAAAGCCAAGGTCAACAACAAACCAATAAGTACACAAATCATGGGGGTGGGGGGGGGGGGGGGTATGAATATGAAGGGCATATATTAAGGCATTAAATAAAACATGACATAAGTAAGATGGGTATGAAAAAAAGAGGGGGGGGGGGGGATGTGAAATGTTAAATAAATAAACACATTAATATAATTAAATAAACTGTGTTAAATTCTGATCCCTCCAAGACTGAGAATGCCAAAACTATAAATGAAATTATTTTCTAAGCAGCAGCAACTGATTTGATCACTGCAGCAAGATTTATTAGCAGTAACTGTGATATCACTTTTGCCTTGGTGGTCAGAACTTTTGAAAAGGAGGCAGACAGGTTTAAAAGCCTTCAGGAAGCAGGGCGAAAAGGTTTGGGCCACAGACAGACATATTTTACATCTTGACTGTGAGCACTTGGACATCTCAGAAAATTACTTGGTATCTCTTTCCGACTGGGTCAAGAACAGGACACTGTCAAGTTCTAATTAATATAAGCTGTAAACTACAACCAAAATATGCAGTGAGCATGGCAAATGCCACTCTATCTTCATGTTTCAATGAAGGCTATAATCCTAAATGCACCTCCTAGCGGTGGAGGATGAAAATGCACCTCGGTGTGGCTAGCACAGATGCTGGGACAGAGTATCTGCCGGAATAAGCAGACACCTCTGCGGTGCTATCTGTTGTAAACAATAGTATCACAGAGCTGGATACTTATTTACCCTGTATTATGTGCTGAACTCACTTTGCTATTCAAATGCACCAGAGGTCAGAGGGCATGATCACCTATGCCAGTCATCAAGGCGCTAGATCAGCGGTTCTCAACTTGTGGGTCACGACCCTTCTGGGGGTTAAACGACCGTTTCCCAGGGGTCACCTAAGACTATCAGAAAACATATATTCACTGAAGTTATAAAGTAGCAATAAAAATTATTTTATGGTTGGGGTCACCACAACATGAGGAACTGTATTAAAGGGTTGTGGCATTAGGAATGTTGAGAACCACTGAGCTAGATGATGATGATGACAGAGACGAGTGTAAAAGGTCGACACTACTTGAAGCTGCGAGACAGGTGTTTCTGGAGATTAACAGGTACTTTGGTCTTTTGATAGTAATACACTTTGACTGCTTCCTCGCAAGTCAGCCTAGCTGAGATGGCAATAACTGCTGTTGTAGGCCCCAGGGGTGGGGCCATATGCCAAATGCATTTATTGTAGGCTACTGGTGACGCTAGGAGTGGGCCCATATGCTGAATGTTTTTGAAATACTCTACTGCTGACCCCAGGAGTAGGCCAATATGCCGAATGTGTATAATTTAGGCTACTGGTGACCCAGGAGTGGGCATATATGCTGAATGTGTTTGAAATACTCTACTGGTGACCCCAGGAGTGGGCCCATATGCCCAATGTGTATAATTTAGGCTACTGGTGACCCAGGAGTGGGCCCATATGCCCAATGTGTTTAATTTAGGCTACTGGTGACCCTAGGAGTGGGCCCATATGCCGAATGTGTTTAATTTAGGCTACTGGTGACCCCAGGTGTGGGCCCATATGCCGAATGTGTTTAATTTAGGCTACTGGTGACCCCAGGTGTGGGCCCATATGCCCAATGTGTTTAATTTAGGCTACTGGTGACCCCAGGTGTGGGCCCATATGCCCAATGTGTTTAATTTAGGCTACTGGTGACCCCAGGAGTGGGCCCACATGCTGAATGTGTATAATTTAGGCTACTGGTGACCCAGGAGTGGGCCCATATGCCCAATGTGTTTAATTTAGCTACTGGTGACCCAGGAGTGGGCCTATATGCCCAATGTGTTTAATTTAGGCTACTGGTGACCCAGGAGTGGGCCCATATGCCCAATGTGTTTAATTTAGGCTACTGGTGACCCCAGGAGTGGGCCCATATGCCCAATGTGTTTGATATAGGCTACAGGTAAACCTAGGAGTGGGCCCTTATGCTGAATGTGTTTAATTTTGGCTACAGGTAAACCTAGGAGTGGGTGGGCCCTTATGCTGAATGTGTTTAATATAGGCTACAGGTGAACCTGGGAGTGGGCTATATGCCGAATAAATTTGATATAGGCTACTGGTGACCCCAAGAGTGGTTCCATATGCAAAATGTGTTTATTGCAGGCTTCTTCTGATGCCTTTGGTTATGGACTAACATCAACTTAAGGCTAGAAGCCGTTTTTTGAAGTCTGCCATTGTGTATACTTGGCAGAATTTAATAGACAGAAAATGTTCAGTCATTAGCCATCAATTCATCGTTCTAAAGTGTTTGTCCCTGAAAAACTTGACTGCTACACTAGCACAGATGACTTTTAATGGTATTGTTGTTTAGACTTTGTTATTAAAGTGTTGGTGGTACGATGTCACTTATGTTTACCTGTGTTACCTCAGTATTCTCCGGTAGAGAACCCAGCAGTCATCGTGATCATCGACTAGGGAACTTTTACGTGTGTGACTGAAGCATAATCATCACTTTTGCCAAGCATGTGGTATCTCTCCTTCATATCACAATAATAAGAAGAACTCAATGAGTATGATCCGGAGTAGAAGAGAAGCAGCAATGACATGCTACATGATCTGAACATTGAGGAGAACTGGCTCATACATAGCATCCTGTCCCAAAAGCTGGCATATTCTAGCCATGTCAAATGTCAAGAGGCCTGGAGAGAGTGGTGATGGAAGGTAAAGTTTCAGGAAAATGAGGCAGAGGCAAACTTCCATGAAGATGGGTACAGGACAATGAAGATGCACTAGCTATGAAAACACATAAGGCTGGACAATTAGTTGGAGACAGACAGAAAGAGACACAGAGAGAGAGAGAGAGAGAGAGAGAGAGAGAGAGAGAGAGAGAGAGAGAGAGAGAGAGAGAGAGAGAGAGAGAGAGAGAGAGAGATAGAGAGAGAGAGTAGGGCTGTACCAAATATTCGCTTCGGGGCCGAATAGGGGACCTGATAACTATTCAGTATTCGGCCGAATAGTTGCAGTCAGGGCGAATACGAATAGCGGTTACCTTACACCCGTTTCTGGACTGGTGGGAAATGAACATATCAAGATTTCCCACCTTGGTTCATACTGTCAAGCGTTACTTTGTGCACCACATACGAGCGTACCAGGTGAACGTCTGTTTAGCACAGCTGGAAATACCTTCAGTGAGACAAGAAGCTGCCTTAATGCTGACAACATGGAACGATTGTGGTTTTTTTTTTTTTTTTGAAAGCTAATGCTTTCTTGCTTGCTACATACATCCAGTTTTAACATATGGCTGTGAGTCCTGGACAATCGGTAGGCAGGCCAAACAATTTCTTGAGGCCTCATAGATGTGATTTTACAGAAGAATGCTTAAAATATTTTGGACAGCCAGAAAAAAGCAACCAAGAGGTTTTTAAAGAGGCAGGAGCCCGAAGACTACTCACAGATATCAGAAGGAGACAGTCATCATTTTTCGGCCATGTTATAAGATGAGGGAAAATGGAACATGTGGTGACCACTGGAAAGATCTGTGGAAGGAGGGATAGAGGAAGACAACGAGAGAAGATTCTTGACAGTCTTGTTGCATGGCATAGAGGTGTGTCAGCACACAAACTAATATATGCTGCAGGAGATCGCAGATTGTGGCAAGGTATAATCGCCCTTGCCAGTCGGCAAAGCACCTGATGATGATGATTCACTATTCGTATTCGGTCGAATAGTTGGTGCAGCTATTCGTATTCGGCTGAATGGTGAAAATCACTATTTGGTACAGCCCTAAGAGAAAGAGAGACATTTCACGTGTGCTGGCTGCAGTTAGAACGACATTCTCTAAAGGATCTGCTGACTGCCGATAAACCACACCAATCATTCTGAAATGTAGGAAATGATTCTTAAAAGATTATAGACATAGATAATGTGAAAATGGGAGAAAATCGGCCACCATGGCAGGCATGGGAGGCTAAGAACCAGGGAACCAGACCTCCAGGGCGACCAAGGGTCCGCTGGAAAGACAATATCCGACAGTCCCTAACTGACAGAGGACTGGAATGGAACAAAGCCAGGAATAAAACTGCTGATAGAGATGTCTGGCGATTTCTCCGGCAAACCTCTACACCTCAATGCAGAAGAGGAGCGACTAAGTAAGTAAGTAAGACAAAGTGAAAAATAATTATAACTACATACCAACACGCATTAAAAAGCAAACCCACATACAAAAATATGCTCACCTCATATCCTTTCTTAAGGAGGAACTCGGCTAGATAGGAACCATCCTGTAAGTAAAGAAATTAAAATATATAGTAAGTTTATGCCATGAACGCTACTTTACGCTCAACCTCACACCTATGTTATCCTCGTGTGGATTCTGGGGCCCCACTGGAAGAGGGGTGGAGGGTGGGAGAACAGATCCACTTGCATGTTGTAAAAGTTTAAAAGTCAATTAATTAAGGGGTGTTTCCTTCAAAATCAGTGCATCTACCGAAGAGGCAAAGAATCAATAGTCTGCATATATATTAGCCAGATCTGTCAAATAAATGTATACAGTCTGCAATCATTGAAGGGGAGAAGTCAGTCAGTCACAGTTATGTAGTTTTAAAGTGAAATCATTACTGACTTTTCTAGATCCTCACGGCGGGGTCAGTAACTCTACTGTCTACAACTGTGCAGTAAGTCCGTTATGTCATTTTAACTGACTCAGAAAGCCCGCTGAGAAAGGTGAGGACAGGCATGCTTCACGCAGAGGGGCACGTTTCCCTCCGGAGGTAATGGGTGAGGAGCACTGTCCAGATCTTTTCTCCGGGATGCTGGTGGGTTGGCAAATGAACAGGCAGACAGATAAGCTGGCTCTGCACAACTTCGTGGAATACTGATGCATAAAGCAGATGTGTTTAACTCTTTGAGACCCAGGGGTTTAGCATCACAGGCCCAGGAGGTAGTAAAGAAAGTTAATAAATCGGCGTATCATGCGTTCATTGGGCATCTAGGTTGGAAGCTATGAACGTATGATGCGTTCCTTGGGACTCAAAGAGTTAAGGTCTTTTTAGACTTAGAAGCATGTGTGCAACTTAGAGGAGCAAACAGATCATCAGTTTTGTGAGAGTGATGCAGCAAGGGGTGAAGTGGAGAACTGGCTGATACTCAACGCTCAGAGGAAAAGCAAGACAGACATATAATCAGACTGCTACTGGTACAATTGCTACTTGAACTCTGTGCTGGCTGCTGAAGATGGGGACAGAGCACTTATGGGAATGCCCTAAGTGCTGTGATGTTGGTTTTCTCGAATCCCTTAAACACAAATGTGCAATTATAACAGTACTGAGGAAACAAACACAGCTGAGAAATAAGGAGGCATAGATTTGTTTGAGAATAAGAAGGTTGCTACATAGCATAATATAACAACCCTGGTGGTATTGACTCGAGAGTGGACAAACAAAGATGTAGGTGGAATAACTTCAGAAACTGAAACTGCTAGAGCAGCATACACCTACAAAGCTCTGGAAAAATAGAAACATTAAGATAGGATGGCCGAGCCTAAAGAAATTATGAGGGTAATGACCAAAAAAGGCTTACAAGGAACAATGGAAATTTGGAGACAGAGGAGCCAGAAGCAGGAAACAAATAGGTTATCTAAGGACAGCAACCCGGATGAGGCACAGGAACTAGTTTGCATATATTAAAGAGATGCTGAACTCTTGAGTCAGCATGAAGAATTCGGACAAACGGCCAAGGTCAGCGTTACTTAGGAAAAGTAATTATGCCAAAGAAAGGACTGAGAGAGACAGATTGTGCTTAGAGAATCGACAGGTGCTTATACAGTAAGGCCAGCTAAAATAGTGAAAATGAAGATACTGCTCTGGAAAGTTACAGGCGCATATGCCGGAGTAAAACTTTGAGTCATGAAACAACAGAATCTGTTCTGCACATGAAAGTTTACAAGTTAGAGGCGCCCATGCCAAAGTGTAACTTTGAGATCATAGACGATTGTCCAAGATCGTCAAACAACAGAAGCTGTTTAGCACATGGGAAGTGGAACAACAGGGTGTTTGTTATTTGAGACTAAACTGGGCTAATAAGACCAGCTTGTTAACTTCTTATTAATAATATATTACTATTTGTCTGCTTGGTGAATTAAGCTTTCATTAAGGTTATCGGCTATCTTCCGAACAACGCTCCCAAATTATTGAGGCCGAAAATATACCCTAACAGGGCCTCAGTCACATGTAAATTGCGGACTTCCTGCGACTTAAATTGCGCACTTCTGGCGACTACCGCCATCGCCGAGAGCATCACGCCGCTAGGCGCGGTGTGGATTGGGGCTAAACTAGATGGCTGGGACTCACGAGCAGCAGCTACCGCATCTCTTGCAGCTTCCTTCATTTTATTTGCTTGTGAGTCCCAGCCATCTAGTTCAGCCCCACTCGACGCCGCGTGTAGCAGCGTGGGAGATACTCTCGCAGTGGCGGAAGTCCGCAATTTACATGTGACTGAGGCTCTGTTAGGGTATATTTTCGGCCTTGATAATTTGAGACCATTATTCGGAAGATAGCAGAGTTATCTATTGATCATATCATTCAGAAAGAAATGATTGACTTTAATCAACTTCTTATTGTTGTGTAATCTTGAATCTAGTTGGTGTAGTTCTATTGATTATTTAGAGTGTAACTCTTCTGAATTAGTTTTGGTAAATTATATTAGCCATAGTATAAAGTTAGGGTCAGAATTGCATTAATGCAACAGAACTTCAAGGGTCGCAGACATTCCTGTGGCCTCTGTTCAATGAACCTCTTATCTGTCTCTCTTAAATTGATCCAAGGGTGAGAGTACGTAACTGCTCAGCACAGTGAGATAGCTATTCAGTCTATATTATCTTCTCCCCTTCATCCTTTCTGATCTCTAAAAGCTTCTCATTTTCTCCTATATCTCCCTCAACTCCTCTTTCATACTATACACCTAACAAAAAGGAAAATCACTCAAGGACAATTTAACCAAATTGTCCTACATAATAATCCTACATAAGCTAAACCTTATCCTGAGGCCCTTTTGTTGCAGCTGGCTGGTGTGCTGAGGTGGATTCAAGGGAACAGGATGACATGAACCATGTCGGAACAAGGGGTAGGCGGTATCAGGAAGGGGACAGGGATAATAATACAAGAGAAAATACAATGTTGCATGAGAAAATACACTGAAACATGAGAAAATACACTGATGCAAGAAAATCCTTTGACACAGGAGAAAAAACACTGACACAGGAGAAAATCCACTAAAACAGGAGAGAAAAACACTGAAACAAGAAAAAAATACGCTGACAGGCAGGAGAAAATACACTGACAGGAGAAAATACAATGACAGTAAAAAATACACAGATACAAAAGAAAATACAATGACAAGAGAAAATACACTGATACAAAAGAAACAATGACAGCAGAAAATACACTGATACAAAAGAAAATACATTGACAGGAGAAAATACACTGACAGGATGAAATACCATGACAGGAGAAAATATAATGACAGGAGAAAATACACTGACAGGAGAAAATACATTGACAGGAGAAAATATATTGACACAGGAGAAAATACACTGACAGGAGAAAATACACTGACAGGAGAAAATACACTGACAGAAGAAAATACACTGACAGGAGAAAATACACTGACAGGAGAAAATACACTGACAGGAGAAAATACACTGACAGGAGAAAATACACTGACAGGAGAAAATACACTGACAGGAGAAAATACACACTGAAACAGGAGAAAATACACTGACACAGGAGAACAGACACGGATACAGGAGAAAATTTAAATACAATTCCATTACGATTTATTGAAAATTAAAAAAAAAACGAATACAAGTCACACAAACCTGTCCAGTAATTCCGGTAATAAGAGCTACTTTTCTCTCTAACACAGATCTATCCATAGCTTCAAACTACAATGTTTATTTCTTAACTTTCCAAAGTGATAATATTAATGATAATGCCCAAAGCTTCGTCCTAAACGGCCCACAAGTAACAGATCTGCCGATGCACACACAAATATTTCAGCCTTGTGAAAGGGTAGACTAGAAAAGAGAAGGAACAGAAGCCGGCAGTTGTAGATGAAGTGAACAAGACAAGTCTCCGCTAGCAGACGGTCCCGTGGCCTGGCCGTCGTCGCTCCTACAACAGACACGCCGTCAAAGTCTCTGGCCATTTCATTGGTTGGCATTAACTCTTTCAGGACGACCACGGAAACGACAGCATTAAACTTAAAGACACTATGCATTTCCGGTATGACAATAGCCAGGGTAGACTGGATAGCCAATTATTTCTCCCCACAACGCTTAACGACAGAAGGGGTGTATGATGATTATATTCACTCTTTTGGCCACGGGTAACTGTCTTCAGTCAAACGCGGAAGTTGATGAGTGAAACAAAGAAGAGAAAAGTGATGTAGGTAGTAGTAGTAGCAGCAGCAGCGGCAGATCTGATTTTTACAATGGTATGGAGCAAAAGCGCCGCAACATGGGGCTCAGGTCTCCATCTCCATCCCGGGGGGGGGGGGGAAGGGGGATTTCCCCCTCAGCTCTCTTTAAAAATGTTTTGTTAGAGGGCTAAGCGGCCCCCTTAAACCGTGCATAGAAATTCACTACATATTATCTGTTTATATATTACTGTAGGTCGGCTCTGTGCCTAAGACGATGCGAACGCTTCGTAATGCCGGGATGCCTATTTCGATCCCAGCTGCGGGCCATGCGCCTTGCGTTGGTTTCGACAGTGGTATCAAGAAAGCCGACCGTCCAGGAAGCAATAGCAAACAACTGGACGTAAATTTGCCTAGAAAAATCACACAACAGCCAGACGCTGTTAGGGTTGGTTCTTCAACGTCCTGTAAAGGTTACGCAACTAACCATACTACTGTAGGCGTCGGAAATACGCTTCGAAGTACTGCGGTGACGGATTGGATTCCAGCTGCAGGCGATTAGGCAGCAGACTGTCAAGCTGTTGAACGATAAAATCCCTTATGAAAAAACAAACACTGTCAACATATGCTGGGGTTATCTTGCAAGGTTATGAAAATGTAAACGAGGGACTTAAGACATTACATCCACCAGCAGGCGTCGCCCCTACATCGACCTGACTGCCTTCGTTGACGACTGTTCACCCAGCAGCCATGCAGTTCTTTGGCACGAAGGAAACACCTTGAACTTGGGTTTCGGAATGCCGACTTCCTACAAGATGTTATTTTATGTTTTGTTATCACAATCGACGTCACTGCACATTGGGCACACCCATGCGTGCGCAGTCCTCCGAAGCAGCAGCCACTCCAAAGTACTTTTACTTATTGTCCCCAAGAGAAGCTGGTTATATTGTCTCCTTTCTCGGCCTCGAAGACGGCAAAGACGTGCTTCACCATGCTTAACTCCCATGTCACGCAATCGTGTTAGTGTCAGGAATTCGACATTATCCACCAGCCCAGTCCGTATAGCGTTGACGATATCTGCTCTGTCCATGCTTTTCCCCGCAATCATTAGTGCAGTGCTTGCCAGTTGGTCCGCTCGCTCATTTCCCTTTACGCCCGCTGGCACTTGCAGACGATGTGGCACTTATAACTAAATCAGAGGCAGACCCTCAATCCAACGTACTTGTCTGGAAGGAAGAGCTAGAGAAGAGAGGGATGACTATCAGTATCTCCAAAACTAAGATCATGATGATCTCAAGAGAGGAGAAGAAACAGCAGATCATGACGGGACTGTATGCATTGGAGCAGGTCAACCAGTTCAAATGCTTTAGAATTGTAATAGAAGGAAGGCATTCTTCTTCTTCTTCGCGTTCACCAGCTGTAAACTCTGGCGTAAAGTTCTGGTTGTTCGTCCACTTCTGGACTGCAGTCCTGCTCCAGAACCTGAGTGTTGCGTGTGCATCAGTTTTACAGATCTGATTCAATTGAATGCAGACTGCTGGTTCCTTGCCTCAAGCAGATGCACTCCGACTTCAAAAGAAGCTTCCCAGCTAGTCGACTCTTACGACATGCTTTTGGGGAGGCAGTGGGTCTATTCTTGTTTTCCCCACAAAAGGGCCCCAGAACCCACACGGGGGAGAACGGAGGCATTAAGAATGAGCTGGCTAGGCGAAAAGCAACTGCTATGAGACTCTTCCAGTCCATAAACCAAGGACTTCTACGAAAAATATAAACTGGAAAAAGGACGAACATAGCTGCTTACCGCTCTACCAATGTACCACTCCTGATATATGGATACGAGTCATGGACAATGACAACAGTTCACAGAAGCCAGCTTCAGGCCTCAGAAATGAGATATCTGAGAAAGGTGGTCCAAGTGACAAGAATGGACAAAGTCCGCAATCAGACAATACGTCATGATCTTGATACCCAGACCTAATAAACCCAAGTGGATTACCCACTGTTACAATAATTTAGTCGTGTATGTAGAATGGGAGAAAATCGGCCACTATTTGCAGGCATGGGAGGCTAGGAACCAGGGAACTAGACTTCCAGGGTGACCCAAGGTCCGCTGAGAAGACAACATCAGACAGTCCCTAGATGACAGAAGACTGAAATGGAACAAAGCCATAAAGAAAACTGCTGACAGAGAAGTCTGGCGATCTCTCTGGCAAACCTCTACACACCAAGGAACGACAAAGTAAGTAGACGCACAGTTTTCAAAGCTCTGGGTAACCAATAAAGGTATGGTAGCGTTATCTGGCTAGCGGCGTCTGTGGCTTAGGCGTTGCGAGTCGACTCGTAATTCCAGCGTACCGCGATCGAAACCCACTGCTGACTGCGTGGCTTTTTATCGTGGTATGGGGCGTCGCAGGTCGACCCAGCATAAAATGGGTGCCAGGATGGCTGTCCCGGGAAAGTAGAGACGGCCGGCGTAATGCTGACCACATTACCCACCTAGTGCCGATGGTGTAAACAAATATGGGCTCTCTTCCCTTATACCCGATGCGCCTAAAGGCGTGAAAAGGGATCTTTACTTTACTTAAACGTTGCCTGGCACTGAAAGAGTTAACGACTGTAGATCAATGATAGTGGTTTGTTTCATTCAGCCCGTATTTCGCTGGGTAAGATGGCGGCGCCCATGGTTGCAAGTTGTTGAGGGAGGACATAGTGATGGTGACTGTATGTCTTGTTTAGGATGGTGAGTTAGTTTAAAGTGGTTAGAAGAAATATGCTTATACGGATGTTGGAAGAATTACAGTCTGCTATATTTGTTACAATATGTTGGTAGGCTACTTATTTAAGATATAATTCAAGTGTAAGAGGGGGAGTACTTTGTACCGGTACATGCCAATAGTAAGGTAAAGGGACAACTGATAAGTAACTGTGTCGCTGTCCGCACGTAACTCTGTAGCTGCAGCGACGTTCCTCCATTCACCCCAGTGTGAGTGTCAACTCTGGTACCCATTTCCTAGAGGCTGGGTGAACCCCGGGAACCCCCTGGTTTCGAACACCGACCGTGGCTGCAGCGAGTCGCAGCTGGATTTTAAAGCGAGCCTCCTATCTACTGCGCTAACGCGGATCCTGACACCGCACAGAGGTAAATATAGGCACTAACGCAGTTAGTTTATCGACTGATCATCCTAATAGCACATCTGAGAAGTCCCTAAACACTAGAATCCCATTTTCTTCTTCCTGGAAAGTTGTGGTTGTTCGTCCACTTCTGAACTGTAGAAGTCCAGTTCCAGAACCTAAGTGTTGCATGTGCATCCGTTTTACAGATCTGAATTATTTTAACGCAGATTGTTGGTTTCTTGCCTCTCAGGCAGATGCACTCTAGTTTTGAAGAAAGCTCCTAGTTAGTCGATGGCTATACTCTGAATAACGGTCCCCAATTATTAAGGTCGAAAATATACCCTAACAGGGCCTCAGTCACATGTAAATTGCAGATCTTTTCCAGCGACTACACAGCATACCGCGAAAAAGCTTCCGCCGAGTTAAAGTCACCTCCGAGAGTATCTCCTGCGCCTCGGAGCGGGGCTAAACTAGATGGCTGAGACTCACGAGCGGCAAGCAGCTACCACATCTCATGCAGCTTCCTCTATTTTATTTGCTTGTGAGTCCCAGCCATCTAATTTAGCCCCACTTTGTGGCGCAGGAGTTACTCTCGGCGGTATGCTGTGTAGTTGCCGGAAGAGGTCCGCAATTTACATGTGACTGAGGCCCTGTTAGGGTATAGTTTCAGCCTCGATAATTTGGGACTGTTTTTTGGATGGCCTAATCGACTCTTATGACATGCTTTTGGGTAGGCATTGTGTCAATTCTTGTTTTTCCTATAATGGGGCCATAGAACCTATAAGGAGAATCCCATCTTATCTTCCTCTGTGTGGCGACTGATAACACCAGTTCTGGTTGTTTTACTTTTACTATTCTTCATTGGGTCCCCTGTATATATACAGTATAGTGTTGATGTCTGGCAAACCTGTTTTGACATGCAGTTTAGTTCTTTCAGTCTTATCAGTGTTGAGGGTTTGCCTTTGTCTCCAAGACCATCTACTCGTCCTGTTTCCCTGAGAGCACAGAAAGCATAGAGCCGGTCTGTTGCTTTTCCTGTGCATATCCTGGCCCTGCCAGCAGTTTCACTTAATGCATATATATATATAGATATAGTCGCCGTGGCGAAGCAGCTAGACGCTCGCTTGGAATCAGAAGGTGGAGGGTTCGCTCCCTGGCAGAAGCAGACTTTAAAAAAAAAATGACCTTGGCTCCCAAGTCGACCCAGCCTTGAGTGGGTACCATGCGCAGTTCCGAGAAGTAGAGGCGGCCGGCGTGATGCTGACCACATCACCCATCTTGTGTCGTTGGTCTATAAATTATAAAGGCGTGGAAAAGCGTCCTTTACTAAATATATATATGTTACCCTGTGTGAGCACCAGGGCCTGATTGTGTGTGTGTGGTGGGGGGGGGGGGGCTGGGAACAAGAATAGACCCACTGCCTACCCAAAAAGCATGTCGTAAGAGTCGACTAATTGGGAGCTTCCTTCATAGTCGGAGTGCATCTGCCTGAGAGGCAAGGAACCAACAGTCTGCATACAAATGAGTCAGATCTGTAAAATGGATGCACATGCAACACTCAGGTTCTGGAACAAGACTGCAGTCCCAAAATAAATGAACAACCAGAACTTTCCACCAGAGTTTACAGCTGGTGAACGCTAAGAAGAAGAAGATATATATATATATATATATATATATATATATATATATATATATATATATATATATATATATATATATATTGTATATATCTATACAATAAAATTTCCTAAGAGACTCGAACCGTTGTCTTCAAACCTATCCTGTCTTCTAAGTCTAAGTGTGTAATCTAATTGTCAACAATTATTATGACAGTTATGATCCACACATAACTGGAGGCAACCCTATTCAGGAACTTCACTGTTATGATAATCTGATTAAGTAAAAATTGATACAGGGATTTTCTCTTGTACAAACTACTTTACATTAAGGATTGTTAGTTGTGTTTTTGTGTGGGCATATATATATATATATATATATATATATATATATATATATATATATATATATATATATATATATATATATATATATATATATATATATATATATATATATATATATATATATATATATATATATATACTGTTTAATGGAAAGAGAATGCCATACTTCTAAACTTCTAAAGGACTGTGTAGGTTGAAGCCTAGAGAATGACTCAGGGTGTGAAGATATTTCTAGCCGGTCTTGGCCTGCTGAAGTACCATGAAATGTTTACTATCAAGGGATTCGATGACGAGTCAGATATACCATACCTGACAGTCTTTGATCTGGAAAACACCATCATGATCACCAGTCGGTCTGACATCTCCACCATCTTGGCTAATGGTAAGTGTATCTTCGTCTTCCTTTGCCTTTGAAAGGGCAGTTGGCGTGTTGTAATGTGGTTTACAGCTAGGCTGCGATAGCCCAGAACATCTTATTTGAGTAAACTTTTAATTAGTCATCTTTAGCAATGTGCTTAAGGAGCAGTGCTAGCGTCATACTCATAGTATACTTCTTAGTCATTTTACTTGGATGTTATGAGGGCCCTTTGGGAGCGAGTGAACGGTGCCGAGGCACTTATAGATCATTACAGTCTGAGGAGAATGACACTGCAAGGGAATCTGGCCGACGCTCGAAACTCACGGAAAGGCAAGATGGATATACAATCAGACAGTTACTGGTAGCACCGGAATAGGAACAGCGCTGTCTGCTACAGATAGGGACATTGTTAAGGAAATCTGTAACCCATCTTCTTCGCTCATCATGATGATCGTCCCGTAACACTGCATGCCGTTGGGTCACCGGTCGCTGTTGACTGTCTCATGAGTTACCTCCACCTTTGACTGCCAGTTACAGTGGGCATCATGACTGCATGTCTAAAGCATGTCCAATCAGTCCAGTTCTGTATCCAGGTCTTTCTTGTTCTGCCTCTTCCTCTCTTCTGAGCTCTGTTGTGGTGTTTTTTGAGAGATGTTAGATCTTATTACATGTCTGTACCATTGTATTTTCCATCTTTCCACTGTATTCTTCATTAGCAGAGTAAAAATGAGAAAGAAAAATTACGACTCAATCCTCATGTATTTAATAGTTAATCTTACCAGTTTTTCTCTTCCACATTAAAACCACAAATGGTGAATTGTAAATATGTCAGTACTGATGACATTGTATTCAGTAACATAAGACAGACAACTGTGAAAGCTTTATGATCAGTCCAAGCACCAAATTACTTGATGATGATGATGATGATGATCTAGTTATGAAATCAGAACACTTGTTATTTGTTCATCATAGGTGGCTTCGGCAGACCTCTGATTTTATGTACTGAATTGTTTCTTCAGAGTTTTAGTTCATTACAAAAGTATCCTCATCTGGGTTCCAGGGTCCCATTTGGGGAAAAAAGAAAAGACCCACCCCACCCAACAAGCACATCGGTAAAAGGTGACACTAATTAGGGATGTTTCCTTTGAAGTCAGAATGTATCTGCCTGAGACGCAAGGAACCAAGTCATGCTACAGATAGGCATTCCTAGTTGATTAAATCGGATATGTTTGTGATTATATGTCTATATTATTTTTTACATGAATGAATGAATGAATGAGTCAGTAAAGAATTAATATCACTGCACTTGGGACATTCCTGCACATGCTCCATCTCCTTCCTTGGTAGCTAACGAAGAGTTCCTGGGCTAATAATACCAGCTGCATTCTAATCAAAAGTCACCTATGTTTTTCCCCCTGGGTTGAATATCGTCCAGAACCCTGTACTCACCCCTCCCCCCAGCCCCATCTCCCCCCTATCCCCACTGAATTAGTCTTTCAAAGTATGGGTACACTATCTGTTCAGTTGCACTGTCCGCTTGATCCCAGAGAGCTTTTACCGCATCCATTTTCACAGAGTAGGTTATTTTCAGAATGTTTAAAAAATGTGCTTATTCAAGTGATTTTACTATCTGCTAATTTGTAGCTTGTCTGTGTCGATAAGAATGCAGAGTGGCAAAGCAGGTTGATAATTATAAGCCTAATGAAGATAAACTGAGAATTGATTATGGACTGAGTGGTCACTGAGTGAATTACAAAAGACAGTGAAATTCATACTAGAGACAACATTGCAGATATAGATAATCTGTTTCAAGCGAACACTCTCTTCTCTCTCACTTTCTTCTCTCTCTCACTTTCTTTTCTCTCTCTCTCTCTCTCTCTCTCTCTCTCTCTCTCTCTCTCTCTCTCTCTCTCTCTCTCTCTCTCTCTCTCTCTCTCTCTCTCTCTCTCTCTCTCTCTCTATCTATCACTCTCTTGTCTCTTACCCCCAAATTTTCTTTTGCTTGGACTATTCAATGCTTTTGAGCTGAAATGCTGTAGAAAGAATCTCAGAATACCATGGAAAGAGTAGAAAAAAACTTACTGACATACTAAAAGATCTGATTATCAAGGAGGACTGGTTTGTATGCAGCATCCTGTCACAGATACTGATATAATTTAGCCATATCGAGCCCACAGCGAACTGGAAACAAATTGTAGCAGAAGCCATGGAACCTGTCAAGGTAAAGAGGAGCAGGGGCCCACCAGCACAGACATGGGCACAGGATAACAGAATATAAGGGACACCTGGGTAGAAAGTGCATGAGGTGACAGAGCTGGTGAGAGATCGAGTTTCTTTCAGGTAGATGAGGAGGGGGGGGGGGGGCCGAGTGGTCTCTAGGAATGGCATCCACCTCAAGTACTCAGGGTCTCGGGGGCTGGGTTTTTTTCATGTGGACTTCTTGTAATCTCCCCTGGTTTCTGGGTAGTAAGATGGGACACCCTTGCAAATTGTCGAGCACATAAAAAAGCGCTTAGCAAGTTGGGAATCGAAAAGAGTAGCCTAATGGCGCTACCCATGCAAATTTAAAGTTTAAAAATATACCCAAAGTATTTTAAGGAGTTCATGCACTGCGCTGAGATTCTTCGGACTTGAGCTTGAGTTAGAAGTAGAATGGAGCACTTAGGGTTACTATCCTTGTCCCATGATGTTGGTCCTTTGTTTGAACCTAAACCTTAGCCCTGAATGTAGATTGATGAGAGCAGCTGTCTGCAAAGGACTTGGTACATGATAGAATGATGATAGGCTGTCTGCATTTAATTTCTATAATGCATCTTCCATCCACTGACAATGTGAATAGTGAGGAGGCACAAATAGATCACTACGGTCTAAGAATAATGTCACTGCCCGGCGCTGAACACTCAAAGAAAAGGCGAGACGGATGTACAGTTAAACAGTTACCAGTACATCCCCCCCCCCCTACCGTGTGGGTTCCGGGGCCCCATTGTGGGGAAAACAAGAATAGACCCACTGCCTCCCCAAAAGCATGTCGTAAGTGTCGACTAATTGGGGCGCTTCCTTTGAAGTCGGAGTGCATCTGCCGGAGAGGCAAGGAACCAACAGTCTATATTCAAGAGAATGAGATCTGTAAAACTGATGCACACACAACACTCAGGTTCTGGAGCAGGACTGCAGTTCAGTAGTGGACGAGCAACCAGAACCTTCTGCCAGAGTTTACAGCTGGTGAACGCGAAGAAGAAGAAGTAGTTACCAGTACCATCAGGATTGGAACTCTTTGCCTGCTGCTGAAAATGGGGACATTGCGCTTGTGGGAGTGTCCCGAGAGTTGTCATAAAGATTAATTCAGCATTCTTTCCACTAATAATGCAGCCAAGGTACCATTTCTCATATCCAGCTCGAATGTACAGACCCAGTTCAGAACATGCTGTGTACGCATGGCTGTGCAGCAACTCCCTGGGCTACTACTTCATCAGCTTCATGCAGAGTGAGCTGACCGATCTCAGAAAGATTGCCCAGTTGTCCTTACCCAATGAGGAACTCTATGATGAACTGGAGATTGTGTTGCCTGGACACAGAAAGAGGCTAGAAAGAGCAGGTGATTATTTCCAAGTATTGTTTTTCCCCTAATACATGAGGGGTGTCTTATCACAGACAAATATAGTAATGCACATTTTGTTGCTGTTGTCTTTGTGGTTTTTGTCCAGAGTTTGGTGTGTTTAGTACCCCATAAAGGCATGGACAATAAAGAGATATGTTAGGCAATAAGTTGTGCAATCTGTTGTTTGTTTCCTCTTTGTTCACACAACGGATACATACTACTTTGATTTTCTTCTTTATTTAACAGCATCAAATAGTTCACAAATCAGTGACATTCTTTTTTCTGCTTCTTCTTCTTCTTATTCTTCCACAAGTTCACCGGCTGTAAACTCCAGCAGTCAGTTCTGGTTACTCATCCGTTTCAGAACTTTAACCTTGTTTCAGAACTTGAGTTCTGTATGCACATCTGTTTCACAGATCTGGTTTATTTGTGTGCAGACTGATGGTTAATCAGCTCTCAGGCAGATGCACTCTGACTTTTAGAAAAAAAGACCCTAATTAGTTAACTCTTATGACATGCTTGTTGGGTGGGAGGGGGTTTGTTCCTCCCTCCCACCAAACCACAATAGGGCTCCGAATCTCACACGGGAAGACAAAATTATAAATGTAACATTATGTAGTAAACCACAAAAAAGTCATCCAGTGCTGGGATAGGTTTATGATTTTCTGCAAATCTGCAAAGGATATATACTTACTTACTTAGTCCTCTTCTATCCTGGAGTGTAGAGGTTTGCCATAGAGATCGTCAGACTTCTGTATCAGCAGTATTCATTTTGGCTTAGTTCCATTCCAGTCCCCTATCAGTCAGGGACTGTTGGATGGTGTCTTCCCAGCGGACCCTGGGTTGCTCTTGTGGTCTGGTTCCCTGATTCTTAGCATCCCATTCCTGCATTGGTGGCCGATTGTCTCCCATTCTGCATACATGTCCAAACCATCCTATTTTGTGACATAATGGATATGCAGCTAACTTTTTAAATTTCTTAGTCCAAAGGCTGAAGCTGGAACAGGTCAACAATGCCGCTGCCGAAACTCCCGTCTCGTATGGGTGGTGGGGCAAACCAGAATGCCTTCCTCAGGCTAAGTTTGACTTCCTTTGTGTGAGAGCATCACTGCTTTCGTCACATGATGCTCAGAACTCAGCAACAGTTGGTGAGTTTCTTGTTTGTTGAAGATCAAAGTGACAAAACATTTCTTCTCTCCTTTCCTTCCTCTGCCCTTTATGGCTCAGTGGTAGTTGCTTCTTCTTCTTCTTCTGCGTTCATCCGAAGATGTAATTGCGTGGTGTCCGTTTACAGCATGGCTGTGATATTTGCACCTTTCGGCCAACACATCCGACTTCTGCGGGCATTTGTTGACCGGGTTAGCCGTCCCAGTGGTAATTACTTGAGATGTACCGTTTACATATTAATGCATTTTTGCCGAGTTTAGAGGTTTTTTTCCTGACGGAGCCGGGTTGTTTTAAAAAATTCACCTTCACCCCAGGTCGAGCCAGCGTTGAGTGGATGCCAGGTGCACTCCTGGGAAGTAAAGGCAGCCGGCATGGTACTGACCGCATCACCCACCAAATGCCAATTGCTCTATAAAATATAGGTCTAGCTTTGTATGCCCAATATGCCTGAACGCGTAGAAAACTGTCCTTTAAGAGTTTTCTGTATACTTGACTGCAAAGCATGCACTTTCTGTAATGGCCTGATCTGCACAGAGAAGGCCTAACATACCAAGATTCCCCCCCCCCCCCCCTCTCCGTGTGGGTTCTGGGGCCCCATTGTGAGGAAAACAAGAATAGACCCACTGCCTCCCCAAAAACATGTCATAAGAGTCGACTAATTGGGGAGCTTCCTTTGAAGTCGGAGTGCATCTGCATGAGAGGCAAGGAACCAACAGTCTGTATGAGAATGAGATCTGTAAAACTGATGCACACGTAACACTCAGGTCCTGGAGCGGGACTGCAGCTCAGTAGTGGATGAGCAACCAGAACTTTCCGCCAGAGTGTACAGCTGGTGAACGCAACTAAAGAAGAAGATACCAAGATCCTTTGATATCGCACGCAGCTGGTTGCACACTCTTCTTTTTTTTTTTTTCTTCAGTATTTTTTAACATCGCACTCTCCAGACCCTTTCCTCATGTTTTGTTGTTTGGCCTGCTTTTTTTCCCCTTACCACTATGGTCTCACCGCATACACATTCTAGTCATATTGTTGTCGTGTTTTCTGTTTGTGTCTCCTATCCAAAGTCAGTGTCTTTTTTTCACTTCTAGACTCACTGGAATTTGTTTAGTTCGCTTCCAAATATTCACATTACTGATTATATCATATGATTTAATTACCTCTGTTTTGCGCCATCACCGGTTCATTAATGTTTGCAGTTTATTAGTAATTGGGATTGAGTTAGTTTATTGACTAAATCTCACATCTGTAAACTTATCAAATTTCACATGGATCAGTAAGTTTATTGATTAATTCAGTTTAGAGCAAGATGGACATATAGTCAGACTGCTACAAGTATCAGCGGAAAGGGAGCATTTTGGCTGCTGAAGATGGGTGTGGAGCACTTAGGGAATGTACGCAGTGCTGTGTTGCTAGTTCTTAACTTGAGTCAGATAAACTTAAATCAAATAAAGCAAGTTGGTTACATTTGTATTCTCCTCATAGCATAACATAACCCTTGACCCGTTAGGGTCGTAGAGGTGTATTGATGGAAGCACTGGCACATAAAACGCATAATCTTTCTCTGTCTTCTGTTTGATAAATAAGTGTATGATAACCTGGTCCTGTCCATTTCTTGATGTTGTCATCCCAGGTTCTCCTTTGACTATTCCCCCCCCCCCCCTCCCCCCAAATGTTTCTTGAAGTACAGTCTTTGCAATCAAATACTGTCTCACCACATGCCTAAACAAAGCTAGCTTGCGATGTTTCACCACCAATTCAAAGAGAGGCTGCATATTTTGTCTCGGACATATTTATTAGTTGTCTGTGCGTAAAATGCATCTATAACATTTACATTCGACAGCCCAAATTCTCCTTTCTATTTCCACAGCAAGAGTATTCTCCTCAGGCACTTCTGTACTCAAATCATTTATTTATGTTTACTATTCACTTCCCCATTCTTGCATGCCAGTTGTAACATGTGGCTGTGAATCCTGGACAATTAAAAAACAAGCCAACAAATTTTTTTTTTGGCCTTGGAAATGGGTTTGGGAGGGGGGGGGGGGGGGGGGGGGGGCGGAATAGAAGAATTCTTAGAATTCTTTGAACAGCCAAAAAGAGCAACCCATATGTTTTGAAAAGAGACGAGGGCTCGATGGCAACTTATCACAAACATCAGAAAGAGACATTCATCATAGTTTGGTCCTTGCGAGAAGAAGGAAACTGGAACGTGTTGTGATCACTGGAAAGCTCTGTCAAAAAAGAGACAGGAAGACATTGCAGAAAACTTCTGGACAGTCTTTTGTCATGGCATGAAGGGTTGTCAGCACACAAACTGATACATGCTGTTGAAGATCACAGATTGTAGAAAGCCTTTTAATTACCCACACCAGTCGGCGAGGCCCTTGATTATGTTGATGATGATTCACTTCACCATTTTTGGTCAGACAAGAAGTTTGACTTATATGTTTTAGGGGTTGAAAAATTGGCTTGTCACATTTTTCCGACTAATGTAGCCTAATTAGTTGTACCCCTTTACAAGTCTGTTGTTAAAGTTGACTAGTTAGGGGTTTGCTGAAATTGAATGTGTTAGGCCAAAAAGGAGTATATATCACAGCTTAGCTGTAAACTACAAAATGGTGTGCTTAAAGCCTTCTTAAGGGTGAACACAGAAAAAGAAGAAGAAAGCATTAAATATAGTTCTTGCTTGTCCTGTTCTATTTTTTTTTTATTCATGTGCTGCATGTTCCCTGTCGCCCTTTACAGACTTCATGATAGACTCTGGCAGTGATGTGTCTACAGTTCAGGAAGATACATTGAAAAAACTGAACCTGGAGCTCATTGGGCCAGTCTACAGCTGTGGTATCCATGGAGGCAACCATACAAACTTGTACAAAGGCAGACTGAAGCTGGGGGACCAGCTATTGGACATTGAGGTGAGATTTTGTATGGCTGTGTTTGGCCTTCTTCTGATTTTCTCCTGGAAGTTTTTATTGTCTGTCCATAGCATGTGATGGTGACCATTCTTTTCACCTGCTAAGTAGAGTTGGATACATGTGATTTTACCAGACTCACAAAGCATGTTGAGTAAGGTGGAGACAGGTATGCTCAGTTTAGGGTGGCAAACATTGCTTCAGAGATCCCAGTCATTAGTGTCCTTTGGAAATTTCTTCCAGGATATGCAGGTATATTGAGAAGTGAACAGGCAGACATATTGGCTGGTTCTGCACCAGTTGATAAAATGATGCATGACAAACCAAGTATGATCTGTGTTATTAAGAAGTGAAGAGTTAACGTTGCAGAGGCAGACATAAAGCATCACAGTCTGAAGAGATTGGTGTAGCGGGCAGTAAGAAGGCAATGTGTCCGCTGCAGTGTAAAGACCTTTGCCATGTCACCCAGCAAAGGCCGGCCTCACACTGTTTGACATGAGGCACTGGGTATAATTTGAGTAAACAGGGGAGGGGGGTGGGGGGGGTGTCCAGAATGCAGTGAGGATAACCTTACTCATAACTCTGATCTTCGTGGGTGTTCTAGGGCCCAATTAGAGAGGAAGGGAGGGAGATTAACCCCCCCCCCCCCCCCATCCCACAAGCATGTCGTAAAAGGTGACTAATTAGGGTAGTTTCATTCGAAGCCAAAGTGCATCTGCGGGAAGAACCAACAGTCTGCATAAAAGCCAGATCTGTAAAACAGATGTGCACACAAAACTCATGTTCTAGAACAAGATTAAAGTCCAGAAGTAGACGAACAACCAGAACTTTCTGCCGGAGTCTACAGCTGGTTAGAGCTTTCCGACACTCAACACTAAGGGAAAAGGCAAGACAAACATATAATCAAACTAGTACTGGTACCATTGAAATTGGAAGATAGGGATGGAGTGTTCGTGGGAATATCCTGTGTGCTATGATGTAATTTTCTTAAATTAACTCTTCATATGTGGATGACCGTTAAGGCATACCAGTAGGGAGGATTGTCCTGATTGTGGCGTGTTTATGTTCTTGTATTATTCTGCCCATGCATTACTTACTTACTTAGTCGCTCCTCTTTTACCTTGATGTGTAGAGGTTTGCCAGAGAGATCGCCCAACGTTACTATCAGCAGTTTTCCCTTGCATTAACATTACTTTAATAATTTTCACTGAACAGGTAATGGGTAGCAACTACGACTCTCTTGGCAGCCGGGTTGTCCGTCACTTCCGTCATGTCATAGATGGACATCGTCACATTTGGCTGAAAGGGAACTACACTGACCCCTGTCCTGCCATCATTCCCATAGAACTTCCAATGAGTAACAGTGCCTGTACTCAGATACAACATGTGAACCAACAGCAGCGTTTACTACCTATTGCTGCTGTAGACGGCACAGACACTGAATTGCTAGACCCCTGTTTAGGTCAGATGGCTGGAACATCTGGCATCAGTATTACTTCAGAAACTTCTCAAGAGTGTCCTAAAAGACCAGTCAACATTAAGGATATAAAAAGCACTGAACACCAGCTGTGTTTGAACTCAAAACAGTCCACAAGCGATTCAGGTCTGCTGCCTTCTCAACCGAATGTGTGTAATGGCCATTCGACCATGGAGAGTGTCTCTTTGGATAAAATGTCTTTGCATTCGCCGCATTCTTCACGTTCAACTTCAAAAATCCGCTCAAATATTGACGAGTACTCAGTGTCTGGAAGTAAGAGAAAGAAAAGCACAAAGTCAGGTTTCATAAAATCATCCCAGAAAAAGAAGCATAAATATTTGAAGCCCAGCTTACATAAAGAAGCTTTACATAAATTCTCTCCTAGTCCAGAAAAGACAGCATCACCATCTGCTGTTGCAAATTGTTCACAATCCCTGGAGAATCCTTCAGGAAGGGATCCTCTTCATAACAACAGAGTTTCACTTTGTAACATTCTTCCACATTCTCTAAGAGACACAGACGATGATGTTGATCATTTAGAAGGCTGTTTGAAAATCAGCACATCTTCCAGTTTTCATAATTCTCAGATTTCAGACAACAGCTTAGTTGGTACATTAGAGTACCGAAATGCGGATTCTGATCCTTGGCATAATGGATTTTCAAATAATCCTTATGATCAGAGTAGCAACCATGTGTACCAGAAGGCAGACAATGGTTTAAAGTGTAGAGTATATGATATTGTACATATAAATGGACTTTCTAATGAGGACCTGGAACATGATGCTGTTAGCAACAGTTACCCTACTGAAAGCAATGGGGCTAGAAATCAAACAAGCATGATCTTTATACCAGCTTGTGCTGGCATTACAGAAATACACTTAGAGGATGCAGATAATTGTTAACTTTAAGACACCTGCTGTTGCAGCCCTGATGAAAAACCATAATGCTAAAACACTATTGCCACAAGAAGCTATAAAACCAACATGTCTGGTTGAGACCAATTCCCCATAAATGTCACTTTTCCGACTTCTCTATAGCGACCCAGTTTACAAGACACATAGTTAATGCTGTTGGCTGTGTTTGCACCTCTGAAACCGTTTATTAGGTCAGGATGGGAATATATTAACTACAGACAGCATTTAGAGGAGCTTTCCATCAAAGCCAATTTTTTTTAGATTTTTTTTTTAGCAGTGATAGAGGTCATGGCTTGAGTTACCTCATTATATATATTATAGGCCCTAGGGAATGTGTTTCATAGAATGCATCATTCTGTTTTGTGTTGTTGATTAGTTAGTTAGTTGAGTATACTATACAGAACGTTGCGGCGCCAACCCCAGCATTTTTTGGCTGTTGTGGTTTTCCTAGGCAAGTTTACGTCCAATAGTTTGCCATTGCTTTCTGGACGGTCGGCTTCTTGATACCACTGTCGAAATCAACGCAAGGTGCAAGGCCCGCAGCTGGGATCAAACCTGGCACCCCGGCATTTCAAAGCGCGTTCGTAACGCCTAAGCCACAGATGCCAACTATTGTTGATTGCTACCTTTAGATATATATATATATATATATATATTTTAGAAAAAAATTAAAATATACGCATAAATACATGTTTCATAAATATACTAGTGACCTGTGTTTAAACAGTGTCATGATCCGAATTTGTTTAATGTTATCAGGTGAAAGGGTTAAAATTAGCAACCCAAGACAAAGGTAAATGGGAGAGGATTGACTTCATTGCTGGGGGTTTTATACTATCTGGCTCAGTCTCTCTCTGCAGAACAGCTAGCTGCCTGCTGAGAGCGTCACACAGAGCACGACCACCTTTGCTCCGGCAATGATCCCCTGGGGTCTCCATAAAAATTGCACTCGTGAACTGAACGCCGCTGCCGTGAAACGAACCCACGACTTTCAGAAAGCGAGGTAAACGGCTTGACTACTTCACCACGGAGACCCCCAACAACCCAAGACAGGAGTTAGGAAAAGGGCTTGATCACTGACTCACTGACTGACTTTCTACCCCACCAGGACATCCCACAAGCAATAAACACCCAATGACACAATGTGCCACCATGTGGATGAGGATCACTGTGGAGAGGTCCCAGAAACCACGTTCAGCCATTAATTTATGGCCTGGCTATATTGCGGCCCCAGGCAAGAGCCAGGGTGGGGCTTAAAATAACAAAAAATTTCATCCTAAAAGGATGGAAAAATGTTGGTATCAACAAGAATTGAGGCACTTAATCACTAAAGAGTTTAGTCCACCTGTTTTTCTTTACAACTTTAAGATCTCTTGGAGTCTAAAAGACAATGAACTCGTAAAACTACAAATGGTAACACTAGGTAACAAGCACAAGAATAATGAAGGTGATTCCCTTTTCAAACACCGAAGTATCGTGGAAGTCAAAAGACAGTTGATCAACACTGTCCCTATATGGGTTCTGCGGCCCACTGACCTCTAGAATGCATGTTGTAAAAGGGGACTTATTAGGGTGTTTCTTTCAAAGTCGGGGTGCAGCTAGCTACCTGAGAGGTAAAGAACCAACATACAAGTCATAGATCACAGTCAGCCTACAAATAAGCCAGATCTGTAAAACTTATGTGCATGCAGAACTCTACTTCTACAACAGGACCAAAGTCCAGAAGTGGATGAACAACCAGAAGTTTGTGCTGGAGCTTACAACTTATGAAATCTAAGAAGAGGAAGAAGATCAGCAGTAAATCAAACAAACTCTTTGTCACAAATATCAGCCTTGTTCAGTAACCAAGGCATAGAAGAGGAAGACCGCAACAAGGAGGTGAGGTGCCTGGTGTGAGATATCTTTGTAACCTGAAGATATAGAGACATAATGACATCAAAGAAATCTTATGAGCCAAACAGTGGATTCATTACATAGAGAGGCAGTGAGCTTTTTTTAATTCTTTGCTTCCACCGGCTGTAAACTCAGGCAGAAAGTTCTGGTTGTTCGTCTTCTTCTGGACTTTAATCTTGTTCTAGAACATGAGTTTTGTGTGCACATCTGTTTTACAGATCTGACTTATATGCAGACTGTTGGTTCTTCCCGCAGTTGCACTTTTGCTTCGAACGAAACTCCAATAATAAGTCACCTTTTAGGACATGCTTGTTGGGGGGAGGGGGGGGGGGGGTTGAGGGGGGGGGGCAGTTGGTTTATTTCCTTCCCCCCCCCCCCCCCCCCCAACACAAAAAATTAACCCTAGAATCCCCATGGAGATCAGAGTTATGAGATAGGATATCCTCACTGCATTCTGGACACCTCCGTAAGTGCTAGAAACCTCCCCCCCCCCCCCCCGCCCCCCCCCCCCCCCCGCTAAAATTATACCCAGTGCCTCATGTTAAACAGTGTGAGGCCTTTGCTGGGTGCCACTGCAAAAGTCTTTACACTGCAGCGGACTCATTAGCATGCTATGGCAGTTCAGAAAACCGGTTCAGTTGCCTACAGGGTGTATAGTCAAGCCCCTTTCCTCCCCCCCCCCCCCCATGTTGTTTTTTGTTATAACACTGTCAAGCATTGTGTGTCTTCCTATGCCCCCCCCCCCACCCCCCCCCCATGTGTTCTTTGTTATAACACTGTCAACCATTTTGTGTCTTCCTATGCCCCCCCCATATGTGTTCTTTGTTATAACACTGTCAACCAGTGTGTGTCTTCCTATGCCCCCCCCCCCCCCACCCATGTGTTCTTTGTTATAACTGTCAACCATTTTGTCTTCCTATGCTCCCCCTTCCCCCATGTGTTCTTTGTTATAACACTGTCAACCATTTTGTGTATTCCTATGCCACCCTTCCCCCGTGTGTTCTTTGTTATAACACTGTCAACCATTTTGTCTTCCTATGCCCCCCCTTCCCCCATGTGTTCTTTGTTATAACACTGTCAACCATTTTGTGTCTTCCTATGCTCCCCCCCCCCATGTGTTCTTTGTTATAACACTGTCAACCATTTTGTCTTCCTATGCCCCCCCCCCCCCTTCCCCACCACTATGTGTTCTTTGTTATAACACTGTAAACCATTTTGTGTCTTCCTATGCTCCCCTCCCCCCATTTGTTCTTTGTTATAACATTGTCAACTATTTTGTGTCTTCCTATGCCCCCCCTCCCCCATGTGTTCTTTGTTATAACACTGTCAACCATTTTGTGTCTTCCTATGCTCCCCCCTCCCCCATGTGTTCTTTGTTATAACACTGTCAACCATTTTGTGTCTTCCTATGCTCCCCCCTCCCCCCATGTGCTCTTTGTTATAACACTGTCAACCATTTTGTCTTCCTATGCTCCCCTCCCCCCATGTGTTCTTTGTTATAACACTGTCAACCATTTTGAGTCTTCCCATGCCCACCCCTCCCCCCATGTGTTCTTTGTTATAACACTGTCAACCATTTTGTCTTCCTATGCCCCCTCCTTCCCCCATGTGTTCTTTGTTATAACACTGTTAACCATTTTGTGTCTTCCCATGCCACCCCTTCCCCATGTGTTCTTTGTTATAACACTGTCAACCATTTTGTCTTCCTATGCCCCCCCCCCCCATGTGCTCTTTGTTATAATACTGTCAACCATTTTGTCTTCCTATGCCCCCCCCCCTCCATGTGCTCTTTGTTATAACACTGTCAACTATTTTGTCTTCCTTCCCCCCCCCCCCCCCCCCCCCCACCACTATGTGTTCTTTGTTATAACACTGTCAACCATGTTGTGTCTTCCCCATGCCCCCCCCCCCCTCCCCACCACTATGTGTTCTTTGTTATAACACTGTCAACCATTTTGTCTTCCTATGCCCCCCCCCCCCCCCCATGTGTTTTTGTTATAACACTGTCAACCATTTTGTGTCTTCCCATGCCCCCCCCCCCCCCCCCCACATGTGTTGTTTGTTATAACATTGTCAACCAGTGTGTGTCTTCCAATTTTGAAACAGATCATGCTTACCTTCAGTGTTGGGCTGTTTATTGTTTAAATAGCTGATTTCATTTTATAATGACAACATTGCTGTACTTTGTTTTATAATTAGTCGGTGATTTGGTTTGCTTGTTGCCTATTCATGTTTGGTTTTGCTTGTTGCTTGGCTGTTTGTTATTATTGCTCATTGTTCCATGTCACATGAGCCACTGAGCTCAGAAGTGTATAATTTAAAAGATAATTTGCTGTCAGGTGTCAAAGTTCTATGAAACTGTTGTTATCATCATAGCTCATGGATACATGTAACGTTTGTTTTCATAGATCATTGTTCTGTGTAACTTTGTTTATTATAGATAACATTTGGGTGTATTTTTTGTTATCATAGATCACAATTATAAGTAACTTGTTATCATAGATCAAGGCTATTCAACTAAGTTCACTCAGGGGCCACAACTCTGAAAATGGGGATCCTCACAGGCCACTGGCCCGAGCCCCAGCGAAGAAAGATCATGAATCCAGTAATCTGGTAATTTTAATTTCAGCTTCATAGCAAATGGGTCACCCCATCTTTGCTCCGCTCCTGTGCCAACGAAAAACACACAGAATGTTTATCAGTCCAGTACAACTGACAAAGATCCGCGTGCCTCTTGCTAGACCTCTGCGGGCCACATTTGGCCAGTGGGCCGCCAGTTGAATAGCCCTGTTATAGATCATACTTTCATGTGACATTTGTTATCTTAGGTCATTTTATTTCCATGATACTTAGTGATTATAGGGTATAATTCCATTTTATCATAACAAAAGGCTTTCTTTTTTTTTTTTAGCTGCATTGAGTCGTATAGGACTGTTGGTCTATCATTGGTTTTATATATTGTGATGTTGGTGTTACAGTATAGGATATTTGATTTTATCAAATTTTGTAAGGGCATATTTATTTACAAATTGTATTCTAAGTTTTATTATTTTTAGTTTGTTAAGAGCATATGAAATTCATAACCAAACACTTGTATGTTTCCACTCTTTTAATTTTCTTTTTTTCTGTTTGTACATTTCAGAATTGTTTGTTTCATGTAATCTGAATATTTTTTAAGGGTAAAATTTTCAGTTTTCATATTTTGTAAATGTGATATTTTTAATGTTGAAACATATATATTTATTTTTTTTATATTGGCAAGTGAATGAAAAAGTTTGTTGTATTGAATTTGTATGTGCGAGTTAAAAGATGGGATTTTTATTTGGTTAATAAACATATTAATTTGGTGATAATTTTTTTTTCAATATTGTACAGAAATGCTGTAATTTATGTTGTTTACTCACATATTCCTATCTGTAAGGACATACAAGCTGTTTGTGTGTCTTTTTAAAATTTGCCTGTGTGGGTCCCAGAGAAAAAAAAAAAAGTAGATCCACTATCTATTTACTAGCATGTCTAATGAGAATGGTCCAGTAAGGCGTGACCAGGGACTCTGACTGATGCTTAGCACTGAGAGGAGGAGCATGACAGATATACAATCTGAATGTTGCTGGAACCATCTGAATTGGAACTCTTCATTGCTGCTGAAGATGGGGAGGGAGCGCTTATGGGAATGTACAAAGAATTTGTGATGTCGCTTCTTAACTCATAACCCATAGCACATCCTAAAAGGTGACTTTTTATGAGTTTGCACTGGACACAAGGTTCCAGCCCTTTAACTCTTTTAGTCTCGGGTGTTTAGCATCAGAAGCCGAAGGGGTAGTAAGAGAGACGAAAAAAATCAGTACATCTTGCATTCATTGAGCTTCTGGGTAGGAACCTGTGAATGTATGAGGCGTTTCTTGTGACTGAAAGAGTTAAATAGGTGAACACAGAAAAAGAAGTCAAAGAAAACTGCACTTTTTTGCACCGGGGTTTATCCCATATAGCTCTGTCTCTTTCCCCAGAATGGCTAACTTCCTGCCGAAAATTTAACATGGAACACAAACTGTGTATCACAGATACAGTTTTGAGCATATCTCTTACATGGACATCTGTACACCCTGATTCTGCTTTCATGCCATTCCGTCATCAGTGTAGATTCAGGGGGGAGTTAAGAAAGGTATATTATGTAAGGAGTTAACAAACTATGCTTGATAAGTTGTTTCATACCGAAAGAGTTGAGGCCTTGTCTATGTTTTGGTCGCCATGGGCTAATGAGATATAAATTTCTAGTTATACTATTAACTTGTTTCTCTTAAAGTGAGTTCTGTCCAGTGCTGGTAGGTTTTCTTAACATTTTGCTTTTCGTGGCAACTTTTTTACTTTTGACAGTAATTAGCAATCGCATTTTCCTCCATACCTAGATTGAGAAGATATATTTCTGTTGCCCTGCTACTGAGTTGAATGCACAATGCGACACTGTGAGCAGCAGATTTCATAAGGTGTGCTTTTTTGACTGTGCCTAAATGGTTTGTGTTTTGAACTGCCGATTCAGAAAACTGAGTGACCTGTTACCAGAGGACTGCTGGTACCTTATGCAATTGATTGCTTGCTATCTGTTGTTGTTACTGATCTGTTGTCACTGCTGCTTCCATTGACAGTGAACTGCATTTCTAGTGTTGGACTGTGTATGTGTGCTGTTGGCTTTGCTGAGACTACCTCTGTTTTTTCTTTTTTTTTCATCGAACACCGGCTGTGAATTCCAGTGGAAGGTCCCGGTTAATCGTCCGCTTGGACTTTTGGCTTTCACCTGGACCTGATTTTTGCGTGTACAACCGTTTTTCATTTCCCTGCCTCTTGGGCAGCTGTACGCCGACTTCGAAGGAAGACGTCAGGCCTATTTCTAGGGTGACTGTGGCCATTGTTTTGTGTGGGTCGAGACTTTGCCTGATTTGTGTGGTGTCCGCCTTGTCTCCTTCGCCGCAGGTATTGCCCCCGGAGTACCCCTTTGGGGCAGCCCCCTGTGAAACAGTTGGCCCTCAAGGAAAGGCAGGGGCAGATCATGGGCATTCCCCGCCATCCAAGGAGGCTTCCATGCATGCAGAGCCGGCACATGGCGCTCTGGTTCTGGGCTCGCCCAAGGAATCGTCACGTCCTGCACATGCCTGCTTAACCTCACAACCGTATCAGACCTCCCGCTCGACAGGGGCTGCGCCCTCTGGAAGTCAGCGGGGAGCAGCCCGTGGGTTTTGGACTTTTGTGACCACACAGATAGGTACATTAGCCCGACAGAATTTCACATCCTGAATCAGGCATATCGTTATCAGTTTTGTCCCAACACTCGGGCGAGTGGGGTCTTTGGGTGTGGACATTCGGCCTTTTTCAGTTCAGTGCAAATTTTGATGGTCAGATTTTGATCCGTATGATCTAGTTTTGTCGGACATTTAGGCTTAGCCATCCGATGGATGGTTGCTGTTGTGGTGTACCACAGCGCGGTGACGACGACACTGAGGGTTAACCGAGGATGTACGTGACTGGCCAGCCTATGGATGGTTGCTGTTGTGGTGCACCTCAGCGCGGTGACGACGACACTGAGAATTAACTGAGGATGAGCGATGAGCAATGTTCTCTTTACTCAGCAGTCTTTTAACCAAGGGTTGTAATTTTAGCTGTACTTTTGTCAAACCTACTCATGTTCCTGGTGAGTTTTGATAACATTTTTTACCCAAGCGTTTGGGGGCGGGCTGATGAGAGCCACAAGGACACATCACCTCTGGGGGCCGCCAAACTCCGAGATCCCCTGACAGCTCTGTTAATGCTCATTTGAGACATTATCCGTGGCGCACGACGAGGACGTGCTGTAGGGGTCTTGCGTGAGGTTCCGTACAACCAGGATAGTAAAGGACTGGCGCCCGAGTGACGTACGGAGTATCTCCTTATACACATCATGTTGGACTTAACTTCCCCTCACGCCTGTGACATAAATCACCGCGCCACTACCTCTGTTAATTTTCCCACTAGGGACAGTGATGGATACCCTGTGTGAAAGGTCAGGACAGGCATACTTCGTGCAGAGTGGCATGCTTCACTGTGGAAAGCACGGGTGAGGAGTATTGTCTGGATTTTTTCACTGGGAGACGCCGTTGTGTTGGGAAATGAACAGGCGGACAGACTGGTTGGCTTTGCACAACTTGGTGAAATACTGATGTATGATAAGGCATTCGTGGTCAGTGCCTTGTGGGAGAGTTTGTACAGTTCGGAGGAGCAGATGGATCACCACAGTCTGGTGAGATTGATGCAGCGGGAAGTGACGAGAGGTTCTGGCAAATGCTTGAGGCTCAGAGGAAAGGCAAGAGAGACATTTAATCAGAATGCTTCTGGCACCATTAGTATAGGAACTCTTCACTGGCTGCTGAAGATGGGGATAAGTGCTTATGGGAATGCTAGGAGTGCTGTGATGTTGGTTCTTGAATCAACTCAACTCAACCCAATGTGGCTTTTATTGACACAGGAACAAGGCAACAATAGAGTGACCTGCTTGCTGTGCAGCTGGAAATGTGATTACATGATGACCTGATACCTTTGGCTACCCTGGGATTTGTCTCCATATCATCAGCTCTGCCTTAGTAATTATGTCAAATCATTTAGTTATCTCTGTGTTGGCTTCTGGCCAAAGAGTGCAGATATCATAGTCTAGCTGTAAACAGCAACATAATGTGCCAGCAACTCTTTTAAAAGTGAACACAGAAGAAAAAAAAAAAGATGTTAAAGGTAATATGTGTAAGTTTGGTCTTAAGAACGCTACTAGTCTGTCATTAAGAAGACATATGTTCAAATCCTCTATACGGTTAAGGTTTTTTTTCTGTTGGGGGAAAGGGGGGGGGGGAGAACTAAACACACAGTTCTAACTTGTAAAGTTCAAGGCAACTGCATTAACCATGCAGACCTAAATTTTCAAGGCACAGAGCCTATAATACCTCAGAGGTGATTGGTAGGAACAAGCAGTAATGGCAGTTCTAATAGGTCAGCTGTGTCTGCCAAACTGCAGATTACTGCCTTTATTTTGCAGTGTGGGCAGGGGTATCTTTGAGCCTAGGGATTTACAGCTGCATGGCTAGTGCTGTTGCCACGACTGTGAACGTGCAGATTTTATTTTGCCCCCGACAGAAAAAAATCCCCAGCCTTACCGAGGATTCGAAACCTGGTCTCCAGCTTGAGAGCCCAGCATTCTAACCGTTCGGCCAGCATCTCCTCCTAGCTGTCACTACTGTCTGCAACTACTGTATTTCCCACTTTTTTGGGGCAGTGTAGACAGGGGTTTTCATGAGCCTAAGGATTTAGGTCTGCATGGCTAGTGCTGTTGCCACGGACTGTGCAGACTAGGATTTTTTTCCCTCCCCCAAAGGGAAAACTCCATCATTTTACCGGGGTTTGAACTCTGGTTTCCCATTTAAGAGCTTGTTGTTGTAACTGCTTGGTCAGTCACTCCTCTCATTCTGATAGGTATTTAAATGTTTTTTTCTTTTTTTATCTCATAATTGTCCTAGTACTTTTGTGTTTTTAAAAATTATCTTGAACATCTGTCTTCACAAGTATTTTTGTCTTCACAAGTATTTTAAAGATATTGGATTTTTAATGAGAATTTAAAAAAAGCTGAAGAAAAATCAGGTACAACTAAGTGACTTACACTTTACTGAGTGTTTTAATTTAAAATTTGCACTCAACATGCAATAAAGGAAGTTTGATCTTCTGTGGATTGGAACCTGTGCCATTAAGTCTGTACTGCTCACGAATATTTATATCAGAGGGACACCACTCTGCGGATGGTGTGCAAGCGATCTTGAGACGCTGTAATGAGAAATAACATTTTAGCTTCAAAATCATTTGTTTGTATAAACTTGAGATATTTAGTTGTCTTCATATTCTGTGTTAAAAAGGCAGGAATTACATTGTCCAACAATTTAATAATGAGACTGATTTTATTACTGCCAAGACAAAAATGTCATTCATGGAGCAGAGTGGTTCTCTGACTAAGCAAAATTCATCTATCATATGCCAGAATTGTCAATCAACAGATGAAAAGTTGACTGCCATTTTGTTTACCCTGTGAGAAATGCATGGTTACTTATGCAGCATGTAGCAATCAGAGAACATTGAATTATGGTTTAGTTTTGAAAGAGTGCTCTTAAGACAACTGAATGAATGGATACATTTATGAGGATCACTGTTTATCTATCATCATCCTCACAGTCAGACATAGGTCTACATGTATACATTTTTTGACTTTGGCAATGAGTTCATGGTTTCGAGCAGAAGTTGGATGTCCCAGCCCAGCTTCATCTTCAGTTTTATCCACACCAGTTTTGAATCGTAAATACCACTTGAACATTAAAGATAAACATTGATCCTTTTAAACTTTTAGCCAGGGGATTAGATTGACAGTCTACATTCAGAAGAAAGCCAAGCCGGACATATAATCAAATTGCTACTGGTACAATCAGAACTTGCAACAGTATTTAGACAGGCTAAGTTCCACATGCAAAAATATAACATGAAAATAAATACTAGTGAAACTGAAGTAAGGCAGGTCAGCAGAATTCCTAGTCCGCTACTTATCGGGTTGAAGGGTGCTTGTCTGAAGCAAGTTGAAGAATTTAAATATCTAGGAAGTATATTCTCGGGGGACGGGAGAATGGATTGGAAAATAAAAACAAGATACCAACGAGCCAGTGCACTTAAATATCAACTAACACCCTTATTAAGACATCCAATATGAGCAAATCCCATACCAACCCTGTACTACCAGTGCCAGATGTGGATATTATCAAAGGCTAAACTATGTAAAATTAACATCTGTGAAATGAGATGCCTGAGAAAACCCGCAGACGTAGCCATCTGAGGAAAAGTTAGAAATGAAATTTTCTGTAAATACAACACCATGCAACAAATTAATTCACAAACAGAAGATCAAATGGTTTGGTCATTTGTAAGAATGCAGCCCAGAAGAACCACCAACCCGTGTACTGCACAAGAAAAGATCTGAAGTTGGACCAAGAGGCTGCTCTAGGAGAATATGGATTGATGACATTCAAGAGCTTCTACATCAGCATGGATTACAAACTGTTCATCCCCACAATGCTTAACGGCAGAAATGGAAATTGATGATAATGATGATGACAATCGGAAGTGGAACTCTTCTCCGGCTGCAGAATATTAAGATGGGGTGCTTATATATATCCAGTACTGGAATGTCATGTCTTGGCTCAGCTCAGTACAAGTTACGCCTTGGAAAGCACCTTGAAAATATATCAAACCGAAACGAGAAAGAGAATTAGTTAGCTTTACATTATTACAATCATGAACGACAAATGAACTCTGCGGTTATAGAGCATTCATCAGCATGTAATATAAACAAACAAGTATACATTTACAAACGAGAATAAACGACGTCATGTAACTCTGAGCTGAGGAGTCTCCTGGAAATATTCATAAACACCTGGACCGTGGAAGCTCCGAGTCACGTGTGATACCGGAAAGTGTGAACTGGACAAGAGGAGGCTTGGCAGACTATGGCAGTGGCCATAACTTAAATATTTTAGATTAAGCTTGACAGGGATGCCATAGGACAGATAAGTCTCAAGAGACTTGATATTTCTTTTATTGTTGGAGTGGCTAAACTTGATCGCCTTTTTTTGTGTGCCTTTTTTTTGCCAACTTCTTTGAAAAATGACTTCAGTCGGAAAAGCTAGATTGGACCACACAATCTCCAATGAAGCTGGGCATAGATACCGAAAAGGGCAAATATCACAGCTATGTTGTAAACATGCACAAACCAAAATCCGACGATTGTTGAATAAAAATAAATATGGTGTCAAAAGTTGAGACTAACCGTTTTAAAGCTGCCTTGCAGAGTGGCCAGATAGACTGCTGCAAACAGTAGAATGGGTATCAGTGGCAGGCTGGCGATGATCCAGCCCATAAAGATGGCCCATGGACTGTAAGTATAGCCCTCGAATACAGGTGGTTCATATGTGAGCAATAGGTTTATCATCACACACTGCAGAATACAAATATGGTTGCAGTCTTAGTAGCATGCTGTGGAATTTGTATCAAGGGCACCAACCCAAAGAAAACACCGGCGGTTCATACGTGAGCAAGGTGGTTACCATCACACACTAGAGGACACAAATATAGTTTGAGTCTTAGTAGCATGCTGTGGAATTTGTAACAAGGGCATCGACCCAAAGAAAACACTGGAGAAGCATATCCTCCACCCAACCTATTACATATTTTACAGGCAAAGAAAGGGGGTCTAGACTAGTTTAAGAACATGATAATAATAATAATACAGTAGCTGGTGGTAAATATAAAATAAACTTGAAACAATATGAAATGTATAAAGAAATACTTTTAAAGAGAATTTATACACATGATGTAGCGCCTTATTCCCCCCCCCCCCCCCCCCCCAACACAATTTGGAAAGAACCTCAATGAGCCACAGCCCCTAGATTTGGGAGCCTATGCTTCTTATGGATTGGTTAGTTAGTTACTGATAATTTTACAAGACTTTGCAAACTAAGCCTAACATTTACTGGCTGTTGATGGTTCTGTTAGGCATGTTTTACATTCAGTAGTTTGCCATTGCTTTTTTTCCCATGACAAATCTTCATAAAGTCAATGCTGCCTGGTATTAGCAGTCAGAGAGTGAGTGACGTATGTTTAAGCTCACTAGAACTGTACAACAATCGATTAACCCCCCAGTGATACAAAGTGCCACCATTCGCATGAGAATCCCTCAGACACAGGTCCCAGAAACCCTGTTCGACCGTCAGGTTATATTAGGGCCCCTGATGACAGTTACGAACTAATCCGAAGTCCAGCCAGAGGTGACAGTTATGAACTAATCTGAAGTCCAGCAGAGGTGACAGATACGAACTAATCCGAAGTCCAGCCAGAGGTGGGGGCTTTAATATATATATATATAAAATATAGTGTTTTATTTTGGAACGGGTTATACTGAGTTGAGCTGAGTCAAGAATTGACCACATTGCACTCGGGGCATTCCCATGCAAGCTCTGTCCTCATTTTCAGCAGCCAGCGCAAAGTTCCAGTACTGATGGTGCCGGTCACAATCTTGTTAAAAGTCTGTCTTGTCTTTCCTCTGAGTGTATGTAAATAATGTAATGGCAACCACGTCTTTTCCCCATCCTTATGTCTTGTGTGCTTTCAGTTATGTCTGACACTGATGATCATTAATGCTATGATGGAAGTCTGTCCCGCATCTGGTCTTTGGGGCCTCTTTCAATCCCCCCCCCCCCAACTTTCATCCCGCCCCTTTCCCCCTTTAACTTTCCTGTTCTCGTGATTCCTACGATTATGAGACAGTTGAAATGGTACAATTATGAGAAGAAAGTGATCTTAAAATCCATGCCATATGGCGTTGGTAGTCATGTCTTATCCGCAACTTTCTGTCTCCAGTACTTTCAGTCAACTCTGATACAGATGATTCTCCATGACATGATGTAAAACCGTCCAGCAGCTTTTCTCTCAGTCTTCCTGTACCTCTCTTCTCCTCCAGCTTTCCTACTGTCGCGATGCACTCCAATTTGTTCTTGCTCATCAAATGACCAAAGAATGTAAACTGTTTTGTTTTTTGTTTTGTTAATTTGTTAATGATGCGGGTTAGTCAGCTCTCAGGAGTCAGTTTCTTTCAAGACATCTTCATTACTCTTTTTATCTGTTGAAAGTATTCGTCTTTCACATTATAGGATGGGCTACACAGGCTACTACTCTTCTTCGTCTTAGGGCTCACCGGCTGTAAAATTCAGAGAAATTGTCTGGTTGTTCGTCCACTTCTGAACTTTGGTCTGGTTCCAGAACTTAAGTTTTGCACGCACATCCATTTTAAATATTTAGCTTATTTGTAAGCAGACGATTGGTTCCTCTCCTCTCAGGTAGATTCAATCCAACTTCGAAAGAAACATCTATATTTGGTTGCCCTTTACAACATGCTTGTTGGAAAAGGGGGCAGTGAGTATAGCTAAACTAGAGCCCCGGCACCGATAAGGGAAACGCAGTGACTAATGTTTCAGCATATAATAAATACAATAACGTGGAACACATATTTACCGCAAGTGTAAAAGGTGTGATGTACTTCCACATAATGGCAAACAAGAAAGGTGGGCGACGGCCAATCATCAGTTCTATGTCGTCATAAATGTTTTCTACGCCTGGAAAAGTATGTTGTATAGGATCTCGTGGATATTGTTCATGAATCAGTAGGTATTTAAATAATTAAACAATATTAATTATGCATGCACGAACAGAATTCCTAATCTGTTTTAATCACCATTGATCACTGGCATCATGAGAGCTAATAGACTAAAATGGCTTGGGCATATTGAGAGAATGTCAAATGACATGGAAGTAAAAACTATATACAAGGGAGCTGAATGATCGTAGACCACGAGGCAGACCAAGATGATGATGGAGAGATAATATCAAGACAGACCTGCAAACACTTGGTGTCACCAACTGGAAGGAGGTCAACCAGAGAAATGAGCGGAGGCGAGTGATATCTGTAGCAATGAACCTCAAGGGCTCGGAATGCTGAAGAAGAAGAAGAAGAAGAAGAAGAAGATGCACAAACAGAGATGTACCTTTTTTAAGTACACGCCAACACAAAAAGATCTGAAGTAAAAGCAGGAAGCCGCCATAGGAGAATATCATTAAAGAGCTTCTACATCAAAATAGAATGAAAATAGCCATTACTGTCCATCAAGCAATGGATCGCAAACTGTTTATTCACCCAACGCTTAACGGCAGAAGTGCAAATTTATGATGATGATAATGATGATGACGCATAGATTAAAAAACCTAATAGCAGAAAGAAATGGATGGGGTTAAAGAGGAAGCAAAGGCGGGAGAATAAAGACGTAGCGATAGTTATGAGAACAAGAAGAAGAATAGGAACAGGAATACAAACAGGAACAAGAGTATGAAGAACATCATAAGTCACTTGCCAGCTGTCGTAGGCGTTCATGCATCGCCACAGATCTCGGTCTTTGATATTCTGGATCAATTCCATTAATGATATTCCTCCACACCACTGTCTTAAGCCATCCATCACCATTTCTCTTGGTTTGTCTCTGCCTCTTCTACCAGCTATCTTTCTAGTCGTCACGATATTTTCCAGTGCTTCTTGTCTCATCACACGACCAAAAAACTTTGTCTCCTTCTCATTGTTATAAATAATGTTATACTCTCATTACCACGAAGAACGGACATAATTAAAAGGGATATAATAAGAAGGATGAAGAGAAGAAGAAGATGATGATGACGATGATGATGATAATGGTAGTCATAACGATGACAGTGAAAGAGAAGGGAGATAAGAAGGGATAACTATTTACTGCTGACAGTCAGTTAAACCATCGGACTTGCCCTATCCTTCTTTTTCTTTGATCCTTCTGCTCGAAAAACTTATATACAGTGTAGATCTGGTAAGGAGGACTCGCTGTGGACCCAAAGCGGGTTCTTCTTATAAGAAATTCCTCTCATCCGGATAAGAGTTCAAGCAAAAAACATTGTAGGGGATAAACAAATGGTTCTTCCCAGGAGAAATTTGTCACGTCCGAGACCTTCTTAAGCCGTCTGTACTGGGTAAGAAGGTCATGATAAAAGCTATTGTGCGGTCCACATTTCCCAGCGTGCAATGCTTGTTTTGCTTGAGGCTAAAACAGGCTACATTAGCAGGAGGCACAAACAGATCCTAACGGTCTGAGGAGAGCGGCGCTGCGGGGAGTTACCAGGGGATCTGGCCGACGCTCAACACTCAAGGTAAAGGCGAGACGGATGCAAATCAGACAGTTACTGGTACCAATGGAATTGAAACTCTTCGCTTGCTGCTGAAGAAGGGGACGGAGAGGCAGCGACCCTAGCGCTGTGATATCGATTTTTAATTCAACATTCAAGGAAACTCACCGTATATCCAGGCAACCACGACGCATTCTAATATTCCAATAACGAAAGATGAAAAGGCACTAATGTACCAGTCAAACAGTACGAAGATGTACATCCCTCCCTGAAAATTAATTACCAAAGTCAATAAAATGATCACTGGCAATAAACGACTAGGTAGGCATTCAGCTGTATGACAAAAGTGGTAGGCTGTCTAAAGTAAAGTAAAGCCATTTTTAGGCGGTGTCTATGGGAGACTAGTTACGTTGCAGAACCAACTCCAGCGTGTTTTGGGCTGTTGTGGTTTTTCTAGGCAAAGGTAAAGTCGGGAGATGTTAACCATTGTCATTGCACACGGTTACAAACCATAAGTGCTCTGCCACCAGTACCGACAGCTGATAAGAAACTGTCCGCCTGTGTTGACGTCCGCACGCCACTCCATAGCTACAGCGACGTTCCTCTGTTTACCCCAGAGCATTAATTCTGGTACCCACTAACTAGAGGCTGGGGGAACCCCGGGAACAGCCGGGTTTTAAACACCGACCATTAGCTAAAGCGAGTCGCAGCTGGATTTGAAAGCCAGTCTCATATCGACTACGCTAACGAACTAGATTCGCAGCCTCATTGGGCAGGTTTTCCATTAGCGACGTGGTCGACTCAGACAACATCATCATGAGCATTGTCCTGTTTTGTCATTGTATGTCACATAGGACTTGCAGTCTATTCCTTCATTCCCTTCTTCTCCTTTTTCATGTTTACCAGCTGTAAACTCCGGCGGAAAGATCTGATTGTTCGTCCACCTTTGGACTTTGGTCTTGTTCCAGAACCTGTGTTGCATGCACATCAGTTTTATAGTTTGTCTTATTTATATGCAGACTGTTAATTCCTTTCATTTCAGGCCGATGCATTCCGACTTCGAAGGAAGCTCTCAATAAGTAGTCTCTTACGACATGCTTTGTAGGGAGGCAGTGGGTCTATTCTTGTTTTTCCCACATTGGGCCGTTGAACCCACACGGGGAATCGTTTTTGTATTATTATTATTGTTATTATTATTATTATTATTATTATTATTATTATTATTATTATTATTATTATTATTATTATTATTATTAATATTATTATTATTATTATTATTATTATTAGTAGTAGTAGCAGTAGCAGCAGCAGCAGCAGTAGTAGTTGTAACGTTACATTTTTCCCCTTCGCCCCTCGTTCCCATACAACATCTCTCCTAGCTCTTCTTGTTCTTCAACTCTCCTACGCTTCGACCTCCTTTCTCTTACTATTTGTTTACGTTAATATACATACAACTTATCATAAACATAAGAAAGAGACAATCATCATTGTAAGGATAAGAAGGAACATGGAACATGCTGTGACCACTGGAAAGATCTGTGGAAAAAAAGGTATAGATGAAGATAACTTGAGACGATTATTTACAGTCTTTCTGCATGGCATGGAGGGGTGTCAAAACAGGAACTGATACACGCTGTTGTAGACCACAGATTGTAGAAAAACATGATCACCTGAATCAGTCGGCAAGACACTTGATGATGATGATTCACTTCACCATTTTCAGGAGACCAATGGTCAGACCAAGAAATTTGACTTATTATGTAGTCTAGAATATGGATCTTTTGCTACTTCTTCTTCATCTGCTCATCATTTCCCCATGGAGCATAGACGGTCAACCGATTCACGTTAAGTCGTCATATCCTCTGCTATTGCATGCAGCTCAGTTATATGTTTCGCAGAATTAGCTTCATTTTTGTCCCAGAGGATGCTGGTGTGAAAGGCAATGAGAGAGCAGACACCCTGACTGGCAGTGAGACTATCAGGAATGGGCCCTCAATGGACAGGAGAGACATCGTCAATGCCATACGAGAGGCGTCTAAACGCTGTGAGGCTTTCAGTTTCGTGAAAAATGATTTTTCACTGAATAGACTGCATACCCTGGGTGTAACTGTTGGAGCAGCCAGACAGAAAAGCCAGGCCGGAGCCGCGCGTCAGAATGGGGGTTGTTAGGGTAAAAACACTTGGAGACAACATGAGGAGATGGGAGCACTCATGGTCATGTCAGATGTGCATTCTTCTTCTTCTTCTTCTTCACTTCCTCTTTTACCACTGTGGGTGTCGAGGGAGATATAAGGTTCTGTTTCTAGCTCTTCTGGCCGCCTCGACCATAGGCGTGCATTGATGATCTTTAAATAAACGATAGCAGCTCAGTTAACGAATGTTTTTGGTTTTTTAGTAACTATGTATAATGTTTTCTTACTAAACATATAAAAATATAGGTCTAGCCCTATTTGTCCTATACGCCTAAAGGCGTGGAAAAGGGATATTTAATTTTTTTTTTTACTTACAAAATAGCTCGCACATTCATATTATATGGTTAACAACTGACTGTACACGCATATATTTACCCTAGATGCTAAAGGCATGGCAGTGACGAACAAAAACAGGCAGACTCCAACTGTGATCAAGGCCTTCCATTTTCTCGTCTGGCGGGGTATAGCGTCAAACAAGCTGGTCAGAAAGATCTCTATACCCGCAAACTGACAGAATAATCATCGTCATTTTTATAATCATCATTATCATCGTGATCATCAACATCTCCATCTTTAACATGATCTTTACGATCAATTTTATAATAATCATCAATTATCTCGTATGGGTTCCAGGGCCTTATTCAAACGGGGAAAGGAAAAAAAAAATGAATAGATCCCCGGCCGCCCTGACAAGCGTGTCCTACAAGGCGACTAATTGGAGGAGTTTCCTTTGAAGTTAGGGTTTATACTCCTGAGAGTCTAGGAACCAGATGTCTAGATACAAATAAGCCAGATCTGTAAAAGGGAGGTACACGCAAACATTGAAGATTTAGATCCAGACCCAAAGTCCAAAAGTTAGCGAACAACGAGAACTTTCCATCAGTTTACAGCTGGTCATTTACAGCTGGTCATTCACAGCTGGTCATGTACAGCTGGTCATTCACAGCTGGTCATTTACAGCTGTTCATTTACAGCTGTTCATTCACAGTTGGTCATTCACAGCTGGTCATTTACAGCTGGTCATTTACAGCTGGTCATTCACAGCTGGTCATTCACAGCTGGTCATGTACAGCTGGTCATTCACAGCTGGTCATTTACAGCTGTTCATTTACAGCTGTTCATTCACAGTTGGTCATTCACAGCTGGTCATTTACAGCTGGTCATTTACAGCTGGTCATTCACAGCTGGTCATTCAACGCTGGTTATTTACAGCTGCTCATTTACAGCTGGTAATTTACAGCTGGTCATTCACAGCTGGTCATTCACAGCTGGTCATTCACAGCTGGTCATTCACAGCTGGTCATTTACTGCTGGTCATTTACAGCTGGTCATTCACAGCTGGTCATTCACAGCTGGTCATTCACAGCTGGTCATTCACAGCTGGTCATTTACAGCTGGCCATTCACAGCTGGTCATTCACAGCTGGTCATTTACAGCTGGTCATTTACAGCTGGTCATTCACAGCTGGTCATTTACAGCTGGTCATTCACAGCTGGTCATTTACAGCTGGTCATTCACAGCTGGTCATTCACAGCTGGTCATTTACAGCTGGCCATTCACAGCTGGTCATTCATAGCTGTTCATTCACAGCTGGTCATTCACAGCATGTCATTTACAGCTGGTCATTCACAGCTGGTCATTCACAGCTGGTCATTTACAGCTGGTCATGTACAGTTGGTCATTCACAGCTGGTCATTCCCAGCTGATCATTTACAGCTGGTCCTTCACAGCTTGTCAAGAAGAGTATCGTCATCATAATTTTCATCACAGCTCATAATGTTGCATCATCATCGTCATCAAAATCTTTATCATCATCATTATCATCATCACCATCATCCTAATCATAATCATCATCAGCATGTTCATAATTCCAGAGTTAATGACAAGAAGGTTGTACACAAGAAATAAAGAAACTAGCCATGTCCTCATTTTGATAGATTTAAAGTGGCTGGACAATTTAATCACGTTTGTCCAGAAACACAGTGAAGATCGAAACCTAGTCTCGAATTTAAAGAAAACGAAAACAATGTCCACAGACAAAACCAGTTGTCACCCAACAATACCAATACATGATAATTAAATTGAAAATGTCACAAACGTTGAATATCTAGGCTCTATAATGAATAACAATGGAGACTGACATAAATCTAAAAGAGGATGGCCATAGCAAAGATTAAATAGCATTAAAAGTCTATGGTTGAGCACCAGCAAGGAAATTAAAATTTTAAGAGCGCACATCTCCCTTGTAGCAATGTACGGATGTGAGTCGTATACTATCTCCCAGTCCTTAAAGAAGAAAAGAGGGGCTTTTGAGCTGAAAGTCTTTAGAAATATTTTTAGAAAACCATTGACAAAGAAAGAAGAGAAGAAATTTTATATTTCAACAGATCTGAAAATCATTGGCTAATATTAGCTAATAAGCCGCATCTAGTCTCGAGCGAATGCTGAAATATTTTGGTCACATCAAGCACCATGATGGACTGAAGAAAAAATTATAGCAAAAGGCATGATACTAAGAAGTAGGGGCAGGGGCCGACCAGCACAAACACAGGCAATGATATAAGCGACTTCTTTAATATGAAAGTACAGAAGACGGGAGAGCTGGCGAGAGACCGAGTTTCTTTCAGACAGACCGTGATGAGAGAGACGTTCTGGAAAGGATCTCCTACATGATGATGATGAGCCATGGTAAGGCTGAATGTGATTAGTATTACGCGACTGGGACACACCACGGGTGAACGACTGGAAGTGACAATGTCAACAGCCTGGCTCTTTCATGTGGTAAGTAAAAAAAGTGAAGGACCCTTTACCCCGCCTATAGGCGTATAGGGCATATAGGGCTAGACCTAAATTTTATAGACCAATCGGCACAAGATAGGGGATGTGGTCAGCATCACGCCGACCGCCTTTACCTCCCGGGACCGCACCCGGTACCCACTTAAGGCTGGGTCGACCTGGGAGACAAGGTTATTTTTGAAAAAAAGTCTGGCTCAGCCAGTGAGCGAACCCACGACCTTCCGATCCGCGGCGAGTGTCTAGCCTCCTTGCCACGGCGACTACCTCTTTCATGTGGTAGCATACATAAATGAATCATGCACAATATGGTCATCACAACATGCTCAGGGAAAGGAAAAGATGTGGTTACTTGAGTTGGGAAGTTCGTTGCGTATCCTTTACAGGACGTTGCAGAACCAAATCCAAAATTTTTTTTTTTTGGCTGTTGTGGTTTTTCTATGCAAATTTTACGTTCAGTAGCTTGTCATTGCTTTATGAATGGTCAGCTCTAGGAACCACTGTCGAACCTCAAGAAAGAATTACCATCCCCTGCAGGGATCGAACCCAGTACACCGGCATTACGAAACGAGTTCGCAACGCCTAAGCAACCGACGCCAACAAACAAGTTAGGAAGCAGCTTGGAAAAGTCTCAGATCAGAAGCATATCAAGAATTTCTGCCCGGGATGTTCTCATGTGTGCGGTAAGGAAGAGACTAATAGAGTGGCTGCTCTCTCTCTCTCTCCTCTAATAAAAAGGAAATAATGACAGATAAGTTTTCGGGGGAGGGGAGGGGGAGGGGGGGGGGCGGAGTAGTGGTTCTGAATGATATACAATGCTCAGGAAAAACATAGATGGAGCTGTAATCAGATTAAAACCGGCACTATTATCATAAGACTCTTCTTTGGCTTTTGAGGAAGGAGACTGACTGCAGCGATATCAATTCTTTATTGATTCATTCATTCAACGGCCAACATCATAAAACTAGGGACATTCTCATAAACGCCATGTCCCTATCTGTAGCAGACAGGGTTGTTACAATTCCAGTGGTACTAGTATCTGGCCTGTTTGCACATCCGTCTGGCCTTTATTCCTGAATGTTGAGTGTCGGCTAAATCCCTTGTTACTGCCTGCCGCCCCATTCTCGTCTGAGAGTGATGATCTGTGTGTGCCTCTACATTACTGACTCGCTTCCAAAGGACCTTGGAAATCTAGCTCAAAGAAAGCATGATTAATGAGTGGTTCTTTAGCTTTTAATGAACGAATACAGTGATCCGACAACTATGCTTACTAGGGCATGGGTGGCATTCAATTTAGTATCGACTTCAACCTGAGACTTCTGATGGCTAAAGTGTAGTACAAAATTAAGACCCCTTTCACAACTGTGGGTCGGAAGGTCGTGGGATTAAATCCGAACGTAGCCGAACATTTCTCAAAGACCTTGACTCCGACAGTGGGTGCCAGGTAGAGTCATAGGAAGTAAAGGTGGCCGGCGTGATGTTGATGACATCACAGACTGAGTGCCGATTGGTCTATAAAATTTAGATCTAGCACATTATCCTCCAATACACCTAAAGGTGTAGAAAAAGGCCTTTTAAATTTTTGGTCTTCTTTTTTTTTTCTTTTTCTTCTTCAGCATTCCGAGCCCTTGAGGTTCATTGCTGCAGATTTCACCCACCTCCATTCATCTCTCTGGTTGGCCTTATATCTTTAGTTAGTGACACCAAGTGCTTGCAGGTCTGCCTGGACATGATCTCAATAGTCTTGTTGGTCTACCTCGTGGTCTACGACCATTCATCTCCCTCGTGTATACAGTTTTTACTTCTCTGTCATTTTACAGTGTCTCAGTATGCCCCAGCCATTTCAGTCTATTAGCTCTCTTGATGTCAGTGATCAATGGTGAATTAAACAAATGATAATTTATTTAATTTTTTTTTTTAAATAAATAAAAAAAAAATTTGGTTTAAAAAAAAATTTCTACAAAATATGTAAACTTTCCTGGTATCAAATAAATTCGATTCAGATCAGCTTCACCCACCTGTGAATCCATGCCTACCATAAATAACATAATAAAGAATAAGACGCTCCATAACTGGGGTACCGGCAGATAAGATAGAGCTTCAGGGTAGACGACAAAAGCAAGCCCGGGACCTGGAAAATACAAGTATTTCATGCAGCTATAGTTTGTCATCATTTTTTTTGGAAAAATATTAAGCTGGTAATAAGTCTATGAAGGAAGCACCGACAACGGACAGACAAAGTATTCCTCTTCTGATCCAACCATTTCTGTAAAAGTAAATCATAAAGATCCCTTTTACGCCTTAGGCGCATAGGCATATGCGAAGAGCACACATTTTGTTTCAAGACCAATCGGTACTAGGTGGGTAATGTGGTCAGCATTACGCCGGCCGTCTTTACTTCTCCGGGACAGCCATCCTGGTACCAATTTTAGGCTGGTTGGACCTGCGACACCCCATAACGTGATAAAATAATCCACGCAGCCAGCAGTGGGTTTCTATCGCGCTAAGATGGAATTACGAGTCGGACTCACACCACCTAGGCCACGGACGCGGCAGCCATTTTTGTAAGTTAAAAGTAAAGGACCCTCTTTCACGCCTTTAGGTTTATATGGCATATAGGGCTAGACCTATATTTTTTTTAGACCAATCGGCACAAGATGGGTGATGTCTGCATCACGTAGGCCGCCTTTACTTCCCGGGACTGTTCCGGTACCCATTTAAGGCTGTGTCGACCTGGAAGCAGTCTACCTTGTAATGACTCCTACATAAGGTGTCTTATCATATTCAATATACCATATTCACAAACTGATCGTGACCTTGATCCTCTTTGCACTGCCCGGGAGGCGATTCACGCAAGGTCATTTTTGACAAAAGTCAGGCTCCACCAGGGAGCGAACCCACAACCTTCCGATCCGCAGCGAGCGTCTAGCCCCTCTGCCACGTCGACTCCCAGCCGTTTCTGTGTAGCATGCCTTATTCCCCATGTACTGGTATTATCTTTCCTTTGAAGTAAACAAGGCAGGCTAAGGAGGGGTCACGAAGTACGGTCAATACCATGCCCGGTAATGTCTTCAATACGGCCCAAGAGGAGGTCATGCCTGACCAAAATTGGCTCCATGTCTTTCAACAGAATAAGATAATACTATCATCTTGAAAGATGGAAAAGTAGCAACGCATTTTTTTTTCTACAAATGTCGCTGCGGCATGTTGCCACAGTTTGTGGCCAGTTTGAGCAAAATCGCTAAGCCGGTCTAATTCCTAGCAGAGAAAGGGTGATCTTTGTTTCCGAAAACAAAGCATGGCTTTATAATCGGCCCAGCCTAATTTAAACTTGGATTCACTGCCTCCTGTGTGTAGTATGCTGATAAAGTCTTTCTAGTCGCAACGTTTATTTTGCCATACGTGATCGTATTATTGTGAAGCTTAGTTTTTCTTCTGGTCTGAATTGATTTTTTTTTCCTGAAAGATATTATTGAAACCGAGTACCAAGGAATTTTCCTGTCAGAGCCAAACTTTTTCTTCTTTCTAAATGACCTTGGCTCCCAGGTCGACTCAGCCTTAGATGGGTACCAGGTAAAACCATGGAAAGTAAAGGCGACCAGCGTGATTTTGACCACATCAGCCATCAAGTGCCGATTGGTCTCTGAAATATAGGTATAGCCCTGTGTGCACGGTACGCATCAAGACATCGCCCAGGACCTCTCCCCCTTCCCCACTTCTCGATGGCCAATAGCATACCTACCTGATGCTTTGGAGTTCGATGTCGGAACATTCAAGACGCAAGACATATGACCGAAGAAGTCGCCGTAGCCTAGCGGCTGGACGGCTCGCTCCCTGGCAGAGCCGGTCTTTTTTTCAAAAAATAGCCTTCTTCCAGGTCGACCCAGCCTTGAGTGGGTACCGGGTGCAGTCCCGGGAAGTAAAGGCGGCCGACGTAATGTTGACCACATCACCCACTTTGCGCCGATTGGTCTATACAAATTTAGGTCCCACCCTCTATGCCCTATACGCCTAAAGGCGTGGAAAATAGATCTCTACTACGTACTTTTACTACATATGACCCAGTACGCAGACGATGGTATACGCACCTGATGCTCTGAAGTTTGATATCGGAACATTCAAGATGTAAGACATATGACCCACGACGCAGACGATGGTATACGCACCTAATGCTCTGAAGTTTGATATCGGAACATTCAAGATGTAAGACATATGACCCAGTACGCAGACGATGGTATACGCACCTGATGCGCTGAAGTTTGATATCGGAACATTCAAGATGTAAGACACGTGACCCAGTACGGATACAATGGGTTGCTCTGAAGTATGATATCGGAACATTCAAGATGTAAGACATATGACCCAGTACGCAGACGATGGTATACGCACCTAATGCTCTGAAGTTTGATATCGGAACATTCAAGATGTAAGACATATGACCCAGTACGCAGACGATGGTATACGCACCTAATGCTCTGAAGTTTGATATCGGAACATTCAAGATGTAAGACATATGACCCAGTACGCAGACGATGGTATACGCACCTGATGCGCTGAAGTTTGATATCGGAACATTCAAGATGTAAGACACGTGACCCAGTACGGATACAATGGGTTGCTCTGAAGTATGATATCGGAACATTCAAGATGTAAGACATATGACCCAGTACGCAGACGATGGTATACGCACCGGATGCGCTGAAGTTTGATATCGGAACATTCAAGACGTAAGACATATGACCCAGTACGCAGACGATGGTATACGCACCTAACGTGCTGAAGTTTGATACCGGAACATTCAAGATGTAAGACACATGACACATATACGGATACAATGGTATACCTACAGGTTGCTCTGAAGTATGATATCGGAACAAATAAGACGTAAGACATATGACCCAGTACGCAGATGATGGTATACCCACCTGATGCGCTGAAGTTTGAAATCGGAACATTCAAGACGTGAGACATATGACCCAGTATGGAGACGATGGCGAAACCTGCGTAAATGCTCGTACCCTCACACACCAGCACCAGTATAACGGAGTCCCTGGGTGAATATATAAATGGTAATAAATAGCACAAATAGGCAGACAAACAAGTAGATACGTATAGTAAGTACGTCGACACAAAGACAATATGGTCCTTCTCGCTTATTTCCCCCCCCCCCCCCCATCTCGGGGACTCCGAGGTTTAGTAGGGAGTTTTCGTCGGGAAAGTCCATTAGTATAGCGGTGTTGGTGTATGAAATGAACACCGACTAACCCTAACCCTACTTCGCCCCCTTTCCAATACTGGACTTCCCTAGGAACCCCATCCTCCCCACCCCCCTTCCAATATTGGACTTCCCCAGGAACCCCATCCCCCCCCCCCACCCCACCCCTTGTTTATGTTGAGAACAACATCCTAGGTAAATGAAACTATAATTAACTCCAGTTTTTACACGTTTTATGAAGAGCGGCTGGCTAAGCGGTTACAAGGTCGGGCTCTCATGCGTTAGACCCGGGTTCGGCAACTGGGTTAGGTGATGGAAGTTGTGAAAAAAATACAAGTTATGAAAATAATTTCGCACACCATGCAACCACACAGTTACTGGTGTCGTCGGAAATGGAACTCTTCGTTTGTTGCTAAAGATGAGGACGGAGCGCTTATGGGAGTGTCCTGAGTGCTATAATGTAGATTCTTAATTCAACCTTCTTTCAACACACCATGAATAACAAGAGACATTGCTTACTTAAGACAGTTGTTCTTGAATTTATTATAACTAGACGCCGTAGTGACGGCTCCTCCAATGACACCAACTGAATAAAATGCCTGAATGGATGCTTCCAGCCATGTTTGCAGTTTTTGAAGTTTTCTGGGAAAAAAAATCAGGTGGTGTCCATAAGGAAGACAGACACACACTTAATCAGCAGTTTTTTTTTTTTTTTTTTTCAAAATGATTATTTATTGTATCACTATTATTTGCAGGTTTTCTCTTTTCAGAGTGGCTGCTCCTACAAGAAGAGCATTGCAAAAAGTAGCACTATTCGTGGTACTGGCAGAAGCAGCAGATTTAATAGTAATACTTTCTGTAGCAGTTGTAGTAGTAGCAGCAGTAGTAACAGCAGTAGTATTACTATAAGTAGTTATAATTGCAGTGGTAGCAGCAGTAACAATCTACCTTGTACTGACCACTACATGAGGTTTCTCTTCAATGTCAATATACCATTTTCACAAACAGATCCCGGCTTAAACCTCTTTACACTGCCAGGAAGGCGATTCACGCAGGCCTATCTCCTGTTGTTATTTTAATGAAGGTGACAATGATGGTGGTGAGGAAAACGATGATCATGTTGACGATTAAATTATTGTTGGTTATGATGATAATGATGATGATGATGATGATGATGATGATGATGATGATAACAGCAGACTTTACATTTTCATGCATTTATACATAATACAAACATACCTGAAGTCTGGCCAGACATAAAACAATATCCCATCCACGGCGCCTGGCAGGGTTACGCCCCTGATAATTAAAACCATGAGCAGAATATATGGTAGTGTTGCCGAAATATACACAACCTAGGAAATATAAGAGCAATCCTTTAACAAGATCCAACAGACCCCTATCGACCTCAAAATTCCTCACCTCACAAGTCGAAAATAATAGTTATACTCTTTACAAGCAGCCAATACGAAGCCATCTTGGAAAAGGAACCTACATACATACAGAAGCATCCATCAACATGGGAAAATGCACCCTTGTGCTACGTTAAAGGCCAGGGCGGTTCCAAATACGACTCAAAACTCACATACTATACTACTTATGAACACTATTGGATGGTGTATGAGAAAATCACGAGCCAGGTGTATGCTAGTGATACCAGTATGTACACTGCTTGAGGAAGACAAAAGAAAACAATGTGTAAGATACAGTGTTGTCTATATGTGAAAATGTAAGTGAAAAATCACATTCGAGATATATGGTAGAAGTAGCCACCATGCACACATCCTGGGAAACGTAAAATAAACCACGAGCAAGATGTACGGTAGTATGGTCAAATTGTGGACTGTTGGAGTCTGTGTGGAAACATTATAAAAAAAATGTAGGGCAGTTTTGCCGATTTGCCAACTATTGGAGATGGTATATATAGGAAAATACTGAACAAAATGTATGGTAGTGGTGCCGATACGCACACTGTTGGAAAGTGTATGGGAAGGAAAAATCATTTTAAAAAATGTATGGTAATGTTACTGATATGTGCAGAACTTGAGGAATGCAAGAGAGAACAATGTGAAAGATGTACCGTAGTGTTGCCGATATGTACACCAGGGAAAGGGGTTGGAGGTTATGTTTGCGGTACATTCTGCAGGCGTTGTTCCTTGTTCATTGCTCATTTAACGTTTATCTTTATCGCACATTGGACATGGCTATAAGTGCCTCGATCATCTCCTGAGTATGTCTCCAAGTGTTTTTAGGCTAACAACTCCCATTCTGCAGGCAGCATTGACGGAATTAAATATTTTCCTTAAGAAACAACAAGCAATTAGAGAGACCCACGGCAGTACAAACAGCCTGACTCAGAGAAGAGACATACAGAAACCAACAGTGCAGATGCGCGGACGAACACAAAGAAACGCACATATGGAGATGGGACACAGGCAAGCAGACAGACAAGCAGGCAGCAGCCAGACTGACAGAAATAGACTGAAGGACAGCGTTCCAATCTTTAGCAGGATTTTAAAAACCAACTACCAGGCTACAATTAGTACAAGAAAATTTCATGGGAAATAAAAGAGAGCGACGTTATGTCGATCCTTTCCCAAATATAGGGCTGATAGGTCTATATAAATATGTGTACATCATCATATCCCTAAAAATATCCTCTACTTTTCGTCCTTTTTAGGATGCATTTTTTGTTATTTGAAGCCCTACTCTGGCTCTTGCTAGGGGCCGCAATATAGTTTGGCCATAAATATGGCCTAAAGGCTAAACGCGGTTTCTGGGACCTCTCCACGGCGATCCTCACCCGCATGGTGGCACATTGTGTCATCGGGAGTTTATCGCTTGTGTGATGTCCTAGTGGGGTAGAAAGTCATATCCCTAAAGCGTAACAAGCGTGAAAGGCGCCCTTTACTTTTTGTTTACCTGTCTACACGTGCGGATTCCGAGGTCTCATTCTTGTGAAATAGACCCACTGCCCCTCAACATCCCACCTCCCAAAGCATGTCGTAAAAAGCTACAAATTTTAACACTTGCTGAATTTTGATATTTCAAGTTGAACGCCGTAGTTATCGCAGCCTAACTGTAAACCACAACAAAATGTGCTAGCCGCCTGTGTATGGACGAATGAAGAAGAAGAAGAAGAAGAAGAAGAAGAAGAAGAAGAAGAAGAAGAAGAAGAAGAAGAAGAAGAAGAAGAAGAAGAAGAAGAAGAAGAAAAACTTACCTTTCCAACAGAACGAACACCTCTAATAAGACAGGCCATACAAACAGCATACGCAACCAGAATTGCTATTACATTGCGCCAAGGAACACCATCCATACTGTCCAGCCCAGAGGACAGCTCCAGAACATTGTTTCTATAATATATAGAGTATAAATATGCTGGGAAGAAAAGGTGAGAAGGGGGGGGGGGGGTTGTCTGACTGTTCTGGACACATATTGAAAATACTTATTATTTTTACTCCTTAACCTTCCTTTTTTTTAATACGCTTTTATTTAGCATGCTCAATGTGTTTGTCACTTTGGTAAAACATTGCTATATATTTTTTAACTCAGCTCGCATTTTGCACATACACTCTTTGTGGAAAACAAGCCAATAATGACGCTGTTCAATATTTTCTTCAAACATAATCTGTGGCTCGAGATTTTGAACGCGTATACCTGCGAGGAGACTTGACCTATGGAGTCTTGTCCCCTCTGTAGCAGTTCCTCTACTTGCTCATCCACTGACCTGACTTCATCTCCAGCCGTCTCCACTTGCCTTGCCACCGGAGTCGGATACAGGCGAGACAGTGAGTTTGACGAAATTGGGAAACTCTTCTTCGCTTTAAACAAATTCATCCCGGTAGTCACTTTTTTCTGTGCTCTGCCCTCATTGTCCTAGACTCTTCTTGGCAAGCACTGAACCTATAAGCCACCTCCAGACACAAACATTAAATTCATGGCGAATGGAATACAAGTGTGGTCATCATAACTTGTGATGGACGAACAACACTGCATGTACTGACTGGAATAGAAACAAGATTGACTTACACTGATCGTTGATTGAGTTTTAAATATTCTCAATATTTTTAATAAAACTATAGCATAGAATATTATATTTTTCGTGGTATATTAGTTTTTCCCTGCAGAACTGCAGCCTGAAAGATTGACACCATCGACTCAGAGCGCTACTATTCGGACATGAATCCAACATACGATTAGGTCTGGGTTCATCTGGCAAAGATCTCATACATCACAGCATTCAGGACAAGCCAATAATAGCTCAGTCTCTCTTCTCGACGGCCAACAAAAAGTCTCTTTACTGTTATTAACCGTTGTCGTCTAGTTAACTACATGTCTTGTTCAATCATTCCTCCATCCCCCGGGCCGAGTCTATAGCAACGCACAGAGCCCACAAACACTCTCCCGCAGCCTCTTTATCGAAGCCACGAAAGGGCGCTATTCTGCAATGGACGTGCTGTTGGTGACAGGGATAATGACGATTTAAAAAAGTTGAGATGACATAAATGATTCAATACGCAGCATGAACAATATACAATTTCTGAACACTTTCTTGATGTCTCGGAGATAAGAGATATGATTTTACGGAAATGTCCTTAGAATTCTTTAATCAGCTAGAAGGAGTCACACAGATGTTTTGAATGAGGCGGAGGCTCGAAGACAACTTATCGCAAATATCAGAGACAATCATAATTTTTGGGTAATGTTATGAGAAAAGGAAAACTAGAACACGCTGTGACCACTGGAAATATCTGCGGAAAGAGAGACAGAAGAAAACAGTTTAAGAAAATTGTTGGCAGACTTTTGTTATGGCATGGAGGGGTGTCAAAACATGAACTGATTTCAGATTTTAGATTGTGGAGAGGCATGATCGCTCACGCCAGTCGACAAGGCACTTGATGATGATGATGATAATGATGATGATAATAATAATAAAAGAAAGAATACTTACAGCCAGAACTCTTCACTCGCAGAGACCGCAACTCGCCTTGTGTTAAAAATGGTATCGTTCAGAAAGCTAGCCCCACTGTGATCAGATGCCTGCGTTCCTTCATTGACGTTAGCCCCGGACACGTTGGTGGTCGCTCCACCTTTAAAGGCGCAGCGGTCAGTGTTCCAGTTCTGATTACATAAGGTCCATGGAAGGGGTGACCGTACTGAATTAGCCAGGTATACCAATGACCAGGCCAAATACATGATATAGTACCAATGAAATATGGCACTCAGGGTGTTCATTGCCAGTCCTAAACCTGTGAATATATCATCATCATCATCATCATCATCAGCAGCATCATCATCATCATCATCATCATCATCATCATCATCATCATCATCATCATCATCATCATCATCATCATCATCATCATCATGTAGTAGACTCTTTGCAAAACGTCGCTCTCACTACAGTCTGCCTAAAAGAAACTCGGTCTCTCGCCACTTCTCCCTCCTCGTGTACTTTCATACTCAAGGAGTCACTGATATCTTGTGTTCATCTTCGTGCTCCTCCTTCCTAGTACCATGCCTTCTGCTTTTCAATCCGCCATGGAACTTGATATGACCAAAATACTTCAGCTTCTGAGACAAGATGCTGTTTATTAGCCAATCTTTCTTGATGTTCAGATCTTTTAAATTGTCAGTATTTCTTCTCTTCTTTGTCCATGGTATTCTGAGAATCTTTCTATAGCATTTCAGCTTAAAAGTCCCTGTTTTATTTCTTAAGGACTCGGAGACATCCGTGTGTTGTTTTAGGAAAGATGCATGCTCTCAAGATTTTAGGTTTTTTTTTTTTTAATTTGCGCCGGTGCTTAACCATAGATTTTTACATACATACATACATACATACATACATACATACATACATACATACATACATACATACATACATACATACATACATACATACAGACAGACAGACAGACAGACAGACAGACAGACAGACAGACAGACAGACAGACAGACAGACAGACAGACAGACAGACAGACAGACAGACAGACAGACAGACAGACAGACAGACAGACAGACAGACAGACAGACAGACAGACAGACAGACAGACAGACAGACAGACAGACAGACAGACAGACAGACAGACAGACAGACAGACAGACAGACAGACAGACAGACAGACAGACAGACAGACAGACAGACAGACAGACAGACGACAGACAGACAGACAGACAGACAGACAGACAGACAGACAGACAGACAGACAGACAGACAGACAGACAGACAGACAGACAGACAGACAGACAGACAGACAGACATACATACATACATACATACATACATACATACATACATACACATACATACATACAGACAGACAGACAGACAGACAGACAGACAGACAGACAGACAGACAGACAGACAGACAGACAGACAGACAGACAGACAGACACACAGACACACAGACACACAGACACACAGACACACACACGCACACACGCACACACGCACGCACGCACGCACACACACACACACATACATTCATTCATACATACTTACATACATACATACATACATACATACATACATACATACATACATACATACATACATACATACATACATACATACATACATACATACATACATACATACATACATACATACATACATACATACATACATACATACATACATACATACATACATACATACATACATACATACATACAAACATACATACATACATTCATACATACATACATACATACATACATACATACATACATACATACCTACCTACCTACCTACCTACCTACCTACCTACCTACCTACCTACCTACCTACCTACCTATCTACCTACCTACCTACCTACCTACCTACCTACCTACCTACCTACCTACCTACCTACCTACCTACCTACATACATACATACATACATACATACATACATACATACATACATACATACATACATACATACATACATACATACATACATACATACATACATACATACATACATACATACATACATACATACATACATACATACATACATACATACATACATACATACATACATACATACACATATATATGTGTGTTTTGGTATATATATATATGTTTGTGTGTTTATATATGTATACATTCACACACATATAGATTCATGCAACCTATTCTGTTAAAAGGAAACCTGTCTCCTCGTCCGTGAGCGTTCATTGAGTTGAATTAAGAATTGACATCACAGAACTCGGGGCATTCCCATGTGTACTCCGTCCTCATCTTCAGCAGCCAGCGCAGAGTTCCAATGCTAATGGTACCGGTCACAATCTGGTTATATATCCGTCTTGTCTTTCTTCTGGGTGTAGTAAGCCGACCAGAACCTCTGGTCACACACAGGTGCCTCATTCTCTCCAGCCCATAATAATCTTATTTCACTACTGATTGCGTTGCTTGTTCCTTGTCATTATCATTTCGCCACCCAGTGGTGCAAATCCAGCCAATCTGTCTCTGTTCATTACCCACTACGCCGGCACGACTGGAGAAAAGATCCAAAGTATGCTCACTACCCGTGACCTTTACAGTGAAGCTTGCCACTCTGCTCGAAGCATTCCTGTCTTCACCTTTCCCAGCATACTTTCAGAGCCTGTTACTATTACGACATGTGTATGCATCTTGATCTGTAGCCACCGGAGAGCTGAAGTTACCGCCTCCACCACCATTCTCATGCTAGATGTTGTTATGTCGTATGCTAGGCTTTCTTGCACTAAATATTTTCCATTTGCTTTTGACGAACTCCCAGACACTTCTCTTTCCCCTTAACACCGAACCATCTGTATAGACTGAGCATTCATTGAGAATTGAATAACATGACAACATGTGTGGCTGACAGTTTCTCCACCCATCAAGGCAAAGAACTAAGATACAAGATGCAATGGCAACAATACAAGGTAAAGAACAAAGATAAGAGATTCTATAGCAACAATACAAGGTAGAGAACAATCATAAGAGACACAATAGCAACAATACAAGGTAGAAAACAACGATAAGAGATACAATAGCAACAATACAAGGTAGAAAACATAGATAAGAGATACAATGGCAACAAAACAAGGTAGAAAACAAAGATAAGAGATACAATAGCAACAATACAAGGTAGAAAACATAGATAAGAGACACAATGGCAACAATACAAGGTAGCGAACAATGATAACAGATACAATAGCAACATTACAAGGTCGAGAACAAAGAAAAGAGATACAATGGCAACAATATAAGGTAGAGAACAAAGATAAGAGATACAATAGCAACAATACAAGGTAGAAAACAGAGATAAGCGATACAAAAGCAACAATACAAGGTCGGGAACAAAGATAAGAGATACAATTGCAACCTGGTAGAGAACAATGATAAGAGATACAATAGCAACTATACACGGTAGAGAATAAAGATAAGAGATACAATAGCAACAATACAAGGTAGAAAACGGAGATAAGAGATACAATGGCAACAATACAAGGTAGAGAACAATGATATGAGATACAATAGCAACAATACAAAGTAGAAAAGAGAGATAAGCGATACAATAGCAACCATATAAGGTCGAGAACAAAGATAAGAGACACAATGGCAACAATACAAAGTCGAGAACAAAGATATGAGATACAATGGCAAGAATACAAGGTCTAGAACAAAGATAAGAGATACAATTGCAACGATACAAGGTCGAGAACAAAGATAAGAGATACAATGGCAACAATACAAGGTCGAGAATAAAGATAAGAGATACAATAGCAACCATATAAGGTCGAGAACAAAGATAAGAGATACAATGGCAACAATACAAAGTCGAGAACAAAGATATGAGATACAATGGCAACAATACAAGGTCGAGAACAAAGATAAGAGATACAATTGCAACGATACAAGGTCGAGAACAAAGATAAGAGATACAAAGGCAACAATACAAGGTCGAGAATAAAGATAAGAGATACAATAGCAACAATACAAGGTAGAGAACAAACATACAAGATATAATAACAGCAATGCTTGAAAGAAATACAACTTTCCTTTAAACAGTGGGCACAGGTTCCAGGCACGTATGACGCTGCCGGAGACGAACTGACCCAAAGCCGCTTCTAGAAAATACAGGGGGATTCCACAAACGAAAACACAGATGCAGTATGGGATGAGGAAAGCGCCTGAAATTGGGAGCGAAATGCAAAAAAATTACTGCTATGTAACTGTATTACATGTTAAGTGGCTTGTCTTGTGTTACTATCCATCCACACCTGTGGCTGCAGAACCGGGGGAACGTATTGTGGCCTTCCCCTCCCCCTCCCCAACACCATATATAGATGCTTTCTTTCTAAGTTTTGCTTGTTTTTACACTTCATATGATTTCCAATCTTATTAGGTTTTATCATTCAGCACAGTATAATAATAACAGAAAAAAGTATTATTATTATTGCTCACTGAAACAAGGCTCAACATTTAAAGAATAAAGCCAAAGTCCAAACGGACGAGCAACCGGGACTTTCCTCCGGAGCTTACGGCCAGTAAACAAATAAGAATCAAATGAAGAAATAATATGAAATATTTTCAAAGAGAATTTCTACACAATGTTAAAGTGGAACGCTTACACCCCCCTGCAAGTTAGCAGGAAGGGATTAGGAAAAATGGTGCTATAAATTTTTTTTCTCAAATAAACAAAAATTACACCTATCCGAGAACAGTACATGGAATCAAATGTAGGCCGTGTCGACCCAGGAGCCGTAGTCAATTTTGGAAAAATAAGAAAGAAAAAAACACACGTGTGGATTCGAACCTAAGACTATCAAGCCAGCTACCACACCGCCGCGGCTCCCATGGTGTATGATGCTAGCCACATTTCTTCCTCTTCTTCTGCTTTCATCTGAAAACGTAAATATGCCCGTTTACAGCATGGCTGCGACATTTCCGACTTTTGGCCGATACATTCGACTTCTGTAGGCATTTGTTGCCCGGGTTAGCATTCCCAGGTCGCATGTTCTATAGATCAATTGGCACTAAATATACGTGATCAACATAACGCAGATCGAGTTTACTTCCCAGGACATATCCTGGTAGGGGCCGCCATGGTGTAGCGACTAGACGCTCGTCTGCGGATCCGATAGTGGTAGGTTCAGATCCCGTGGAAGCCGGAATATTGTTTAAAAAAACGACCTTGGGCTCCCAGGTATACCCAGACACAAATGGGCACCAGGGAAAAGTCCTGCGAGTAAAGGCGGTCGGAGCGATTTTGACTCATCACCCACCTTGTGCCGATTGGTCTGTACAGTATAGGTTGAGTAGTATGTGTTCACTAGACCAGAGGTGTGGAAAAAGGGTCTTCTTTTGTACATATCATAGTGCTAGGTAAGATTGTGTTAATTTTCATAGTACATTTTCTGTCTCAAACACAATCCAACAAGGTGTCTATATTGGAAACAGTATTACAACTTACATAATTGTTCTAAATAAATAACAAATGTATATTATGAGAACTCAATGAACACTCCATATCACAAATATAACCATGAGGGTTGAACAGTGTATTTTCTATCAGCTACTGTAACTACTGATTCCGAACTTTGTTTGAACAATAAGGTCCATTTATTAAATATCGAAGCTGTTCTTGGGGATTTGAACACTTGATCTCCCGCTGTGTGTTTCAGGTCCCTAGTTGGGGGGGGGGGGGGGTTGGCTTGGGGAAAAGGGGCGTGGGGTTAAAACAGCTGCTACTGAACAAGCATGTCGCAGAAGGCAACTAATTGCAATTTGTAGAAATCTGATGTGTTGGAACAAGAGGCGCAGATATCACAGCCTAGCTGTAAAGTACAACTCAGCATCCTAACTGTACTTTAAGGGACAACTCAAACGAAGAAGAAGAAGAAGAAGAAGAAGAAGAAGAAGAAGAAGAAGAAGAAGAAGAAGAAGAAGAAGAAGAAGAAGAGAAGAAGAAGAAGAAGAAGAAGAAGAGAAGAAGAAGAAGAAGAAGAAGGAGAAGGAGAAGAAGAAGAGAAGAAGAAGAAGAAGAAGAAGAAGAAGAAGAAGAAGAAGAAGAAGAAGAAGAAGAAGAAGAAGAAGAAGAAGAAGAAGAAGAAGAAGAAGAAGATGAGAAGAAGATGAGAAGAAGAAGAAGAAGAAGAAGAAGAAGAAGAAGAAGAAGAAGAAGAAGAAGAAGAAGAAGAAGAAGAAGAAGAAGAAGAATACCCACAGTCGACTTTTTTCCTGCCATGTTGTGTTTTTCCGTGTAAGCCAGTTTATATATATTTTTTCTTTTTCTTCTGTGCAGTTACTGAGCTCGCTTGATATAAAGTGTTTAGGCAAATTCGTAATATTAGAAGATTTCGCAATTAATGTTAGAAAGAGGGTGCTAAAATGTTACATAGAACCAGTTCTGATTTATGGCAGCAAATCTTGGAATGTCAGTGAATCAGTTAAGAAAGAATTAGAAGCAACAGAGATGTGGTTTCTGAAACGAATGTTACGAATACCTTGGAGTGCCAGAGTAACTAACAACGATTGTTTAAAAGAAGCTAAAGAAAGTAGATCTCTATATACAACAATAATCAGGAGACAAACACTGTTCTTTGGCCAGGTAAAGAGAAGAGAGGCATTGTAAAACAACCTGACAACTGGAACGTTCAGTGAAAGGAGGGGTAGAGACAGACCCAGAGAGAAGATGCTGGATGGTTTGAAACGATGGCATAGAGGGAAATCATCAAGAGAGCTGTTCCAGGCAACCAGGGATCGTGATCTGTGGAGATGCATGAGCGCCTATGCCAGTTAGCAGGACATGTGATAATGATGAGAAGAATAGAAAGAGCAAAATTATACAACATTAATGCAATCTTCATGCAAACCATGCATTCAGTGTCAGATATGGGCATTGACTAAAGAACGCAAAGCAAACTGAACATCTTCGAAATAGGAAAATGGAGAAAAGTCGCAAACAAAACTAGAAGGGATCACGTGAGAAACGAGGAATTTTAAAGAACTATTGTAAAAAAAAAAAAAAAAAAAAAAACGCTTATAAAAATATTTATTTAAAAAAATAAAAAATAAAATAAAAAACACCCAGACCAAAATTGTTCAGCCATTTACTGAAAATTAATCCAATGATGCTAGCAACAAGAGCGTATGCCAAAGTATAAACATCAAGGGGTAGGGGACGATCAAGATGAAGATGGATTAAATAAGTCACTCATATCTTGAGACTCCACAACATCACAGCATGCAGGACAAACAAGCATGTCCTAGCTCGGATATCAATCACCTGTTAATCTCAGAATATGGATAAAAGAAATGGAACAAGAAGAATAGATGATCACAACATGTAATATACATGTCAACATAAGCAAGACGATGCTAGTGAAGTGTTCATAGACCAATCGATATTTGCTTAGTGGCGCGGTCAACATCCCGCCATTCGACTTTACTTCCGGGAACGTTTCTTAGTATCCGGTTTAGACAACTCCAGCCAAGCGCTGGAGGGAGAGAGTTAGAGGGGAAAAAACGCCTGACCAGCAACAACGTGACAGCAGTCCGGACAGGTAGTTAGACCACCGGCCAGATCACCAGCCAGACCACCGGCCAGATCACAGGCCAGACCACCAGGTAGATCACCGGCCAGACTACAGGCCAAACCACCGGTCATATCACAGGCCAGAAAACCGGCCAGATCACCAGCCAGATCACCGGCCAGACCACCAGGTAGATCACCAGCCAGATCACCGGCCAGATCACAGGCCAGACCACCAGCCAGATCACCAGCCAGATCACCGGCCAGATCACAGGCCAGACCACCAGGTAGATCACCAGCCAGATCACAGGCCAGATCACCGGCCAGATCACATGCCAGACCACCGGCCAGATCACATGCCAAACCACCGGCCAGATCACCAGCCAGACCACCGGCCAGATCACCAGCCAGACCACCGGACAGATCACAGGCCATACCACCGGACAGACCACAGGCCAGACCACCGGGCACAGATCTTCACTTATTTCTTCATTCCTCTTGAATTTATCCTAGTTTATGTTCATAATTCCTAGACATTTGTTTCCGACTTTAATTTTAGCCGACGTACATTGTTTTGAATGTTAAACTGTGCAAGCCAAATAATAATCTAGCATGTTTGTCCCATTTGCAAAGCTGTGTGAGTTCCAAGGGCCTTGGTCAAACGATGGATCAGCCGGGGGATCGACAGACATTCAGATAGCCGGTGGATCGACAGACATACAGCTAGCCGGTGGATCGACAGACATACTGATAGCCGGTGGATCGACAGACATACAGATAGCCAGTGGATCGACAGACATACAGATAGCCGGCGGATCGACAGACATACAGATAACCGGCGGATCGACAAACATACAGATAGCCGACGGATCGACAGACATACAGATAGCCGAGGGAACCGACAGACATACAGATAGCCGGCGGATCGACAGACATACAGATAGCCGGCGGATCAACAGACATACAGATAGCCGGCGGATCGACAGACAAACAGATAGCCGTGGGGACCGACAGTCATACAGAAAGCCGATAGATCGACAGACATACAGATAGCCTATGGATCGACAGACATACAGATAGCCGACGGATATCTTAGCAAAAACCAAGAAAATGGTAGTTACATGAGTTAATATACAAAGACGGTCAGGCATATCGATTTGTATATTGCTAGGAAAGTAAACAGATTGGCAGACATGAATGCATACAAATAATAGACAGACAGGCAGGCAGACATATTGTTGGACATATATAAAGACAGACAGACAGATAGACAGACATACAAAAGACAGACAGACAGACACTGTAATACCGAATCACCAATAAAATCCGTGTGAAACGCGCCCCACAGTTAGCTAATTTTTGGTGCATAAAACTTTCTGAAACACCAAACCGCTTTACAAAATTCTAGACTGGTTCATGAACAAGTGAAGACGAGTCGTTAATGAGACGACAACCGGCAGTATCAGAACAGAGTCACTTCGCTGTCTGTTGAGGACGGAGAGGCGCTGTTATGGGCTTTTCCTAAATGATGTGACTGTCGTTCAGTCGGTCTACTCCCACGAAAACTGGTTCAAAGACTATACACTAAAGGCAAATTTATTCAAACATTCATTTATGGGTATTTAGATATACTAAAGAAATATGTAATGTACTACAATGAACTACCGATATCTATAGCAGCTGTTGTCTGGGGAATAGTGAAGATCCAAATTTTATTTGTTTAGTTACAAATTGAAATAGTAATGTGTTGTTATGAGAAACAATGACTTGTAGGATTATGCTGGTATTTTTGTTTATTAAGTATGTTGATTATGATTGGTCAATAAAATATAGGACTATCGCTGTACGTGTGAAGGCGTGGAAAAGGGGCTTAATTTGCTCATTTTGATTATCCAGAGCTGACGTGATGTAGTGGCTAGACCAGTTTTCTCAAACATTGTTTGACAAACCGACCCCTTTTCAGCAGAAAGAAAATCATCAAGCAACACCTCTTCCTGGAAAAGTTATCATCATCATGAGTCGTGCCGAAAAATCATAGGTAATCAGAATTAAATGTTGAATTGAGAATCGACATCATAGAACTCGGGACACTCCAAAACTCACTCCGTCCCCATCTTTAACAGCAAGCGAAGAGTTTCAGTTCCGATGGTACCAGTAGCTATCTGATTTTATATCAGTCTCGTCTTTTCCTTGAGTGTTGAGCGTCGGTCAAATCCTCTGGTAACTCCTCGCAGCGCCATTCTCTGTAGACCGTAATGATCCACCTGTGCCTCTGTACTGTTCACTCGCTTCCAAAGGGCCCTCACAATATCTAGCTTGTCATAATCAGTTCGCCACCAAGTGGTGCAGAACGGACAAGTCTATCTGCCAGCTCGTTTTCCAACTCACCAGCATAACCTGGAGAAAATAAAGGAGGCTAACTATCCGACACCTCTGAAGCGATGCTTGACACTCTGCGCGGAGCATGCCTGTCTCCACCTTTTTTAACATGCTCTGTGAGTCAGCTATAATCTGCCCTAGGTTGGCTTGAGAATCAACTGTGCACACATACCGTGATAGGCGGTCATCATTCGCCGCACTACACGATCAGCAGAATCGTAGATCGAGCAGTGCTCTCATGCCGCCCCTGGCCAAGCCATCGGTGTATGTTTCTCTATGTCTTCCCTCTGTCCTACTTCTTTAAATCTGTATCTCAGTTGTCACCAAGTTCTCGAGTTTGCTCCTTGCATTGAAATATTCTTTCTGTAATCGAAATAACAGAATCCAAAAATGGTGGCTGGATACACGCACCACATTCTCTCTTAAGACTCGCTTCATCGCCTCTCTAGAGAAAGATCAGTGTATCATATTCGAACAAAGGACAGGGTACATGAGTATGTGCTCCAATACTGCCGACTGTGTGAAAACAAAACTGTATGGTACACAAGGAGATATGGACTTACGATATGTGTCATAAAGGCTACCGGCCTCCTGAAATAAGTTCTCTATGACGAAAGGATCCAAGAAGAAGATATAATGTCAGTTTTATTTTGTATCCTCTTTCGTTCCACGCCTTACATCATGATGTGTTCTGTAACTGTTATTTTCTTCTCTAGAGCTTAACGTATTTGATTGTTTTAAGGGTATCTTTGACGTTTTAAAGCTGTACGACAGATGAGCTAATTGAGATTTCCTAAAGTCTTCGCCAGCTCATCTGCTTTTTCATTTCTTGGGATCCACAGTAGACTGCAGTTCACTGCTGAACTAGTTCTGATTTTGTGAACGCCATTCTTATGTTTTCTTTCTTTTTCTTATTTCTTTCTTTCTTTCCTTAAATTTTTTTCGAAAGATAGTACTGTCCTGTTTGGAGCATCGATGCATTGGAGTCTCATTTTGAGTATGTGAACATGACAGCATTTTTATTTAGCTAAGCAAGACTACATGTTATTGAGTGGGTGTCTATGTTGTAATTGGAACAGCAAGACTGATTAAGAAAAAGATGGACAGAAAGGCGACTGCAGGAGATCCCCACACTAGCACAACACCCATTCCCTTTCCTCACTGCCCAAGAACTTATCAGGCCCTCATCGGCCTCATCAGTCATCTTCGTACTCATACTTGATGAAAAAGAGTGGTCATCATCATGTTGATGGACAACACACGCATATTGTAATTATGGATTCTAATGTAGATTTACCCATTGTGTGCGTGTGTGAGTGTGTGAATGTGTGTGTGTGTGTGTGTGTGTGTGTGTGTGTGTGTGTGTGTGTGTGTGTGTGTGTGTAGCTTCTTAATAAAACCATGTGTGTCCAAATACTGGAGGGATACTGTTATCTGAGAATATAAAGTAAAAAGACTCTTAGCTCTGACTTAGTTTGTTCTTGTTTGAAGATTTTTTTTTTCTGGGACTTCCAGGACCAAACTGGATACAAATGAACATTTTTTTTTTAATATCCAGAAGCCATGAGTTGTTAACCCTTTGGCTAGCTGCTATGGATATCGCAACCCTTCGGCCTTGATTCAGTGGTAAGGTTAGTTGCGTATCCTTTACAGGACGTTGCAGAACCAACCCCAGCAGCTCCTGGCTGTTGTGAGGTTTCTCTAGGCAAATTTACGTTTAGTAGTTTGCCACTGCTTTATTAACGGTCAGCCCCCTGATACCACTGTCGAAACCAACACAAGGTGCATGGCCCGCAGCTGGGATCGAACCCGGCACCCCGGCATTACAAAGAGTTCGCATCGACTTAGCCACAGAGAGGACTATTCAATGATAGATACTGTAAATCTGGGAGAAATTTGGCTCTTCTGCCTACCCCCGGGCGTGAACCCGGAAATTAACATCTTTTCCGCTGTTCGGGTGTGAGAGCTTCACACATTATTATGTCAGTTTTTATATATCCATGTTGTGTCAAAGTATTCTTGCACAATTATTTATACTTTTTTCTTTGTAGTTTTTTTTTCTTCTTAAAATCTTTGGTTCAGCATATGGTCTGATAGTCTCTTAAGCCTTTACAATTTAAAAGAGATTTGTAGTCTACGAAATCCAAAATGGGTGTTTCTCATTGCTCTGTGTGTTATTCGTAAGCTCATAGTTTTAACTTTGTATCGGTTTCTCACGGTCGATTGTTTTGCTTAAGATTATTTGATCGAGGTGAATTCGATAAAAGGCCCACCTGCTCCAGTGCATACTGGACTTAATGATTTTGTACTGGCTCCAAGTATGTTTCCTCCTTTTGTTGCTTTTTTTTATAGTGGGTTTTTGTATGCCTTCTGAATCATTTTATTTTCTATGTAAGCCTGCTGTCTAGCGTAATTTAAACCATTAAGAGCATTGTTTCTTATTGTGTATGCCTTCTGAATCATTTTATTTTCTATGTAAGCCTGCTGTCTAGCGTAATTTAAACCATTAAGAGCATTGTTTCTTATTGTGTATGCCTTCTGAATCATTTTATTTTCTATGTAAGCCTGCTGTCTAGCGTAATTTAAACCATTAAGAGCATTGTTTCTTATTGTGTATGCCTTCTGAATCATTTTATTTTCTATGTAAGCCTGCTGTCTAGCGTAATTTAAACCATTAAGAGCATTGTTTCTTATTGTGTATGCCTTCTGAATCATTTTATTTTCTATGTAAGCCTGCTGTCTAGAGTAATTTAAACCATTAAGAGCATTGTTTCTTATTGTGTATGCCTTCTGAATCATTTTATTTTCTATGTATGCCTGCTGTCTAGCGTAATTTAAACCATTAAGAGCATTGTTTCTTATTGTGTATGCCTTCTGAATCATTTTATGTTCTATGTAAGCCTGCTGTCTAGCGTAATTTACACCATTAAGAGCATTGTTTCTTATTGTGTATGCCTTCTGAATCATTTTATTTTCTATGTAAGCCTGCTGTCTAGCGTAATTTAAACCATTAAGAGCATTGTTTCTTATTGTGTATGCCTTCTGAATCATTTTATTTTCTATGTAAGCCTGCTGTCTAGCGTAATTTAAACCATTAAGAGCATTGTTTCTTATTGTGTATGCCTTCTGAATCATTTTATTTTCTATGTAAGCCTGCTGTCTAGCGTAATTTAAACCATTAAGAGCATTGTTTCTTATTGTGTATGCCTTCTGAATCATTTTATTTTCTATGTAAGCCTGCTGTCTAGCGTAATTTAAACCATTAAGAGCATTGTTTCTTATTGTGTATGCCTTCTGAATCATTTTATTTTCTATGTAAGCCTGCTGTCTAGCGTAATTTAAACCATTAAGAGCATTGTTTCTTAGTGTGTATGAGAGAAAAGACATTGTTTTAGTGAGTTTTTTTGGTTTTAGCTTTAGACTTATATGACTGACCTACCGTATAATAGAAATTGGTGCTATTGTGTCTGTTACCACAGCATGGTGGACGGGGTAACCAAACCTGATATTCCACATTGTGCCAACAACTTCAGACGCAAAACTGCACTGGGCACGGAGACTAGCTTTTTTTTTTTTTTTTACAGGACGAATGAAAGGCAATCTGAAAACAATGTTGGGTGGCAGTTGATCTATGATGGGAGCTCAAGGAGGCCGGCAGCCAAAACACTGCTGGTCTGATCGGGCAGCTTCTGCGGCATGCTTTGTTCCAAACATATGGACCAGTTTTCATTCCTTTATTTATGAAAGAGGGGTTAAAAGGGGGGGGGGGGGTGGGCAGGCTGAGCGAGCGATCATATTGCAACATAGGCAACAACTAGATTAAGCTAATGAGGACGTGCAAGAGAGCCACTGACTAACACTGATGAGAGAGTCCAGGGGGAGCTGCACTAAATTACATCTATAATGTCGAAAAGATGGCACAGTTTAGAATGGCGTAGAGGAATAGGCTACGAGTCCCGTGTGACTACTAACAGCACAACAAGATGATGACGATGTGCTGCACTGAGTGGAACACTGTCATGAATCTCTTAAAACACTGGTTCTCAACATTTCTAACACCGCGACTCTTTAATACAGTTCCTCGTGTTGCGGTGACCCCCAAACATCAAATTATGTTCGTTGCTAGTTCATAACTCAAGTGAATATGTGTTTTTTTCGATAGTTTTAAGCGACCCTTGTTCGACCCCCGCCCCGCCCCCTCCCTCCCCCCAATAAAAAATGTCACGACCCAAAGGTTGAAAACCACTACCTTAAAAGAAACGGAAACGAAATATGTGATTTTTAAGTAATGTCAAAATTAAATGTTTCCAGTGCCATTTGCTGTAATCATTGCACGCCTTGGATAACCATGTCCATCAGTGTAGTAGTACTACTACTTGGTGTAGAGGATCATCATCAGCAATGAGTAGGTCCTTCACAGAACGTCGTTTTCTTCCCGGCACGTCTGAAAGACTCTTTATCTACCCAGTTCTCCTGCCCTATTGTTTTCATACTCATTGCGTCTCTAATGTTTTGTTTCCACTTTTGCAGGGTCAGCCTCGGTCTCGTTTTCCGGAAACGGCACCCTCTAGGCCACCTTGACGCTTAATATGTCCAAAATAATGCATATTGTAAATGAGTTGGTCCTCTCCCGATGTTCAGTTTATACAGGATGTGGAATTTTACTTCTTCTTGGGTCACGGTATTCTTATATTTGTTTCTGTAGCATTTCTGTTCAAAAGTAGTCCACGGATCTTCTCTAGTTGTACTGAATTACTGATCCTTCCACGCTGGGTCTCGAGGGTCTAGTTTGTCACTATGCCCATTGTCAACATTTTATTCCCTGCTTAAAAACTAAGTTGAATAGCCCTGCTCTACAGTAAATGACAGACGTGTACTGTACAAGTTATTGAGGTCAGCGTCTTTTACAATATAAAGATGGGTGCAAGCGGGACATGAATGATACAGGTATGGAGGACGAATCGTGGAAACAGTAAGCCATGGACTGCGTTGCATGGAGGGTTGTACGGACGGAGGAAAGGAATAGGGATAACGCAGAAAATGACTGCACACATGTTCAGAGAAGAAGCAGGTGCTATGACAACAATTATGTTGAAAACCCATCTGAGCAAGTCTTTTCAAGCCATGCTGGCCGTACCCGCCATCATCATGGGTTGTGATTCCCACGCGTCCTTTCTACACAGTATAACACTTTCATCTAGAAAGACCAAAACTTGGGTAGGCAGAAATCATGACAGTACAAATCAACGAACACTTGAAGCATTGCCCGGCTCTCTAGCGTAGTTGGCTAAACCGGATTGCGCGGTGAGCGGGTGACGAACTCCTTGTGGTCCGGGTTCAGTCCCGGAGGTAGGCAGAAAAGCCACATTTCTCCCAGATTTACGGTATTTAAAATGGAATCAAGGCCGAAAGGTTGCGATATCCATAATACCTAGCCTAAGGGTTAACACCTCATGGCTTCTGGATACTACAACAACAACACTTGAAGCACAAACCTGCAATCAAAGCTACTGTTAAACATGTGCATAAAATATAATTTTTTTTTTTAAAGTATCCAGAAACCATAATTGTAAACCCTTTGGCTCGGCACTATGGATATCGCAACCCTTCGGCCTTGATTCCATGATAGATATCGTAAATCTGGGAGGAATGTGGCTTTTCCCGGACTTGAACCCAAACCACAAGATGTTCATTACCCGATCGCCGCGCAGTCCAGTTTAGCCAACTGCACTAGCCAGCAGGGCATTAAATATGTATAAAACAGTCAACCAAGTGATCAAAATGAGTAACAAATTTAATTAAATCAATAACAATTTCAACAAACGTATCTATGTCACAGAACTAAACTAGCATAATCATTTTCTCGAAGCAAGACAAACAAAAGAACAGACATTTTGTTTGCCTGACATATTTCGCAGTACCGCATCAGAAGCATACTACATTAGGAGTTTTATTTACTGAAGTAGATAAATGCACCCTTTTAAATTAAAGAAGTGCGGGTTTCAGCATCTCATTTTAGGGAGAGAAAGATAAAAGGCACTTCCCTTTCCTCAATAAAAATGTCATAAGAGTCAACTAATTAGGGGTGGTCCATTCAAAGTCACACTAGATCTGGAAGCTGTGAGAAAGAAACTTGGAATTTACCCTCAATGAATGCATATTAGCAGTAGTCTCAAAGGCATGTTTGAAATGAAGTGCGTTAGTGTCTACTAACATGTTTGTGTTCAAGGGCTAATGGAATGATGCGTGACTTGACTTGGAATTTACCTTGGCTCACTACACATTGGCTTTCGCCACGGCTCACTCTCTGGATGTTTACTGCTACAAAACTTGCACTGCTTTAACGTCTAGGGTTGACAACACAAACGTCACTCAGCTTCTTTGTACATTCTGTCAGTTTATTCTAGTCCATTTATTCCACATGTTCAAACAATTATTCTCACTTTCATCGCTTGCGACAAATTCAGACACTAGCCATTCGCGCGACATAAAGACGACATCTTCAAATACTACGACCGTCTTCTCTGACTTCTGTTGATCAACTGACCACGATTCTAGCTCGGGCTGCCCCTCGCTTACTCGACTAGGCACAAGTATCTCGTGCTGTCCCTTGTGGCACGGACTTTCTGCTTGTCACAATGTAATCGTGGGAACCATGCAAAGCACCTCATCATAGCTAAATACGTCAGCAGAATGTCCTGGTTGATCCTTCATTTCTGGATTCTGCTTTTGTTCCAGGACCGGAGTTTTGAGTGTGCCTCTGTTGTACACATCTGTGCAGTCTGTTGTTTCCATGCCTGTCTGGCACACGCACTCAGACTTCAAAAGAGTCCACCATTATTAAAAACAGGCCATCGTTAGATCTCTCTTCAAGTAACACAGAAGTGAACAACGCAAATCAAAGATACTTTACAACAGGTGTTGGCAACCTATGGCTTATGCAGCTTTTTTTTTTTTTTTTCAGTGGAATGCTGTACTCACAGAGTATGCTGAGGAAGGTGGCGACAGGCATACTCCGTGCAGAGTGTCAAGCATCGCTTCAAAGTTCCTGGTAGTTAGCACGCGTCCTTTGGATATTTTCTCAAGGTCAGGCTGGTGTGAAGGAAAACGAGCAGGCTGATAGGCTGGCCGGTTCTGCGCCATTTGGTGGTGAACTGAAGTATGACAAGCTAGATGTTGTGAGGGCCCTTGGGGAGCGAGTGATCAGTGCGGAGGCACAAATGGATCATTATGGTTTGAGAAGAATGGAGTTGCAGGGAATCATCAGGGGATCTGGCTGACATTGCACTGGCAAGATATATACGTGGCTGCATCTGGAAATGTGAGTTAAGTGATTTTTTTGTATTCGTGTGGTCTTGTTTGATTAATGTATCTGCTGATGAAGGCTATATAGCAGCAACGTTCCTGTTTTGTGTCTGTTATATTGTGAAATTCTCATATGCATTTCATTCAGTTTGATATCTTTCCTTAACACTCAAGGAAAAGGGGAGATGGATGTACAATCAGACAGTTATTGGAGCCATCAGAAATTACAATCTTCGCTTGCTGCTAAAGATGGGAACGCTTATGAGAGTATCCAGATTTCTGACCCCTGCTCTATAACTATGCCCAGTATCTCTTCAATGCCCATTTTCACAGTATTGAAAACACTGAAAGCCATCACAGACAAAACATTCTCCCAAAATGCTGTCAGATAGAAGAATTTTTTTTGGTTCCTTTTAAATTGAAGAAGAAGAAAAATTATTTTGAAAATTTCAGCAAATGTGTGTAATTTCCTTCATTTCCAACAGCAGCTTTTTGATGTTTTAAATTTGCAAATCTGCTAAAAAATACTTCTTCTCCTTCATACACTTTCAGGCATCAATACCTTCTTCTTCTGCACTTCTTTCAGTTACCCCATGTTGAGGGAGATATTAGGATCTTCATCATGCTCAAATTAATGCGCTGAATAAGTTGATCTCAATTTCTTTAAGGCTGTTCTTTACCTTGCTCTGAGTTCCCATAATATCTTAAACATGGCTGTTTGCTGCAGTTGGTACCATCCTCGTCAGATGGCCAAACCATCTCATCTGTAGCTCTTTATTGAATTCTATGACTAATAATCAGTTCTATTCTTCTAATGTCTTCATTTTAAATGTTATCTCTTCCTGTTTTAAGACATGTCACCTGTGTTGTTATGATTGTATGCTCATTAACTGAGGTTAGGGTTCCATGTTTGACGCATTCAATTTGAGACTAGAGACATCATATAGCTGGTGAAGGTCAGAAAAATATCAGTTCTGATTACATCTCTTCTTCTACTTTGACTCTTCTCTTTCAGAAAACATTTTTTTGAGGCCCTTAGCTTTTCTAAAAACTATTCTGCAGTCGTTGTCTGTGGCTTAGGGGCTGCGAATGAACTTCATAATGCCGGGGGTGCTGGGTTCAATCCTAACTGCAGACGGTTTGTTTTTCTTTGATTTTAAAAGTGGTACCGAGAGCTGACCCTTCAGGGAAAACAATGGAAAACTACAGAACGTAGCATTTACCTAGAAAAACCACAACAATGTCCAGTAAAGGATACACAACTAAGTTTCTCCTGCAGTCCATATCTCCTTGTGTATCAAACAGCTTTGTCTTTATTGTGGTTGGAACAGGCCAGATCGCTCCTCTGTTGGCAGCGTACAGCTGATAGTGTTGCACATGCTCCACATTTCCTGGTGTCAAGCTGCAGGGACACGTCTCTGTGTTTCCCACACTCAAAAGTCTGAAAATGTCTTGGTGAAGTCTGTTGCTCCCTGCCCTTAGTCTGAATATAACATGAAGAGAAATTGTTGCATGTGTATCTAGCCACCTTTCTTGGTTACTAGATTGTATTAATATCTTAGCGGATCATGTCACTGTTTAACTGCTCCATGTAACTGCCGCTTCTGGCCAATCTATTTTATTGCTTTGCCAGCCACAGTGACCTTGAATTCACTGCGGTACAGATTGTTTTTCTGAACAGCCTAAGCGAATCAACTCTACAAACTGTGCGTCTTTGGAGTTAACAATTGCTTGTAGAACTGATACATGATCAATCAGCCGTACCATTGCCTATTCAGGAAAGAACATGCCACCAGAAGTGCAATTTCTATGAAACAGCCATAGAAGCATGAGAAGGGTGTGGATCTTCATGCAACCAGCTCATAAAGGAACAATATGTATATACTCTCAAAGGACGGAGAAGGTAAAGATTTAATAATAATTTGATTTCTTCAAACGTAATCACAACACAAAATCTAGAATCACAACTAGCTTCAAAATTAAGTAATGAATTCATTTCAATTTTAATGCAAGAAAAAAAAAAAACTCTGTTTAAACACATGCATATATGGGGTACAGATAAAGGCACAAATGAGAGTTCTGTTAAGATAATCCTCTCAAAATTCTGAAAAGTATCTGATACCTATTTTATTACTGTGGGTCAAACATACAGCTGTACTGGTTGTAATAAAATCTAGTCACTTCTGGTCATTGGACAACCAACCTGGCAATGAAGTGCACTAACAGCCTGGATTATATAAACTTTACCTCTATTAACCCCCCCCCCCCCCCCCCAACACTAACAATACGCTGCGATGCCGTTAAATTCAGCTAAAAATAAAAACAATGTACTGGTTGTACAGGTCAATATTATTTAATAAAAAATATATTTATCCGAACTTCAAACTTATATTTCAAAATGTATAAAAATTTACGAAAAGGGGTTATCAATAACCATAAACAAGGTGACACATTAAATGGAATAGATCCCCCAGGTCCTAAAATACACACATGTATCACGTAACTCATGCCATGACCCTGATTATCAAGACTAATGAGAAAATCTTACTTCAACTAAAAAAAAAAAAAGTTAGCTCAAACGATAATGTTTTTAAATCCTGACACCCCCCCCCCTTTAACTAGAACTATTGAACTAAGTTTACCAAGGAGCCAACATTTTGAAAATGGGAATCCTCACGGGCCGGAAACCTGAGTCGCAGCATAGAAAGGTAATTAAGACAATAAAACTTACAATGATCTGCGGGTCACTTGCTAGGCCTCCATCGGCCGTATTTGGCCCGTGTGCTGCCAGCTGAACTGAGATGCCTAAAAGTTTTAGCAGGCGCAAACTGCGCCAACAGTATTAACTCGTTCATTTGAAGATCATCTCATTATCGCACATAACTATAAGAGCTCCGATCTCCTCCTGAGTATATCTGCAAGTGTTTTTAGGCCAACAACTCCCATTCTGTTCTATTACACTGGGTGTACCAACAGGAGCAGTGAGTCAGGAAAACCCTGTGGGAGCCATCCATTGTTACATCAACCAGCATTAACTATGCGTCTCATAAACAGGTCAGCACAGGCAAGTCGGAAAAGTGATATTTAGGGGAAGCTGGACCCAACCGGAACTGCAGGTTTTTCAGCTTCTCTAGGTAAAAAATTTCAGGTGGGATTTTGTGAATTATCTCAGACGACCAACATGGCAACATACAGCTCCAAGCAGTAGATCTCTCTCCCTCTCTCATACACAAAACAATCATATAACCTCAGATAAAGTAATTTTAACTTTCTCATACACGCCCAGAAACACTGAACCTCCAATGGAGATCCAAATGACCCTTGGCACCATGCCAGAAAAAAGGCCCCTTATCCCTTTTTCCTGGGCTACATGCTTCAGCACATAAAGTATGCTCCCCGAGGCAATGCTGGAGCCCTTCTTGGCCAGGATAATTCTTGTTTTCACGACATCAAGCGGTGTAGTTATGGCTGCAGAAGTGCCACCAGCAATAGCACCACATACAGATGATTGCCAAGCCGTGATTGGTTGTCCGGACTTCTCAGACCAAGTAGATTTCATGAATTCCCAAAGTGGAAACTGAATTATGGAAAATGGAATTTCCCGCATCACAGTGCTTGTGTAGCCTCTGTAGAAGCCTCTCAGGCCTTCAGACTGTAGAGTCAGCCGGAATGATGCCAGGGACGAGCCCGTATTTAATGCTTGCGTTCGTTGTTTCACCACTTCCACTGGAACTCTGACCAGACAAGCAGTTACCTCCCCAACAGAAGCAGCTGTCATATGACCAACAGATTCAAACTGTTTGCTGAAATGTCCGCTGAACAGTTTCTTTGTAGACTCGTACGCTGTGAAAAACAAGGCAGCACCAGGAGCCGATCCCAGTGCTGCTGACAAAAGACCAGAGTAGATTCCCCTGACTCCGCCAGACTTGAAAAAACCTGCCTCCGACTGAAGCCGAGTCTTGATAGTGTCTAATGGGAATAAAATAACATCTACTGATGTGCCTGCGGCACCTCCTGCCAATAAGGCAACCTGGAAACGGGTGCCGGCAATCAAATCAGGATTTACAACCTCCTCCATTTGTGAATTTCGCCTTCTCATATAAATTATGCTTTAGTCCTACAGAGCAATTGTTTACATCTATAAAATAATATCGTTGTCTCCTTTATGAAAGTTAACAAGGCAATTTCATTAAAAACACAAGTAATTTTTCTGAATCTTGGTCAAATTCTAAAAAGAGAAATAACCATTCTCACTGATGGGTTTTAAAAATAAATACTTTCTATAGCACACGTTCAAAAGTTATCTCTGGTAAACTTTTGAGGTACCTTTTGTCAATTCTTAAACAAATTTACAGAGTTTGGTAATCTGTTTCAATCTACCGTTTACATCCAAAAAGTACCTCATAAATATTTTATAGTTAAACGGTATTCTTGAAGATAAATTAGGTTTCAGAAAAAAAAATGGAAATATTATGACTATTCAAGTTTTGCCTTAAAAGTTACCACACAAAAAAAAAGTTTACGAATTTAAATGAACACAGATTTAAATCAAACATATGATTTTGATTTCTAAAAGTACCACTTCAATATACACATTCATGTCAATACGTAAAGCAGCATCGCAGACAATAATTCAGACAGTAACTAGCTAAATGAACACCAATTATTAACTGCAATTATTGAGATAAAGTTCCAAAAAGGAAAATTTCACTTTTTTGGAGACAATGGAACAAATTATATGCTGATTTTATATAATTTAACTGTAACCTTTTACCGAAATAGTTAAATTTTTCAGATGCAAACTTACACAAATATTTAGCTAACATGCAACAATTTTACAACATTGATTTCTATCTATCATGCAAGCTAGTTATTACAATAAGTCAATATAATCATCAATCAATCGTATAACACACCAAAATAATACATCAATATAATGTAATTACCAATCTTGCAAAGAGTTAAACCTTTCCCCAAGCTAAACAATGTCTTTTTGTGCCCCCACAAGTTTTTGTTTTAAAAAAATGATTTGTCAACAGTGTGCTTTAACTTTGTCTATTTCCGTCTTAGAAGGTTATGAGAGTTTTGAGGGGCTTGGGAATTTTCTTGCGCCCCTCAAGATCTGCTAGTTCAATAACAACTAAACAGAGATCGACTTTAGCTCCTAGCTGTTCCACCAGATCACAGGCAGCTTTCATAGTCCCTGGTGCGACAAAAAACAAGACAAATTAAATTTCCATAAGGAGAACATTCAACATCATTAATTTCAAGTAAATTTTATAAATTTAAAAAAAAAAGGACAATTTATTAAAGAGAAAAAAGAGATGATTCAGACACCTGATGAGAATGTCTGGGTATCAACTGTCACAGATGCTGATAAAATATAACAAAGCGCAGAGGAAGGGAAGACCATGCAAAATATGAAATGATCTCATCAAGAAAAACCTTACAGGAAATAATGTCCTCAGCTAGACCCACCCAGAATTTTCCTCCTTTTAACCTGTGAATCCCACTGTACAATGGAGGGTGTATCTCAGCACTGACATGGCAAATCACTGTTTTCACTTCCATGGTTGTAGGATCAGGAAGGTGACGCACTGCCCTGCACACTGTATTTTGTTTGTGCATCCAAGTATGATGCGCATGGCTTCATTCTGTATCCGATCTAGTCTCTTTTTGTATAGCTAAGAGTCAGAATCGCTAGAGCATGCTCAGTTATAGAAATAATAAAACCTTGATACCAGAAAAAAAAATAATAATAAAAAAATAAACGACCAATTAATACAACGCATTATAGATAGCTAAAAAACTATCATAGCCCTGGGACTGGGAGACAGTCCATGAGACGGAGATAGTCAACGACGCTGGGAGATAATCCATGAGACTTGGATAGTCCATGAGACTTGGATAGTCCATGAGACTGGGAGATAATCCATGAGACTGGGAGATAATCCATGAGACTGGGAGATAATCCATGAGACTGGGAGATAGTCCATGAGACTGGGAGATAGTCCATGAGACTGGAAGATAGTCCATGAGACTGGGAGATAGTCCATGAGACTGGAAGAGATAGTCCATGAGACTAGAAGATAGTCCATGAGACTAGAAGATAGTCCATGAGACTGGGAGATAGTCCATGAGACTGGGAGATAGTCCATGAGACTGGGAGACAGTCCATGAGACTGGGAGATAGTCCATGAGACTGGGAGATAGTCCATGAGACTGGGAGATAGTCCATGAGACTGGGAGATAGTCCATGAGACTGGGAGATAGTCCATGAGACTGGGAGATAGTCCATGAGACTAGGAGATAGTCCATGAAACTTGGATAGTCCATGAGACTGGGAGATAGTCAACGACGCTGGGAGATAGTCCATGAGACTGGGAGATAGTCCATGAGACTGGGAGATAGTCCATGAGACTGGAAGATAGTCCATGAGACTGGGAGATAGTCCATGAGACTGGGAGATAGTCCATGAGACTTGGATAGTCCATGAGACTGGGAGATAGTCCATGAGACTGGGAGATAGTCCACAAGACTGGGAGACAGTCCATGAGACTGGGAGATAGTCCATGAGACTGGAAGATAGTCCATGAGACTGGGAGATAGTCCATGAGACTGGGAGATAGTCCATGAGACTTGAAGATAGTCCATGAGACTGGGAGATAGTCCATGAGACTGAGAGATAGTCCATGAGACTTGGATAGTCCACAAGACTGGGAGACAGTCCATGAGACTGGGAGATAGTCCATGACACTTGGATAGTCCACAAGACTGGGAGACAGTCCATGAGACTGGGAGATAGTCCATGAGACTTGGATAGTCCACAAGACTGGGAGACAGTCCATGAGACTGGGAGATAGTCCATGAGACTGGGAGATAGTCCAAGAGACTGGGAGATAGTCCATGAGACTAGGAGATAGTCCATGAGACTGGGAGACAGTCCATGAGATTCAGAGATAGTCCACAAGACTGGGAGACAGTCCATAAGACAGAGATAGTCCACGAGACTGGGAGACAGTCCACGAGACTATAGTTCACCAGACTATGAGATTGTAGTCCAAGAGACTGGAAGATAGTCCATGAGACTGGCCACATTGAATGATTCTCCTGTAACCCGTAAATTATTATAACAATAATATCAATCTTGGAAATATACATTTAAAAATATAAATTAAAGGTTTTCATCAGAGAGACTGAGACATGAAACATTTCAATATTAAAATTTACATATGCAGAATATGGACCAAAGAAAGAAAGAAGAATGGCAGTAACTGTTAAGCGAATGCCTTCACCTCACAAAATGGAAGTGACCTTATTTTTGGAACCACTTACCCCCAGTTGCCAGCAAGTCATCTATAATCACAACTTTCTGTCCACTCAAAATTGACCCTTTCTGTGCCTCAAATGTGTCCTGATAATAAAATGAGAGGGAAAAGCACACACAAGTTATTTATGTAGCTGACTATCTTTTATCTATACATTTTATCTACTTACAAAAAGTACACTGTCTACTGCTTGTAGCTTTCCATCCTTCTAGAAGACAGTATCAAACGATGCTATATGAGGATTTTGAGAGCATGTATCTTCCCTGTGGCTACACACAGATGTGAGTCGTGGACTATCTCTCAGTCCTTAAGAAAGAGAATAGGGGCTTTTGAGCTGAAATGCTATAGAAGGATTGTCAGAATATCTTGGACAAAGAAGATGAGAAATATTGACATCTTAAAAGATCTGAACATCAAGGAAGATTGGCTAATAAACAGCATCCTTTCTCAAAAGCTGAAATATTTTGGTCATATCAAGCGCCACGATGGATTGGAAAAAATTATAGCAGAAGGCATGGTACCAGGAAGGAGAGGCAGGGGCCGACCGACACGAAGATGGGCACAGGATATAAGTGATTCCTTGAGTGTGAAAGTGCATGAGGCGGGAGAACTGGCGCGGGACTGAGTTTCTTTCAGGCAGACTGTGATGAGAGCGACATTCTGCAAAGGACCTGCTATATGATGATGATATATGAGGAAACATGGGAACCACAGCCCATGGTTATGACGAGCCCTCCATATAACACAGCCTGGGCAGTATTGTAAAGATCGTGTGTACATCTAATTCGGAGGGTTCCGGCAGGTTCCGTGAGAAGGCAGTGGCTTGAGTCATTATAGAAGTCCGCTGTGCATGGAGTCACCTTTATTTTTGTCCTGGGATATGCGGGTGTCAAAGGGAATGAAAGAGCTGTCACTACTGATGGTCATCTTATGGATCATGCCAACAGCCATCACAAGTACCAACACAAACAGTCCAACGCATGAAATGAAGTTTATCATCAATGAAACAGCAGTTGCAAAAAAAAAAAAAAAATAGCAGTTGCACACACAGTTTCACATAAAGCACCATTGGTTCTGTGACATCAGACACACACACACACACATATCAAATGTATAGGCAGCCATCACAAGTACCAACACAAACAGTCCAACACCAGAAACAAAGTTTATCATAATAAAAGCAGCAGTTGCACACAGTTTCACATAAAGCACCATCGGTTCTGTGACAACAGGACACTCGCTATTTTGTGAATCTACAGTTCACAACACAAACCATGCAGTGCATGTTCAAAAAAGCATTCCAAATTAAATATGCACTGGACTCAGGAGCTGGAGAAAGGGAAAGGGGGGGGGGGGGGGGGGGGGGGGGGGGGGGGGGGGGAATCAAATAGTTTCAGCCTGTGTGTGGAGAAAATTACAACAGCTAACCACAGTCAGAAGCAAAAAACTTGCCACAACTTTGAAACAAAATAATTAAAACAAAACATCACACCTGCCTATCTGCCATGACGACAGGAAGGTTCATTCTAGGATAAAAACAGTTCTAGTATAAAACTTTATAGTTTAACATGACATATTCTCATAATGTGTGTGCGTGTGTATGTAGAAGCTGGACACTGGAACTTAGGACTCGTGCACCTTGAGCCCTCCACCTTCAATAATTTAATTGGGGCAGGGGCTGAAGGGAACGCAGATAATTTACAAAGTGCCCTAAATTATGCCCCCCCCTTTCCATGTAAACTAACTATGTGCAGCTTTTCTTTTTGTTTATACATCTGATATCATGCCAATATATCATATTTATTTGCCATTCAGCAGTGTAATAATTATTACTGCACGTTTAAACAAGGCTTAACCCCCTTAATCATTCTGGAAACAACCTTAACTAGTTTGTTTTGAGTGAGTGCCTGCTACATCACTGCAGCTCATACTTACAGAGCCGTATTCCAGGTCATAGGTCACAGACACCAAGTCTCCGGGCAACTTTCCTTTTTTGCGAATGGGCACAAATGGAACACCAAGCTTCTGAGCCAAAAGTGGCCCGAACAGAAACCCTCTGGATTCTAGACCCACAATGCACTGCACTCCAGGCGATGATTCTTTTATGGTATCATACAGAAGGTCGATAAGGTCATTGAACACTGAAGGGTCTCGGAATAAGGGGAAAATGTCTCTAAGAAAGAAAGAAAAATAAGAACAGGTATTTCGTGTTATTAAAAAAATGTGTGTGGTAGCAATCAGTTACACCACTGCCGTCTTGCTAGGCCCGTCATGTGACGGGGCAGGAACAAATGTGACCTGGTTGGTCCACATCTTCTTCCAGGCGAGCCACTGACCTGTTAGCCTGAAACATCGCGGCTTCAGTTTTCCTGCATGCACCACGTGGAGGTGCTCTATGGATCATTGGCAGGCTAATTAAATTTTGCTTCTCACCTCTCTAAAGAGAAATTAGCCAACCTTAACATCTGGTAATCTTAGTTTCAGCTTCATAGCAAACGGGTCACCCCATATTTGCTTCACTCCTGTGCCAACGAAAAACACACAGAATGTTTATCACAGTCCCTTGTGGAAAGAGTGACAGACTGCCATCTCAGCTAGCATACACATGCATTAAAAGCATACAGTAGCCATCTAACCTTAACATCGCTGCTTGCAGTGCCAAGTGACTGGGCACACCCTTACATGCTTATTAAATAAAGTGGTGCCGTGAATCTTATTTTTCCCTAAAACAGGACCTCAGGAACCCACACAAATAAGTCTGTATACATGCATTCTGGAATTTGACTTCCATTTTATGAGTGGATCAAGATTTTCTTGGGTCATTTATTTAATCTTCTTTCTTTTCTTTCAACAAAAGAAACCTAAATAAATGACCTTAGAAATATTTATCCACTCATAAGGTGAAATTAAAGCCCGAGAAGGCAGATATGCAGACTTCTCTGTGTGGCTTTTCTGAGGCCCCATTTTAAGGAAAAATATAAGATTGACTGCACCACAGAACAATCATGTCAGAAAATATGACAAATAAACGGGTTGCTGAAATTGGATGTGTTAGGCTAATATGCAGATACCAACAGTCTAGCTGTAAACCACATCTCAATGTTCCAACCACCCTTTTAAAAGCCAATGCAGAGAACACAGTTCTTCTCTAAAAAGTGTTAAACGATTATAATGAAACTGGATGTTTTAGGCTAATATGCAGATACCAACAGTCTAGCATCTCAATGTTCCAACCACCCTTTTAAAAGCGAATGCAGAAAACACAGTCCTTCTCTAAAAAGTGTTAAAAGATTATAACAGCTAAAACTGTCACTCAAAAGAGAAAGTCACTCGGCTCTGGTCTGAAGGTCCTGGGGTTCAAATCTGCCCTGAGTTAGATCATGTTTCTTCAGAGAACAAAATGACATTGGCTCCCAGATCAATCCAGTCTAAAATGAGTACCAGGTAAAGACATGGGAAGTAAAGACATCTAATGTGATGCTGACCACATCACTCATCGTGCCAACTGGTCTAAACAATACTCTAGCACCACATATCCATTATTTCTATGTGGGTTGCGGGGCCTTATTATGATAAGAACATCCACACAATACTGAAGAATTGTCAGCTGCATGGGGCTGGTCCCTAACCCGCATGCCAGAATGTCGCCTCCCAAAGACAGTTTTTATGGCGAGATCCAGCAAAGGAAGAGGTCCCAAAGAGGACAGGAAAAGCACTATAAGGACACTGTAAAGACTGTTCTCAATTCTTTTGGCACTCCGTGTGGGTTCCGGGGCCCTAATATAGGAAAAAACAAGAACAGACTCACTGCCTACCCAAAAGCGTGTCGTAAGAGCACACTAATTGGGAGCTTCCTTCGAAGTCGGAATGCATCTGCCTAAGTGGCAAGGAACCAGCAGTCTGCATACAACTGAGTCAGATCTGAAAAACAGATGCATGCGCAACACTCAGTTTCTGGAACAAGATTGCAGTCCAGAGGTGGATGAACAATCATAACTTTCCACCAGAGTTTACGGCTGGTGAACGAGAAGAAGAATTCTTTTGGTATCAACACAGCAATGTTGGAGGCTGCTGCACAAGACCGTTCTGGATGGCGTACATCCCTCAAGCGTGGCGCATCAACCTGCCAGGCAGCGGAGGTTGCACAGGCAGAGAAATGGAGGCAGACTAGAAAGAATCATACACACTGTGGCTTCCCCATGCTCATGTGGCGTGGATTGGGGCTAAACTAGATGGCTAGCACTCACGAGCTAAATAAAATGAAGGAAGCTGCAGGAGATGCGTTAGCAGCTGCTCGTGAGTCCAAGCCATCTAGTTTAGCCCCAATCCACGCCATGTGAGCGGCGTGTGGGATATGCTCAGCAGTGGCGGAAGTCGCCGGAAGCACGCGGCGGAAGTGCGCAATTGACACGTGACTGAGGCCCTGTTAGGGTAAATTTTCCGCCTCGACAATTTATGACCGTTATTGGAAGGATAGCCAATAAATACGTTCGCAACTTGAAAATTATTAATTTTATTAGTTCAATTAGAACAATCGGCTCTCCTAGCAGATTTGGCCGGCAAGTAGGTCGGCTTCGGTCGGCGTAGTGGGAGTTCTTTCCCTTGGTCGCACTCACAACAACGAGCGGAAAAAGTCATGACTCAAACACGACAGTGAGGTCGACATCAGGGCTGCCAATGCTTGGTTGTGTCCCCCAGATCTGGGTTGTTCTTTTGACGCTGCGGGAAAATCTGGGTTTGTTTTTTTGTTTTTTCTGTGTGTCTGTCTGTGGGTGTTTTGTCGATCTTAAGCTTTAATGACCGATAAATTTGCGTGGTTAGGGGTTGGGTTAGCAGTAGGATTAGGGGTAGGGTTAGGGTTAGGATTAGGGGTAGCGTTAGGGTTACGGTTAGGGGTAGCGTTAGGGTTTCGGTTAGGGTTAGAGATAGAGTTAGGGGTAGGGTTAGGGGTTAGGTGTAGAGTTAGATGTGACAATTGTGACGCCGTAGTTCCCTATAATCGCGCACAGTCGCATGCACGCGCAAACAGTCGACGGACGGTGAATGCTACTGACACGGACAATTCGCCACCGATTGGGCACCAGTCGCACGCTATTGCGGTCATATTTGCCACACTTCCAGTGGCGCCACTCCCACAAACATCAGATTGTCGTCGGCCAGTATTTCGACCTCTTAAGTGAAAATTTGCACATCTAACCCTAACCCCTAACCCTACCGCTAACCCTAACCCCTAACCCTACCGCTAACCCAAACCCTACACGCAACCGTAGGACGATGATAGACACGCTACGCAGCCCTACACGCAACCATCAGATGATGATAGACACCCTACGCAGCCCTATGTGCAACCGTAGGATGATAGGTAACCCTAGACGCAACCCTACACGCACCCGGATGATGGTAGGTAAGTATGTCATTTGATTCGTGATTTTTTCCGCGACTTGTTTTGAGTTTGGCGAAGGGACATAACTCCCATAATTCCCACTAAGCCTGCCGACGCCGTCTAGCTTGCCGGCCAAATCTGCTAGGAGAACCGAACAATCAAATCGCTACGACTTTTACAACCTCATCATTATAAATAAAACACCTCTTTTCCTAATTCTGGGTAGCTTTTAAGCATCTCAATAATGATTTATTTGTTGTAATTGTAGTAATCTTGTAACACCAACAAACTACAAACAGTCTGTGTGACAATGGTTGTAACTTTTGCTTAGTGGAACACAGTGGACAGGTCACAGAGAATATAAATGAAATCGCCAGATAATTACATTAGTTTTAACCTCTTCATTATGAATTAAAGACACAATTTTCTGATACCATGTAATAATTTAAGAGAGTTTGATTTTATATAATTTAAGGTAAAGAGTTCAAAACTACCTGAACAAAATGCCTGGTTTAGGAAAGTCGGGAAAAGATTTCAGCGCATCCTTCACACGAGCCAGCTTGTCGGCAGCCATTATGACCTCTCAAGGGGCAAAGGTCGGGGAGCGGGAGGTTAAACTACGGCCCAGAAAAATAACACCTGCCTTTCAATCTTCTTCTTTTTCTTCTTCTTCTTCTTCTTCTTCTTCTTCTTCTTCTTCTTCTTCTTCTTCTTCTTCTTCTTCTTCTTCTTCTTCTTCTTCTTCTTCTGCAGGATTGTAGTTTTTATGGAAATCCATGTGGATCATCACTGATCATTTTCTTTCTTTTCTCTCGTTCGACCTGAAAGGTTTTGTTGGCAGGCCTACTTTGTGTTGTAGCTTACAGCAAGGCTGCGATAGCTACTTCTTTCTTGATCCCTATGAATTATAGCAATCCCCACGAACTGTGAGCTCTGTATATTTTTGTTTTAATGTTTGTCTGCGACAAGCATGAGTCCTAGACCGATGCGATAGCTAAGTTGGTTAAACCAGCTGTGCGGCGATCGGATGACAAACTCCTTGTGATCCGAGTTCATGTTCGGGAGCTGGTTGAGAAGCCAACAATTTCCCAGATTTAGCTTATCTATCAGGGAATCAAGACCGAAGGGTTGCTAAACACATTGAGGATTTACAACTCGTGGTTTCTGTGTTTTTTTTACAAAATCAATAAAAATTGAGTTGATTATCTTTTACAGGACGTTGCAAACCTAAACATTGTCGACTGCTTTGGTTTTATTAGGAATTTTTACTTTCAGCAGTTTGCCATTGCTGGTGTTTATGAGGGCTTCCAGCACAAACAGGAGATAGTTGTGGCAGCACTAGATCTTGAGGATGCCTACAACAGAGTCGGATATGATATTTTGTTATCTGCAGTCACGGAGAAGAGGTTTTGTCCCTGGCTTGTGATCCGGAAAGCAGGTGTCTTGCATTCACGAATGGTTGTTCTTCGCTTGGGTACATAGACCTCAGAACCATGCAATATCGCCCCGGGACTGCCCCAGGGTTCTGCAATTTCACCAGTGCTCTTCAATGTGTATACAAGCAAGACTGTAGAACTTGAAGCACCAGGTGGTGGAAGGATATTAGCATTTGCTGATGATGTTCTTGCGTATAGGCAGGGGGTGGATAGGCAACGGATAGCTCAGTGTAGACAAATCGACTGACTGGTGTGCAGAAATGAATTCTGTCATAAACTCAGAAAAGGCGGCTGTTTTGTGGTGCTCTCTGGACAATAGAATTGTAAGAGCTGAACTTCCAAGCATCACAATTAATAACAATAACATTAAAAGAGAAAGCAAACTGTGAGGTATCTGGGTATAAATTTTGATAGAAACCTGTCCTAAAGTGAACATGCAAAGGTGGTTGCAGTGAAATGCCAAAAAGGACTCAGTGCTCTCAAAATTATGGCATCAATGAATATGGAGAAGGGGCGAAAGCGGGTCTCTGGCGCTTTAACCAGACACTTCGGGTAGATGAGGCTCGCCAGCACGGGAGTGCAGCTCATCTAGGAGAAGGTAAACTCTGACCACACACCTCCACTGCCTTGTGGCCATACCCATTTTTGGGAAAGCGCTTCGGGAGTAAACCCTGAGCTGGAATCCCTAAAGCGGTCTAGCATTGTACACAGTGCTATTCCGGCAATTCCTGCAACGTCCTCGGTGCCAAGTTGTACTGGTTTTTGCCTTTCCCTTGGTATCACCGGCGACGTAGAGAGGGGGTACTTGCTGTCTTGGCAACAGTCTGTACTCCAAATCAAAACGCCCTGGCCTGTGCCCTGAAGAGGTCACTCCAGCGATGCTTAACAGTTTCGACACAACACGGGAAACAGCAGTCACCGGTTATAAGCCTTTGCTCAATTGGCGTAGAGCAAGGCGCCAGGGGTTGTTTCCAACGGTGGGAGAGACCATCGTAGTCTTATTGGACAGCTGGGCAGCCCCCAGTCAGTAAGGTGTTGTCCCGCCACGATCCGTTTGCCTTGTTGGGTGCACAGGGCTTAGGAGATAACCCGACATACGGATTGTAATCCTTGTATCTACACAAAGAAGCAAAAAAAAAAAAAAAAAAAAATCAGATTCTCAGCTCTAAAGCTGGGCACATGGAACGTGAGGACCATGACACCTGGTATTCTGGACGATCTGCAGCATATGAGCGATGTAAGGAAAACTGCAGTCATTAACAATGAACTGTCCCGTTTGAACGTAGACATTGTTGCCCTACAGAAAACCCGGCTCTCCTCCTCAGTTAGCATCAAAGAGAAGGACTTCACATTCTTCTGGCAGGGAAAACCATCTTCGGAGTCCATGAACAAGGCGTAGGCTTTGCGATTAGGAACCGATTGCTTAGAACTGCCACACCACCTACAGGAGGATCAGAAAGGATCCTTAAAATTCAGGTCCAGACAAGAGCTGGACCAGTCACTCTGATAAGTGCCTATGCACCAACCCTGCCCTTTTCTCCCGACTCCAAGGACACATTTTACGATGAACTCAGTTCCACACTCAGCGAAGTCCCGGAGAGGGAAGCCCTATTCATTTTGGGTGACTTTAATGCAAGAGTGGGCGCTAAGCACAGCTCATGACCATCCTGTATGGGACATTTTGGAGTAGGAAAAATGAATGAAAATGGACAGAGGCTGCTTGAGCTATGCTGTCTTCACAACCTCTGCATCACAAATACCTTTTTTGATCTGAAGCCACAGCGCAAGGTCTCGGAGACATCCCAGATCTAAGCACTGGCACCAGCTTGACATCATCCTCACTAAACGCAGTCACCTTCATCTTGTTAAGGTCACTCGCAGCTATCACAGTGCAGATTGTGACACAGATCACTCCCTCGTGTGCAGCAAAGTGAAGTTAATCCCAAGCAGAATACATCGGGCAAAGAGGCCAGGACGGCCCCGCATTGACACAGGAGAAAGTCGTAATGCTGGAAAAGTAGGAGAATTTATAAAAATCCTGAGCACAGCTCTGCCCGGCCCACCAAACGCGGATGCTAGTGACAAATGGAAACATCTAAAACACGCCCTATATGATTCTGCCATGTCCGTGTTCGGTAAGAGGCAAGTTAAATCACTGGACTGGTTTGAGGAACACAAGGAAGAAATGTTGCCAATAATAGAGGAGAAGAACAAGGCTTTATTGGGATATAAAATCCAGCCGAATATCAGAAATCTGCACGTGCTCAGGTCTATTCGGTCTAGAGTCCAGAAAACTGCACGGCGCTGCGCTAATGATTAGTGGATCAAACTTTGTGAGAGGATACAAACCTCAGCAGCTACTGGCAACATAAGGGGAATGTATGCTGGCATCAAGAAGGCTATTGGGCCAGTAAAAAGAAAGATTGCCCCTCTCAAATCAACCACGGGCGAAATCATAAAGGATCGGACAAAGCAGCTGGACCGATGGGTGGAGCACTACTCAGAGCTATATGCTACAAGCACCTTTGTATATGAAGAGGCCTTAAATGCAATGGAGTGTCTGCCAACCATAAGTGAACTAGACACGGAACCCTCCGTCACAGAAATCGGTGAGGCAGTAGATGGGCTTCCTTCAGGGAAGGCCCCAGGAGAGGATGGTATCCCACCTGAGATCCTAAAATGCTCCAAGGATGCTATTCTTCCTGAGCTACACAAGATCCTCTGTCAGTGTTGGCAAGAAAAATCGGTGCCACAGGATATGAGAGATGCCAACATTATAACTCTCTATAAAAATAAGGGAGATAAAAGCGACTGCAACAACTATCGCGGTATCTCTCTATTGAATTATGTGGGAAAAGTCTTTGCTCGTGTTATCCTAAAGAGGTTGCAATTTCTAGCGGACAGAGTATACCCGGAATCACAGTGTGGGTTTAGGGCCCAGAGATGAACAGTTGATATGATCTTCTCCATCAGGCAGCTACAAAAGAAGTGCAGAGAGCAACAGAGGCCACTGCTCATTGTTTTCATAGATCTCACTAAGGCCTTTGACTATGTCAGCAGAGATTGTCTATTCAGGATCCTTGAAAAATACGAATGCCCACTTATACTACTGAGCCTAATCAAATCCTTTCATGAGAACATCAGGGGGACCATAATATATGAGGATTCATCATCTCAAACCTTCCAGATTCGAAATGGAGTAAAGCAAGGATGTGTTCTGGCTCCCACGCTGTTTGGCATCTTTTTTTTTACCGCATTATTGAGGCGTGCATTTGGGACAGCAACTGAGGGGATATACCTCCGTTCATGGTCAGATGGCAATCTTTTTAATCTGTCCAGGCTACGTGCAAGGATGAAGGTGCACACGAGATGCCTCAGGGATTTTCTGTTTGCGGATAATGCAGCCATTGTGGCACATTCAGAGGATGATCTGCAGATGCTGATGAATCGCTTTGCAAATGCTTGCAAAGAATTTGGGCTTACCATCAGTCTGAACAAAACACAAGTGATGGGATTGAATGTTGGAAATCCACCAAACATTAGTGTGTATGACCATCAGCTGCTGGCTGTAAATGAGTTTGAGTACCTAGGCTCACGTATCTTAGGCAATCAATCTCTGGATACAGAACTAAACAAACGTATAGGAAAGGCCTCTGCTACGTTTGCAAATCTCACAAAGAGAGTCTGGTCAAACAAAAAGCTAACTGATAATACAAAAATGAAGGTTTATGAGTCTTGTGTCCTGAGCACATTACTGTACGGCTGCGAATCCTGGACTCTCTATGCTCCACAGGAAAAAAGACTGAATACCTTCCATATGCGCTGTCTGAGACGCATCCTTGGTATATTATGGCGAGACCTTGTCTCCAACGAATGTGTGCTAACAAGAGCAAAAATACCATCAATGTATTGTATACTGAAGCAAAGACGTCTGCGCTGGCTGGGACATGTCTCTTGTATGGAGGATGGTCGTATTCCAAAAGATCTCCTATATGGTGAATTGGTAACTGGGAATAGACCTACAGGAGGGCCAAAGCTGCGCTATAAAGATGTATGCAAACGTGACCTAATAGATACCAACACAGGCACAGAGACATGGGACAAATCAGCTGCAGATCGACTACTATGGAGACAGAAAGTGAAAGACGGACTGTCACATTGTGAAAGAAACAGATCACATCGAGCTGTGGAGAGGAGACACCGGAGAATAAAACTGCCTCACAACGAGGGAGTATCTGCTTTTGTGTGTATCCTGTGTGGCAAAGGCCTCCCAATTCCAGTAAAGTGATTTTGATTACCCCCTGCAGTGGCTCTGGGTTTGTACGAGACGATCTCAGGTTTCCAGAATTTAGTACTGTAAAAGTTCTTTGGTTCTAAAGAGACAAAATTTATTTTTACTCTGGTTTTACCCTAATATGTTTTAAAACCCGCAGGGAAATTTAAAAATTGTTTCCAGCCCCTTAGCCAGCCCCAAAGCGCCCTAGTCTTGGGTAATGTTACACAATTACCCCGGGGGGGTAGGGGAATTTCCCCTTTTACACCCCGGGGGTCAAAAAAGTTATCCCCCGACCAGTGTTTTTGAACATTTTTTGACGAGACTGGGGGGTTTGGGGTTTGATTTTAAAACCCCCAGGTCAAAAGGGGTTATCTCCAAAAACAGCCGAGGGGGGCCCCTTTTTGAAAAGGGGAATTGAGCGGACTGTAGACTTTGAGGCAGGAGAATTTTTAAAGTTAAACAGCAGTGTAATTGGGGTTTAAAAACTAGAGGGGGGAAATTAAAAATTTTTGGTTTAGGGATGTCGTCCAAAAATGACGACAGGCCTTGTTAGCTAAGTGATTGATAGGTTTTTGGAGGAGGAGTTAAGCCATCATCTTGAGGGGGGGAAAAAAACAAAGGGAAAAGGGAAAGGATTTTTAATTTTGGGGACAATAGATTAAAATTTATACTGCGAGCCTGGGAAAATTCCCCGTCTTTAATCGCAGGCCCCCCGGGAAAACAAACAGGTCACGTAAAGGATATTTACGGTGACTTGGTTTGGGTTTAAAGGGGGGAAAACCCCCGGGTTTGAGAAAAAAATAAAAATTTTAAAAATTTTGTATATTGGGTTAGGGGGGTTAAAGGGCTTAGTCTTATCCCCTTTTTCCTAATTGTCTGACATTCTGCTTGAAATATTTCTGTGAGTTTTCAGATCTAAATTGGGGAAAATCCCTAAACTTTCCTATTTCCTGATTTTTGTGTCAAATTTTTTAAAAATTGAGGTTTTAAAGTGTATAAAATAAGATGTGAACAAGACATTTGTATAATGAAAGAAAAATTTATATTTTTTCACGATCACCCCAAAATATGAGTTGGGACGGGGGGAAATGTTTTCCCAAAAATTAGTGAAGGGATGTTGCTAGGTTTTGTGTGCCCCCCAATTTTGCCAAAATGGTTCCCCTGAACAGGGGTTTTTATAACCCGGGGGGAAGAATAAATGGGGTATAGAAAAAACCGCCCATAAAAAGATAATATTCGGGGACAGCGTCCCAAATTTAAATTTGTTGCGTTTTTCAGAACATAACCCCCGCCACATTTTTATGTAAAATTTTTGTACCCAAATTTCGAAGTCTGAGTAAAGGGAAGGACCCCATTAAAAAAGGCAACATCAGGGACATAGCATTGGGGGGAAGGGCGGGATATGGGGACGCCCATGAAGACAAAAGACCTTCGGGGACTGGGTGGGGGGGATGTGGAATATGAGGAGGAGTGATGGGTTTAATTTTATTA
>CAJHNH020001056.1:110000-203848 GCA_905116865.2 Candidula unifasciata | reverse complement strand
ACAAGTCTCGTCCTACAACTGTCTACCTGCTCATGACAAGTCTCCTCCTACAACTGTCTACCTGCTCATGACAAGTCTCGTCCTACAACTGTCTACCTGCTCATGACAAGTCTCGTCCTACAACTGTCTACATGCTCATGTCATGTCTGGTCCTACAACTGTCTACATGCTCATTTTTTTTTAATTTTTCATCGTCCTACAACTGGCTACATGACAAGTCTCGTCCTACAACTGGCTACATGACAAGTCTCGTCCTACAACTGGCTACATAACAAGTCTCGTCCTACAACTGGCTACATGACAAGTCTCGTCCTACAACTGGCTACATGACAAGTCTCGTCCTACAACTGGCTACATGACAAGTCTGGTCCTACAACTGGCTACATGACAAGTCTCGTCCTACAACTGGCTACATGACAAGTCTCGTCCTACAACTGGCTACATGACAAGTCTCGTCCTTCAACTGGCTACATGACAAGTCTCGTCCTACAACTGGCTACATGACAAGTCTCGTCCTACAACTGGCTACATGCTTATGTCAAGTCTCGTCCTACAGCAGTCTACGTGCTCATGATAAATCTCATTCTACAACTGTCTACATGACAAGTCTCGAACTACAAATGTCTACATATTCTGACACCTAGAGAGGGTGAAGAAGAAGATGATTGTGATGATGACGCAAGACATCCGCATCAGATGTTGCAATAGAAGTTGATGTAACCGATTTTAAAAAAAATTACATAAGTGACTGGAGCACTTTAAGCGGGAATAATACATATGATTATGATAGTGATCGATTTGCTAATCAGCTTGACAGGACCCATGTGTCGATTAAACGCGATGTTTTGGCTCCGTTCAGAGTCACAAATTCCACTTTATGACTTCAACTTCACATGTTTGCCTAGATCACACATCAGCTAAGTTGAGTTGATTCACAACACTCGGCGCATTACCATGCGTGCTCTGTCCTTATCTTCAGCTGCCAGCGCAGAGTTCTGATACTGATGGTATCGGTCAAAATCGTGTTTAATCTCCGTCCTGCCTTTCCTCTGAGTGTAGTGAGCCGGCCAGACCCTCCGGTTACAAGGTGCCTCATTATCTCCAGGCCATATTAATCTTCTTTTTCTACTGATTCCCCTGTTTGTTCTCAAAGGGCTTTGAACACATCTGACTTGTCGTTGTCAATTCACCACCCAGTGGTGAAGATCTAGCCGATCTGTCTGCCTGTTCATTATCCACCACGCCGGCATGGCCTGGAGCAAAGATCTAAAGTATGCTCACTACCCGTGACCTTACCAGTGAAGCTTGCCACTCTGCTCGAAGCATCCCCGCCTTTAACTTTCTCGGCATGCTTTTAGAGTCTCTCACTATTACTACACATCAGTGAACAAACAACAAATGTGTGAAATAATTTTCTTGCCTTAAATTTGTATGTTGCACCGAAAGGAATTTCGACACACAGAGCTCCCAATTCGCCAGCGGCGGCTGTTTGTGGCGACAGCGTGACCTCTGGGGTCACTCCAGTAGCTGGAGACAGAACAAATATAGTTGTCTATGTTAGGCTGATATGTCACTGGACAATGGCAACAAATGCATGGTAAATAGAGTGAATACGAGTACCTGTTGAACGTGTATCCATGAAAGAGCATCGGAATGTGCCACTTGAATGTAACGCTGATGGTATCGTTTTGGTAGCAAGTCAGGACCGACTATAGAAAAATACGATACAGTCGGTGTCGTCTTCTTCTTCGGCCCTCTACCCCCACCCCACCCCACCCCCCTCTCTCTCTCTCTCTCTCTCTCTCTCTCTTTCTCTCTCTCTCTCTCTCTCTCTCTCTCTCTCTCTCAGTTTCCTACTCTTTCTCTCTCTTCCCATCCACCCATACCAACCTCACCCCCACCCCCAGTTTAGCATAGGTCCTGCACAGCTTACGGCAAGTCCTCAGCCTTTGCTATCGCATGCAGCTCCCATACTATCTTGTTACCTTCACTCTCCTTTTTCCTTGTTGTTTTAATCTACCTTTATTTCTGTGACCTTGTGGATCCCAGCGTATAGAAATTCTAATTATATGTTCTCGTGTTGTTGTTTTCCTTTCTTTTTTTTTTTTTTGGTAGGGAGGAGGGGGGGGGGGTCTACATGTGTCCCATCCAACGCCAACGTCTTTTTGTCACCTCTTGGTTCACGGAATTGATAAAGTTCTCTCCAAATTAATGACCCTGTCATACCATTATATTACCTGCAGTCTGCACAGGAACTAGTTAATGCATTTTTTTAGTTTATTAGTAATTGTATTAGTCAATCGTATTTAATACGACAGTACTGATTTCACATTAGGGATAACTATACTAAGTGTAGTACTGGTTTTATTCTCCTTTAATTTCCAGAGATTTTCTAGCAATCAAACTTCCTTTTCTCCCTAATATTCCTATTTTGACATCTCTTGCATTTCCCCATTTGTGTGTCTGTGTGTGTGTGTGTGTGTGTGTGTTCATGTGTGTGTCTGTGTGTGTGTGCGGTTTTTTTTAACTACCCATGTAGACGCCGAGAAAACAAAACTAAAGTCGGTGAAAGAATTATTGGTGATTGTCACACACCAGCGGAACGCCGCTTTGCTGGTTGACTTGCCCGCATATTGTACACGTCTATGCAAATTACCTTTCAAATTTTCAAATATGGATTCTTCTTCCATAATTAAATAGTCCTTCTTTGATAAGTATGGGTCAAAATGTCGGTAATAGAAATTGGTTCGATCCTAATTCTATTGGGAGTGTGTTATAATATAACTTTACGCACAGGTAAGTGATTTAGATAAGTAGGGAAGCCTTTTTCCAGGGCCGAAATACCGCTTGTTGGGCGGAAAGAATTATTCCTGCTTTTAGCTTGAGAGACTTTTGAATCGATCTCGTCATTCGAGATATAGCTCCCTAGCTCAGAAGACGTTATAACGCCTTTTCTATCAAAGTGCATTCATATTTTGTTAAAAAGTCACCGTTTCACCCGTTTCCTTATATTTGCACAGAGACCGGAAAACCCACAGGGGTATTGTATCTTTGTTTGATGCAGCATTCTTCCTGTACGACTGATATGTGGTAAAATAATTGTAACACTTTCAGCTCTGAGGATGACCTGGTTAGCGATTATTCGTTTCGCGGCCTTGATACAGGTGTTACAGAGTAATGTTCCTACTGCTGAGGAACAGGTGCAGGAAACTCAACATCCTTCGAAATGCTTGATTATAAAGAAATGGCACGGGACATACAGACAGACAATATTTCATCGGTAGAAGGGGCATTTATATGCGTAGCAGGGGACCCAGGGTGTAGTGCGCCAGAGAGAGTATTTTAGGAAAAAGTGAGATTATATGGGAAGACGTGACGTGAGATAGGACACAAAAACATAGGTACATATTTGTTTTCGTCATCATTGTGGCAAAGAGGAACGATGATCCAGATGAACCTGATGAAGGAGAACCAGATATTAATGATCATACATAATTCAAACAGGTTAATTGAACAAAACATCACTAATGAGGAGGATGATGTGAACCTGAACACAGAGTCAACACAACAGGAATCCTTAGATTTTGACATGAAGTTCGAACAAGAAAAAAGACGAAAACGTTCGACGGATTAAAGAGAAATTGACAAATGGGAAGACCCAAAAAGCAAACAAATACTTTATGATTTTACCAGATGATGGACAGCTGTATTAGGTCACAAACAAAGATGATGAGCTAAGAACGAGAAAATACGTGCCTAAACACTTACAAGCAGATGTCCTGAAACAATATTATGAACATAATGGACACATGGGTGAAGAAAGACCTATGAAGCCATAAAGCTAAAATATTACCTACCAGATTTGTACAAGACAAAATACGAATATGTCGAAACTTGTGAGAATCAGGCTCTGAAACATGAGAGCCATCAATTGTCCCATACAAGAAACAGATGTTCCCCAGTTTTCCATGCAGAAAGTTACCTTGGATATCTCAGGTACTCATCCCAAAACCCTTTCTGGGAATGTTTACCTTCTACACATTGTCGATTATTACAGTTTATGGCCAGAAGTATTAACAGTTCCAGATAAGTCAGCAGATACGGTGGTACGACTGTTTTTACAAGAGATAATCCCGCGATTTGGATGTCCACAGGTCGTCTTGACTGACAATGGAAGAGAGTTCCTGAATCAAATGTTTCAAAAGGTGATGAAAGAACTGAATATAAAACATATTACCCCTTAATTCTACAATCCAAGAAGTAATAGAAGAATGAAAGACAACACAAAACTTTTTATGATGTCATCACCAAGCACAGTGACGAGAATAACATAAATTGACACCTGTACCTAAGCCAAACACTAGGAGCTATCAGAACAAACGTGAATCAAAGTACCAAACATTCACCATTTCATCCTATGTACGACCGAGAACCTATTTTACCTATCGATAACTTGCTGAAGCCAAGAAGAAAATATATGGGAAAAGAATTCCATAAAGTAGTATTGCAAGAAATTCACAAAGCACATGTCAAAGTTCTCAGAAATCTCAAGAGAGCCTTCATTAGAAAGGAGAATTATGCCAACAAGAATACCAAACTCCAAGAATTTGAAATAGGAGACAGAGTGTTCTATAAGAAGCACGTCAAGTAATCCAAGTTTCATAACCGATGGATGTCTGGATACACTGTTTTGGCAAGGTTAGGTCCAGTGACCTACCTAATCAAGAACCAGATTACCGGACACATAGCCAAGGCTCATGTATAACAATTGAGACTAGATGATCCAACTAACAAAGGAGAATATGCAAAGACCTATTAGGAAGTCATCGTATGCAGTACCACCAGAAGAAGACACTGATTATAGTAACGATTTTAGCATCAGTGACCAAGAAGAAGAACTATCCACAGGAGATCAGAGTTCGCCTAATAAAACGTTGAGAGATTATCGGATACTGATTTAAAGCCCTTACAAGATATTTCATCTGATCGACAATATAGCGCATCAGAAGAAGACGATGCACCATATTGACACCAGAGCAGCAGCTAGAAAGAAATTAGAAAAAGAGAAGATGAAAGAAATCAAAGATGTATGCATAGAACGTTCTGATTCATCTGATGAAGATGATTTACCCATTCCGGAAAGACAACAGAGATTAGCAGATAGACAAGAAAGACTGCATCAAGAGAACCAAGAAATACTGGAATTTTTCCACTCCAGTGAATAAGACACTGAGATATATGGAGATCAAACGTTTGAAACGTTCGAGATAATTGACCAAGCAATGGAAGATAGAAAGACAGTTAAGAGAAGGAGACAGGATTCTATGGATCAAGAAGAAAAACCCAGAGCCAAACTAAGAGAATTAAGACAATCTAAAGTAAAAAGACTTAAGAGAGATAGGAGTCACAAAGAATCTGTACCCGTGAGACGAGAGGAAGAAACAGACTTATCAGAGATAAACTGAAGTTCTCACAGAGACCACGAATAACAGATGAACCCAAGCTAAGCAACAAACGAAACTCTAAAGACAAATGTATGCTGTCAGAGATCTACATACTGCAAAAGACAGAGATGAAACTAGAGATTTAATTACGAAGATGTTGCAAATTATGGAGAATCAATAAAGTAATAATAAGGTTACACAGTTAATTAGTATTGTTCATAATGGAAATAACCATAGAAGACACTATGTTGGAATGTTTCACAGAATTTCAACTTTACTCAAATAGGAGTGTGGGAACCCTTGAAACGACGAATACCCACAATGAATTTGCAAGACATCCCACAACACCTTAAGAAACTCAAGATCATCGATTTGGAACAACTCGTCCATGAATTACAACAAGCCGAAGAACTTAAGCACACTGCTTCGAATACTCACAGGAATAGAGTAGTAGGACTAATTATAGCCTGTACCTTGACATACGTCATTATTTTTTTTAATTCATCAGAAGGAGAGACATCAACTGGTTTGAACTAAAGATAAAATTCATGAGCATTAAAACCTGACTACTGTATAAAAAAAAACATAGGCATTGAGATGGTGACAATGCCCAGTTCGGAAGCTGCAAAGAGTATTGAACCCAGGGACAAGCGAAAAACATTATATCCGGAACTGTCAGTGAACAGAGTGACAGTGTCATTAATTGCAAACAATGAAAACTATGTGTTCAATGTAGAGGATATAGATTACTATATTATAGTGACAGAGGGTTTTAGAAATCGTGTTATTATTATTTTCTGGATTGGAAATCTAACTGTGTATTTAATTTATTAAGTTGGAGTTATTGTTATAAGGCTATATCTTGTATTGCCGAGAATATTGATAACTAAGAAGTGTAATGAAGGGTGTGATACTATACGATTGCATCTATGAAGTGGTTCGAATTGAGTCAAGGATAAAAATAATTAGTGCAATTAGCACTTCTTAAAGGGCGACAGATCTATCGAACCTGAGATTGAATTATAGCTATGAAGTCCATTTAGGGGATGGCTTTGAGTATGGTATCGAGTATTATTTAATATTATTGTGTTGAAATAATTGTTGGATGTTAGTACTGAATAATTAATCAATGAGAGGTCTCAGACATGAGATACAAGAAGAAGAGAGACCAGGAGAAGTACATAAGTGAAGATTTGACTATTGCCTAAGTCAGTAAGGATGAAGTAAGCAAGGAAGTTTATCGAAGTAAGGACCTAAAGGTGACAAGGTTGGGCGAAGTATGGCATAACGACCTGCACAGAGTCGTTAGGTTAAACCTGATTTAAAAGTACATGGTGACAAGCATGTCAATAATCTAGCCTGTTCCATGGCACAGTGGAATTAGAAGAAGATAACAGAGTGACACTTTTCTAGGTTTGTCTTAAGTTATATGACGTTCATGCATCTAATATTTATATGTTTGAGTGTTAATTTATAATGTAGTGACGCTATGACTTTGACTATGATTGAAGATTTATAGATGGTCATTAATATACTGTGTTGTGGAAGCAAGAAGATCCCATTGTACAGAGAGGAAACTATTAAAACGGACAAGAGAAATACCAATAGTTGTGAACTGTATAGGTCAGAGGAAATGATGATGAACACCAAATAGTACAACTTAGAACATTCATATAAATAATTATTTAATTGTTGAATATTGGGGGGGGGGTGGCGGGGGGAAAGAAAAATTCTAAATTGGGTAAAGGCGGATATGTTACAGAGTAATGTCCCAACTGCCGAGGAACAGGTGCAGGAAACTCAACATCCTACGACATGCTTGATTAGAAAGTAATGGTACGGGACAGACAGACAGACAATATTTCATCGGTAGACGGGACATTTATATGCGTAGCAGGTGACCCAGGGTGTAGTGCGCCAGAGAGAGTATTTTAAGAATAAGCGAAATTATATGGGAAGACGTGACGTGAGACGGGACACAAAAACGTAGGTACTCGGGGTTGTTTTCGTCATCATTGTGGCGAAGAGGGAGACATCATCTTGAGCTGGACAAAAACAGATGTTACAATTTCGATTCACGGTCTTTTTTTTTTTCACTCAGTACGATAGAGTACAGCGAATGGATGTCCACAAAGTGGGTGTGCAGTATAGAGGGACACAGCCTTCACAGCACAATAACATCACGTTCGTGGTCGTAGACATAGTCGAACACAACATCTAACCTGGGCGACTGGCAGGACACTGCCACACAGGCGATGAGATATTTTAATACGATTTTTAATTACGAATCCATTTTATACTGTGTTGTTTGACTGGTATGGAGGTCATATCCAGTCTAGGAGCTAAAAAGTGGTGGGAAGTCTGGTCAAGTTGTGCCCAGGAAAAGTATTTATTCTGTGAAGCCTATAATTTGAACTGCCTCATCTTTGCAGTGATGTTGGATGGCCGTTGGAACTACGGAGTACCTGCAGACCAACACGAGTCGCCATCTCAACATTAAGTCACTTCAGAGTGTCTTTTATTATTAGGGGTAACCCTAACAAAGAAACGTGACACCATCGTCTCGTAACAGTGATATCAAAGAAACGCGTGATGCCAACAGTGACAGTCTCTACTCTCTGATATTTTGGAGCAAATACGCATATTCTGGCAACTCTTGGTGGCTCTGCAGCAAGCCAGTTTACTTCCCAGACAGGTATCTTTACTTTTCAGATAGGTAATGAGTTTACTTCCTGGCCAGGTAGTGCGTTTACTTCCCGTTCAGGTATCTTTACTTCCCGTCCAGGTAGTGAGTTTACTTCCCGACCAGGTATCTTTACTTTTCAGATAGGTAGTGAGTTTACTTCCTGGCCAGGTAGTGCGTTTACTTCCCGTTCAGGTATCTTTACTTCCCGTCCAGGTAGTGAGTTTACTTCCCGACCAGGTATCTTTACTTTTCAGATAGGTAGTGAGTTTACTTCCTGGCCAGGTAGTGCGTTTACTTCCCGTTCAGGTATCTTTACTTCCCGTCCAGGTAGTGAGTTTACTTCCCGACCAGGTATCTTTACTTTTCAGATAGGTAGTGAGTTTACTTCCTGGCCAGGTAGTGCGTTTACTTCCCGTTCAGCTATCTTTACTTCCCGTCCAGGTACCGAGTTTACATCCCGGCCAGGTATCTTTACTTCCTGTTCAGGTAGTGAGTTTGTTTCCTAGTCAGGTATCTTTACTTCCCGTCCAGGTAGCGAGTTTATTTCCCGTCCAAGTAGCAAGTTTACTTCCCGGTCAGTTATCTTTGCTTAACGTCCAAGTAGTGACTTTACTTTCCAGTCAGATAACGAGTTTACATCTCAGCCAGGTATCTTTACTTCTCAGTCAGATATTTTTTTCCCCAGAAAGGTGTCTTTACTTCCCAGCCAGCTATCTTTTATTCCCAGGCAGATATCTTTACTTAGCAGCCAGGTATCTTTACTTCCCATGCCAGGTAACGAATTTACTTTCCGTCCAGGTAGCGAGTTTATTTCCCGGCCAGGTATCTTTACTTCCTGTCCAGGTAACGAGTTTACTTCCCAGCCAGGTATCTTTACTTCCCAGTCAGGTATCTTTACTTAACAGCCAGGTATCATTACTTCCCAGCCAGGTATCTTTACTTCCCAGCCAGGTATCATTACTTCCCAGCCAGGTATCTTTACTTAACAGCCAGGTATCATTACTTCCCAGCCAGGTATCTTTACTTCCCAGTCAGGTATCTTTACTTAACAGCCAGGTATCATTACTTCCCAGCCAGGTATCTTTACTTCCCAGTCAGGTATCATTACTTCCCAGCCAGGTATCTTTACTTCCCAGTCAGGTATCATTACTTCCCAGCCAGGTATCATTACTTCCCAGCCAGGTATCTTTACTTCCCAGTCAGGTATCATTACTTCCCAGCCAGGTATCTTTACTTTTCAGTCAGGTATCATTACTTCCCAGCCAGGTATCTTTACTTCCCAGTCAGGTATCATTACTTGTCAGCCATGTGTCTTTACTTCCTGTCCAGGTAACGAGTTTACTTCCCAGCCAGGTATCTTTACTTCCCAGTCAGGTATCTTTACTTAACAGCCAGGTATCATTACTTCCCAGCCAGGTATCTTTACTTCCCAGCCAGGTATCTTTACTTCCCAGCCAGGTATCTTTACTTCCCAGCCAGGTATCTTTACTTCCCAGTCAGGTATCATTACTTCTCAGCCAGGTATCTTTACTTAACAGCCAGGTATCTTTACTTAACAGCCAGGTATCTTTACTTCCCAGCCAGGTAGCGAGTTTACTTCCCAACCAGGTAGCGAGTTCACTTCCCAGCCATATATCTTTACTTCCCAGCCAGGTATCTTTACTTCCCAGCCATATATCTTTACTTCCCAGCCAGGTATCTTTACTTCCCAGCCAGGTATCTTTACTTCCCTGCCAGGTATCTTTACTTCCCTGCCAGGTATCTTTACTTCCCGTCCAGGAAGTGAGTTTACTTGGCAGCTAGGTATCTTTACTTCTCAGCCAAGTATCTTTACTTCCCAGCTAGGTATCTTCATTTAGCAGCCAGGTATCTTTCTTCCCATGCCAAGTAACGAGTTTACTTACCAGCCACGTATATTTACTTCCCATGCCAGGTAACGAGTTTACTTCCCAGCTAGGTATTTTTACTTCCCAGCTAAGTATCTTCCTAGTCAGGTATCTTTACTTCCCAGCCAGGCAGCCAGTTTACTTCCCTGCTAGGAATCTTTACTTTCCAGCTAGGTATCTATACTTCCCAGTCAGATATCTTTACTTCCCAGCCAGATATCTTACTTCTCAGCTAGGTATCTTTACTTCCCATGCCAGGTAGCAAGTTCACTTCCTAGTTGGGTATCTTTACTTCCCAGCTAGGTATCTTTACTTTCCAGTAAGGTATGATTACTTCCAAGCCAGATATCTTTACTTCCCATCCAGGTATCTTTACTTCCCAGCCAGGTAATTAGTTTACTTCCCAGCTAGGTATCTTCACTTTCCAGCCAAGTATCTTTACTTCCCAGGCCAGGTAGCGAGTTTACTTCTCGGCCAGGTAGCGAGTTTACTTCTCGGCCGGGTAGCGAGTTTACTTCTCGGTTAGGTAGCGAGTTTACTTCTCGGCCAGGTAGCGAGTTTACTTCTCGGCCAGGTAGCGATTTTACTTCTCGGCCAGGTAGCGAGTTTACTTCTCGGCCGGGTAGCGAGTTTACTTCTCGGTTAGGTAGCGAGTTTACTTCTCGGCCAGGTAGCGAGTTTACTTCTCGGCCAGGTAGCGAGTTTACTTCTCGGTTAGGTAGCGAGTTTACTTCTCGGCCAGGTAGCGAGTTTACCTCTGGACCAGTTAGATGTTAATTTCCAACCATGTATTGAATTAACCTCCACCCCGAGTAGCGAGATTTCCTTCAGTCCAGGTGGCATGTTTACCTTCAGGCCAGGTAACGAGTTTACCGTCAGGCCAGGTAGCGAGTTTACCGTCAGGCCAGGTAGCGAGTTTACCTTTAGGCCAGGTAACGAGTTTTCCTTCAGTCCAGGTAGCATGTTTACCTTTAGGCCAGGTAACGATTTTACCTTCAGGCCAGATAGCGAGTTTACCTTCAGGCCAGGTAGCTAGTTTACCTTCAGGCCAGGTAGCGAGGTTACCTTCAGGCCAGGTAGCTAGTTTACCTTCAGGCCAGGTAGCGGGTTTAACTTCAGGCCAGGTAGCGAGTTTACCTTCAGTCCGGGTAGCGAGTTTACCTTCAGGCCAGGTAGCGAGTTTACCTTCAGTCCAGGTAGCGAGTTTACCTTCAGGCCAGGTAGCGAGTTTACCTTCAGGCCAGGTAGCTGGTTTACCGTCAGGCCAGGTAGCGAGTTTACCTTCAGGCCAGGTAGCGAGTTTACCTTCAGTCCAGGTAGCGAGTTTACCTTCAGGCCAGGTAGCGAGTTTACCTTCAGGCCAGGTAGCTGGTTTACCGTCAGGCCAGGTAGCGAGTATACCTTCAGGCCAGGTAGCGAGTTTACCTTCAGGCCAGGTACCGAGTTTACCTTCAGGCCAGGTAGCGGGTTTACCTTCAGGCCAGGTAGCGAGTTTACCTTCAGGCCAGGTAGTGGCTTTACCTTCAGGCCAGGTAGCGGGTTTACCTTCAGGCCAGGTAGCGAGTTTACCTTCAGGCCAGGTACCGAGTTTACCTTCAGGCCAGGTAGCGGGTTTACCTTCAGGCCAGGTAGCGAGTTTACCTTCAGGCCAGGTAGTGGCTTTACCTTCAGGCCAGGTAGCGGGTTTACCTTCAGGCCAGGTAGCGAGTTTACCTTCAGGCCAGGTAGCGGGTTTACCTTCAGGCCAGGTAGCGGGTTTACCGTCAGGCCAGGTAGGGAGTTTACCTTCAAGCCAGGTAGCGAGTTTACCTTCAGGCCAGGTAGCGAGTTTACCTTTAGGCCAGGTAGCGAGTTTACCTTCAGGTCAGGTATCGAGTTTTCCTTCAGGCCAGGTATCGAGTTTACCGTCAGGCCAGGTAGCGAGTTTACCTTTAGTCCAGGTAGCGAGTTTTCCTTTAGGCCAGGTAGCGGGTTTACCTTCAGGTCAGGTAGCGGGTTTACCGTCAGGCCAGGTAGCGGGTTTACCGTCAGGCCAGGTAGCGGATTTACCGTCAGGTCATCTAGCGGGTTTACCTTCAGGCCAGGTAGCGGGTTTACCGTCAGGCCAGGTAGAGATTTTACCTTCAGGTCAGATTGCTAGTATGTTAGTCGATAGATAAGTAGGTAGGAAGGTAGTTAGGTGTGTCGGCTAGTAATTAGACTGGTTGTTAGGTAGACTGGTGAGTATGTAGGTTTGTAGGTAGGAAAGTAGGCAGGTAGACAGATACATGCAACAACACTTGCCATTTAAGGTTATCATCTCGGTCTCAGCACTAAAGTCTGACGTGAAGCCCACAGAGGTTTCATTCAGCATACAGCTGTAGAGAGAGAACAAGAATTAGTGACCTCATCTCACCATACAGCTGTAGAGAGAGAACCAGAATCAGTGACCTCATCTCACCATACAGCTGTAGAGAGAGAACAAGAATCAGTGACCTCATCTCACCATACAGCTGTAGAGAGAGAACCAGAATTAGTGACCTCATCTCACCATACAGCTGTAGAGAGAGAAGAATCAGTGACCTCATCTCACCATATAGCTGTAGAGAGAGGGAACAAGAATTAGTGACCTCATCTCACCATACAGCTGTAGAGAGAGAACAAGAATTAGTGACCTCATCTCACCATACAGCTGTAGAGAGAGAACAAGAATTAGTGACCTCATCTCACCATACAGCTGTAGAGACAGAACAAGAATCAGTGACCTCATCTCACCATACAGCTGTAGAGAGAGAACAAGAATTAGTGACCCCATCTCACCATACAGCTGTAGAGAGAGAACAAGAATCAGTGACCTCATCTCACCATACAGCTGTAGAGAGAGAACAAGAATCAGTGACATCATCTCACCATACAGCTGTAGAGAAAGAACAAGAATTAGTGACCTCATCTCACCATACAGCTGTAGAGAAAGAACAAGAATTAGTGACGTTATCTCACCATACAGCTGTAGAGAGAGAACAAGAATTAGTGACTTCATCTCACCATACAGCTGTAGAGAGAGAACAAGAATTAGTGACTTCATCTCACCATACAGCTGTAGAGAGAGAACAAGAATTAGTGACTTCATCTCACCATACAGCTGTAGAGAAAGAACAAGAATTAGTGACCTCATCTCACCATACAGCTGTAGAGAAAGAACAAGAATTAGTGACTTTATCTCACCATACAGCTGTAGAGAGAGAACAAGAATTAGTTACTTCATCTCACCATACAGCTGCAGAGAAAGAACAAGAATTAGTGACTTTATCTCACCATACAGCTGTAGAGAAAGAATAAGAATTAGTGACCTCATCTCACCATACAGCTGTAGAGAAAGAACAAGAATTAGTGACCTCATCTCACCATACAGCTGTAGAGAGAGAACAAGAATCAGTGACCTCATCTCAGATGTTCCAAAAACCGACCATACATTTAATATGAGACATAAACAACACTAACAAAACTTTACAGGACGTTGCAGTTGTTGTTCTCGGCAAATTTACCTTCAGAAGTTGACCATTGCCCCTGCACGGTCAGCTGTCGGTACCAGTGTCGAAACTAACGCAGGACGGTATGCTGCCAAATATCTGCCGGGTAACGAGTTTACTTTCAAGCTAGGTATCTTTACTTCCCAGCTAGGAATCTTCCCAGTCAGGTATCTTTACTTCCCAGCTAGGTATCTTTACTTCCCAGCTAGGTATCTTTACTTCCCAGCTAGGTATCTTTACTTCCCAGCTAGGTATCTTTACTTCCCAGCTAGGAATCTTCCCAGTCAGGTATCTTTACTTCCCAGCTAGGTATCTTTACTTCCCAGCTAGGTATCTTTACTTCCCAGCTAGGAATCTTCCCAGTCTGGTATCTTTACTTCCCAGCTAGGAATCTTCCCAGTCAGGTATCTTTACTTCCCAGCTAGGAATCTTCACAGTCAGGTATCTTTACTTCCCAGCTAGGTATCTTTACTTCCCAGCTAGGAATCTTCCCAGTCAGGTATCTTTACTTCCCAGCTAGGTATCTTTACTTCCCAGCTAGGTATCTTTACTTCCCAGCTAGGTATCTTTACTTCCCAGCTAGGTATCTTTACTTCCCAGCTAGGTATCTTTACTTCCCAGCTAGGTATCTTTACTTCCCAGCTAGGTATCTTTACTTCCCAGCTAGGTATCTTTACTTCCCAGCTAGGTATCTTTACTTCCCAGCTAGGTATCTTTACTTCCCAGCTAGATATCTTCCCAGCGATGTATCTTTACTTCCCAGCTAGGTATCTTTACTTCCCAGCTAGGTATCTTCCCAGTCAGGTATCTTTACTTTCCAACCAGGTAGTGAGTTTACTTCCCAGCTAGGTATCTTCCCAGTCAGGTATCTTTACTTTCAAGCCAGGTAGCGAGTTTACTTCCCAGCTAGGTATCTTTACTTCCCAGCTAGGTATCTTTACTTCCCAATCAGGTATCTTTACTTCACAGCCAGATATCTTTACTTCACAGCCAGATATCTTTACTTCCCAGCCAGATATCTTTACTTCCCAGCCAGATATCTTTACTTCCCACCCCAATTTTACGTAGCATGTTCGCAACGCTTAAACCAAAGACGCCGATAAATGGGGTATACCGTCAAAACAATCGAAATAAACGATCCCTTTACACGCTTGCATGCGCACAGAGTTGCTGGTGTTGAACACACAATCTCTATAGACCAATGGGCATTCGGTGGGTGAAGAAGTGAGTCTACTGTAGCATGGGAATGCACCGCTGCCCAGACTTAACAGTCGTTTCATTTACTTACAAAATAGTACACTGTTAAATAAACCAGGGCTGCTGTAACTGAAAGCTTCTCTCTCTCTCTCTCATTCTCTTTCTCTCTCCTTTTCTCTCTCTCTCTCTCTCTCTCTCTCTCTCTCTCTCTCTGTCTCTCTTGCTCTCTCTCTCTCTCTCTCTCTCTCTCTCACACACACACATATACTCCTTAAACCCCCCCCCCCCCCTTTTCAAATAATTGGTATTTTAAAGTATCATATAATTCTCCTTGTACATTTGAAGATAATCTACTAATTTATCTTGAACACATAATTATGCATTAAATCATGTGGCCCACCTGGTGCTCTCAGCAACCTTCTGTCTCGTGTACTTTCATTCATCTTTGACACAGATAATCCTCCATGACGTGTGAAGTTTGTAGTCACGTCTATCAGCAACCTTCTGTCTCGTGTACTTTCATTCATCTTTGACACAGATAATCCTCCATGACGTGTGAAGTTTGTAGTCACGTCTATCAGCAACCTTCTGTCTCGTGTACTTTCATTCATCTTTGACACAGATAATCCTCCATGACGTGTGAAGTTTGTAGTCACGTCTATCAGTCAACCTTCATGTAATCTCGTGTGTGAAGTTTGTAGTCACGTTTATCATTCATCTTTGACACAGATAATCCTCCATGACGTGTGAAGTTTGTAGTCACGTCTATCAGCAACCTTCTGTCTCGTGTACTTTCATTCATCTTTGACACAGATAATCCTCCATGACGTGTGAAGTTTGTAGTCACGTCTATCAGCAACCTTCTGTCTCGTGTACTTTCATTCATCTTTGACACAGATAATCCTCCATGACGTGTGAAGTTTGTAGTCACGTCTATCAGCAACCTTCTGTCTCGTGTACTTTCATTCATCTTTGACACAGATAATCCTCCATGACGTGTGAAGTTTGTAGTCACGTCTATCAGCAACCTTCTGTCTCGTGTACTTTCATTCATCTTTGACACAGATAATCCTCCATGACGTGTGAAGTTTGTAGTCACGTCTATCAGCAACCTTCTGTCTCGTGTACTTTCATTCATCTTTGACACAGATAATCCTCCATGACGTGTGAAGTTTGTAGTCACGTCTATCAGCAACCTTCTGTCTCGTGTACTTTCATTCATCTTTGACACAGATAATCCTCCATGACGTGATCAGCAACCTTCTGTCTCGTGTACTTTCATTCATCTTTGACACAGATAATCCTCCATGTGTGAAGTTTGTAGTCACGTCTATCAGCAACCTTCTGTCTCGTGTACTTTCATTCATCTTTGACACAGATAATCCTCCATGACGTGTGAAGTTTGTAGTCACGTCTATCAGCAACCTTCTGTCTCGTGTACTTTCATTCATCTTTGACACAGATAATCCTCCATGACGTGTGAAGTTTGTAGTCACGTCTATCAGCAACCTTCTGTCTCGTGTACTTTCATTCATCTTTGACACAGATAATCCTCCATGACGTGTGAAGTTTGTAGTCACGTCTATCAGCAACCTTCTGTCTCGTGTACTTTCATTCATCTTTGACACAGATAATCCTCCATGACGTGTGAAGTTTGTAGTCACGTCTATCAGCAACCTTCTGTCTCGTGTACTTTCATTCATCTTTTTGACACAGATAATCCTCCATGACGTGTGAAGTTTGTAGTCACGTCTATCAGCAACCTTCTGTCTCGTGTGTACTTTCATTCATCTTTGACACAGATAATCCTCCATGACGTGTGAAGTTTGTAGTCACGTCTATCAGCAACCTTCTGTCTCGTGTACTTTCATTCATCTTTGACACAGATAATCCTCCATGACGTGTGAAGTTTGTAGTCACGTCTATCAGCAACCTTCTGTCTCGTGTACTTTCATTCATCTTTGACACAGATAATCCTCCATGACGTGTGAAGTTTGTAGTCACGTCTATCAGCAACCTTCTGTCTCGTGTACTTTCATTCATCTTTGACACAGATAATCCTCCATGACGTGTGAAGTTTGTAGTCAGTCTATCAGCAACCTTCTGTCTCGTGTACTTTCATTCATCTTTGACACAGATAATCCTCCATGACGTGTGAAGTTTGTAGTCACGTCTATCAGCAACCTTCTGTCTCGTGTACTTTCATTCATCTTTGACACAGATAATCCTCCATGACGTGTGAAGTTTGTAGTCACGTCTATCAGCAACCTTCTGTCTCGTGTACTTTCATTCATCTTTGACACAGATAATCCTCCATGACGTGTGAAGTTTGTAGTCACGTCTATCAGCAACCTTCTGTCTCGTGTACTTTCATTCATCTTTGACACAGATAATCCTCCATGACGTGTGAAGTTTGTAGTCACGTCTATCAGCAACCTTCTGTCTCGTGTACTTTCATTCATCTTTGACACAGATAATCTCCATGACGTGTGTCCACGTCACGTCTATCAGCAACCTTCTGTCTCGTGTACTTTCATTCATCTTTGACACAGATAATCCAGATAATCTCCATGACGTGTGAAGTTTGTAGTCACGTCTATCAGCAACCTTCTGTCTCGTGTACTTTCATTCATCTTTGACACAGATAATCCTCCATGACGTGTGAAGTTTGTAGTCACGTCTATCAGCAACCTTCTGTCTCGTGTACTTTCATTCATCTTTGACACAGATAATCCTCCATGACGTGTGAAGTTTGTAGTCACGTCTATCAGCAACCTTCTGTCTCGTGTACTTTCATTCATCTTTGACACAGATAATCCTCCATGACGTGTGAAGTTTGTAGTCACGTCTATCAGCAACCTTCTGTCTCGTGTATAATCATCCATGACACAGATAATCCTCCATGACGTGTGAAGTTTGTAGTCACGTCTATCAGCAACCTTCTGTCTCGTGTACTTTCATTCATCTTTGACACAGATAATCCTCCATGACGTGTGAAGTTTGTAGTCACGTCTATCAGCAACCTTCTGTCTCGTGTACTTTCATTCATCTTTGACACAGATAATCCTCCATGACGTGTGAAGTTTGTAGTCACGTCTATCAGCAACCTTCTGTCTCGTGTACTTTCATTCATCTTTGACACAGATAATCCTCCATGACGTGTGAAGTTTGTAGTCACGTCTATCAGCAACCTTCTGTCTCGTGTACTTTCATTCATCTTTGACACAGATAATCCTCCATGACGTGTGAAGTTTGTAGTCACGTCTATCAGCAACCTTCTGTCTCGTGTACTTTCATTCATCTTTGACACAGATAATCCTCCATGACGTGTGAAGTTTGTAGTCACGTCTATCAGCAACCTTCTGTCTCGTGTACTTTCATTCATCTTTGACACAGATAATCCTCCATGACGTGTGAAGTTTGTAGTCACGTCTATCAGCAACCTTCTGTCTCGTGTACTTTCATTCATCTTTGACACAGATAATCCTCCATGACGTGTGAAGTTTGTAGTCACGTCTATCAGCAACCTTCTGTCTCGTGTACTTTCATTCATCTTTCTTTGACACAGATAATCCTCCATGACGTGTGAAGTTTGTAGTCACGTCTATCAGCAACCTTCTGTCTCGTGTACTTTCATTCATCTTTGACACAGATAATCCTCCATGACGTGTGAAGTTTGTAGTCACGTCTATCAGCAACCTTCTGTCTCGTGTACTTTCATTCATCTTTGACACAGATAATCCTCCATGACGTGTGAAGTTTGTAGTCACGTCTATCAGCAACCTTCTGTCTCGTGTACTTTCATTCATCTTTGACACAGATAATCCTCCATGACGTGTGAAGTTTGTAGTCACGTCTATCAGCAACCTTCTGTCTCGTGTACTTTCATTCATCTTTGACACAGATAATCCTCCATGACGTGTGAAGTTTGTAGTCACGTCTATCAGCAACCTTCTGTCTCGTGTACTTTCATTCATCTTTGACACAGATAATCCTCCATGACGTGTGAAGTTTGTAGTCACGTCTATCAGCAACCTTCTGTCTCGTGTACTTTCATTCATCTTTGACACAGATAATCCTCCATGACGTGTGAAGTTTGTAGTCACGTCTATCAGCAACCTTCTGTCTCGTGTACTTTCATTCTATCAGCAACCTTCTGTCTCGTGTACTTTCATTTTTGACACAGATAATCCTCCATGACGTGTGAAGTTTGTAGTCACGTCTATCAGCAACCTTCTGTCTCGTGTACTTTCATTCATCTTTGACACAGATAATCCTCCATGACGTGTGAAGTTTGTAGTCACGTCTATCAGCAACCTTCTGTCTCGTGTACTTTCATTCATCTTTGACACAGATAATCCTCCATGACGTGTGAAGTTTGTAGTCACGTCTATCAGCAACCTTCTGTCTCGTGTACTTTCATTCATCTTTGACACAGATAATCCTCCATGACGTGTGAAGTTTGTAGTCACGTCTATCAGCAACCTTCTGTCTCGTGTACTTTCATTCATCTTTGACACAGATAATCCTCCATGACGTGTGAAGTTTGTAGTCACGTCTATCAGCAACCTTCTGTCTCGTGTACTTTCATTCATCTTTGACACAGATAATCCTCCATGACGTGTGAAGTTTGTAGTCACGTCTATCAGCAACCTTCTGTCTCGTGTACTTTCATTCATCTTTGACACAGATAATCCTCCATGACGTGTGAAGTTTGTAGTCACGTCTATCAGCAACCTTCTGTCTCGTGTACTTTCATTCATCTTTGACACAGATAATCCTCCATGACGTGTGAAGTTTGTAGTCACGTCTATCAGCAACCTTCTGTCTCGTGTACTTTCATTCATCTTTGACACAGATAATCCTCCATGACGTGTGAAGTTTGTAGTAGTCACGTCTATCAGCAACCTTCTGTCTCGTGTACTTTCATTCATCTTTGACACAGATAATCCTCCATGACGTGTGAAGTTTGTAGTCACGTCTATCAGCAACCTTCTGTCTCGTGTACTTTCATTCATCTTTGACACAGATAATCCTCCATGACGTGTGAAGTTTGTAGTCACGTCTATCAGCAACCTTCTGTCTCGTGTACTTTCATTCATCTTTGACACAGATAATCCTCCATGACGTGTGAAGTTTGTAGTCACGTCTATCAGCAACCTTCTGTCTCGTGTACTTTCATTCATCTTTGACACAGATAATCCTCCATGACGTGTGAAGTTTGTAGTCACGTCTATCAGCAACCTTCTGTCTCGTGTACTTTCATTCATCTTTGACACAGATAATCCTCCATGACGTGTGAAGTTTGTAGTCACGTCTATCAGCAACCTTCTGTCTCGTGTACTTTCATTCATCTTTGACACAGATAATCCTCCATGACGTGTGAAGTTTGTAGTCACGTCTATCAGCAACCTTCTGTCTCGTGTACTTTCATTCATCTTTCATTCACGTGTGAAGTTTGACACAGATAATCCTCCATGACGTGTGTGAAGTTTGTAGTCACGTCTATCAGCAACCTTCTGTCTCGTGTACTTTCATTCATCTTTGACACAGATAATCCTCCATGACGTGTGAAGTTTGTAGTCACGTCTATCAGCAACCTTCTGTCTCGTGTACTTTCATTCATCTTTGACACAGATAATCCTCCATGACGTGTGAAGTTTGTAGTCACGTCTATCAGCAACCTTCTGTCTCGTGTACTTTCATTCATCTTTGACACAGATAATCCTCCATGACGTGTGAAGTTTGTAGTCACGTCTATCAGCAACCTTCTGTCTCGTGTACTTTCATTCATCTTTGACACAGATAATCCTCCATGACGTGTGAAGTTTGTAGTCACGTCTATCAGCAACCTTCTGTCTCGTGTACTTTCATTCATCTTTGACACAGATAATCCTCCATGACGTGTGAAGTTTGTAGTCACGTCTATTAGCAACCTTCTGTCTCGTGTACTTTCATTCATCTTTGACACAGATAATCCTCCATGACGTGTGAAGTTTGTAGTCACGTCTATCAGCAACCTTCTGTCTCGTGTACTTTCCATCATCTTTGACACAGATAATTCTCCATGACGTGTGAAGTTTGTAGTCACTTCTATCAGCGACCTTCTGTCTCGTGTACTTTCATTTATCTTTGACACAGATAATCCTCCATGACGTGTGAAGTTTGTAGTCACGTCTATCAGCAACCTTCTGTCTCGTGTTCTTTCATTCATCTTTGACACAGATAATCCTCCATGACGTGTGAAGTTTGTAGTCACGTCTATCAGCAACCTTCTGTCTCTCGTGTACTTTCATTCATCTTTGACACAGATAATCCTCCATGACGTGTGAAGTTTGTAGTCACGTCTATCAGCAACCTTCTGTCTCGTGTACTTTCATTCATCTTTGACACAGATAATCCTCCATGACGTGTGAAGTTTGTAGTCACGTCTATCAGCAACCTTCTGTCTCGTGTACTTTCATTCATCTTTGACACAGATAATCCTCCATGACGTGTGAAGTTTTGTAGTCACGTCTATCAGCAACCTTCTGTCTCGTGTACTTTCATTCATCTTTGACACAGATAATCCTCCATGACGTGTGAAGTTTGTAGTCACGTCTATCAGCAACCTTCTGTCTCGTGTACTTTCATTCATCTTTGACACAGATAATCCTCCATGACGTGTGAAGTTTGTAGTCACGTCTATCAGCAACCTTCTGTCTCGTGTACTTTCATTCATCTTTGACACAGATAATCCTCCATGACGTGTGAAGTTTGTAGTCACGTCTATCAGCAACCTTCTGTCTCGTGTACTTTCATTCATCTTTGACACAGATAATCCTCCATGACGTGTGAAGTTTGTAGTCACGTCTATCAGCAACCTTCTGTCTCGTGTAATCCTTCATTGTAGTCATCTTTGACACAGATAATCCTCCATGAAGTGAAGTTTGTAGTCACGTCTATCAGCAACCTTCTGTCTCGTGTACTTTCATTCATCTTTGACACAGATAATCCTCCATGACGTGTGAAGTTTGTAGTCACGTCTATCAGCAACCTTCTGTCTCGTGTACGTTCATTCATCTTTGACACAGATAATCCTCCATGACGTGTGAAGTTTGTAGTCACAGCCCCAAGTCATTGCAATCAAGCCCCAAGTCATTGCCATCAAGCCCCACGTCATTGCCATCAAGCCCCAAGTCATTGCCATCAAGCCCAAGTCAAGCCCCAAGTCATTGCCATCAAACCCAAGTCATTGCCATCAAACCCCAAGTCATTGCCATCAAGCCCCAAGTCATTGCCATCAAACCCAAGTCAAGCCCCAAGTCATTGAAATCAAGCCCCAAGTCATTGCCATCAAGCCCCAAGTCGTTGCAATCAGACTCCAAGTCATTGCCATCAAGCCCAAGTCATTGCCATCAAGCCCCGTGTCATTGCCATCAAGCCCCAAGTCATTGCAATCAAGCCCAAGTCATTGCCATCAAGCCCAAGTCAAGTCCTAAGTCACTGCCATCAAGCCCCAAGTCAAGTCCCAAGTCATTGCCGTCAAGCCCAAGTCATTGCCATCAAGCCCAAGTCATTGCCATCAAGCATCAAGGCATTGCCATCAAGCCCCAAGTCATTGCCATCAAGCCCAAGTCATTGCCATCAAGCCCCAAGTCATTGCCATCAAGCCTCAAGTCATTGCCATCAAGCCCAAGTCAAGTTCCAAGTCACTGCCATTAAGCCACAAGTCAAGTCCCAAGTCATTGCCATCAAGCCCCAAGTCATCGCCATCAAGCCCCAAGTCGTTGCCATCAAGCCCAAGTCATTGCCATCAAGCCCAAGTCAAGTCCCAAGTCACTGCCATCAAGCCCCAAGTCAAGTCCCAAGTCACTGCCATCAAGCCCCAAGTTATGGGCATCAAACCCGAAGTCATTGCCATCAAGCCCAAGTCATTGCCTTGAAACCCCAAGTCATTGCCATCAAGCCCCAAGTCGTTGCCATCAAGCTCAAGTCATTGCCTTCAAACCCCAAGTCATTGCCATCAAGCCTAAGTCATTGCCATCAAGCTCAAGTCATTGCCTTCAAACCCCAAGGCATCGCCATCAAGCCTAAGTCATTGCCATCAAGCCCCGTGTGATGAGGTGCTTTGCATGGTCACCACGAGTACATTGTGGCAAGCAGAAAGTCCGTGCTACATGTGACGGCACGAGATACTTGAGGTCGGTGGAGTAAGCGAGGGGAAGCCTGAGCTGGACTCGTGGTCAGTTGGTTACCAGAAGTCGTAGAAGACAGTTGTTGTTATAGAAAATGTAGTCGTCTGAATGACCAGTGTTGAATATGTCGCAAGCGATGGAAGTGTGAATAATCGTTGGAGCATGTCGAATAAATGTAACGGAATAAACTGATAGCATATACAAGGAAGCTGAGCGGCGTTGTGTTATTAACCCTAGACGTTAGAGCAGTGCAAGTATGTTGCAGTAATCATATAGAGTTTGATTCGTGGCGAAAGCCGATACGTAGTAAGCGATGGTACATTACAAGTGACGTGGTAAGCCACGAATCATTCCAAGTGGGAACCCTAAAAAATTTCGTTTTTGTTCGGCAATAGGCCATGTTGTGAAATATTGTGTTGGTAAGCAAATGTTAAGGGGAAAAGAAAAGGTCCATGTATGCTAAAACTAAGTCAGAAACCTTGAATCTATATTATTGAAAATGTTAATTCTCCGATGATGTAAGCTAAAATCTCGGAAACTACTGAACCGATTGCTTTCAAATTTGCACACAACGTTGCCTTTGACAAACCACGAGCGACGTAGCTCCAGCAACGGTCAAATCATTTTTTGTTTCGTTGCCGGCCCGGAGTTGTTATTATGTGATCGGCCATTTTTTACTGCTGAGCTCTTTTTGAGCTTTGCATTATTATATAATTTCATTTCCTATTTGCTTGAGTGTTTGGTAGCGTATTTGTTAACGATTTTTTTAATGTTTTTATTTCTATGTCGGGGGCAACACTACACTAAATAGTCCGTGGCGACAGCATGCTGTGCCAACTCCTTTTTTCTACACCAACCTACACATACTGTAGTGACAGTTTTTGTTGTTGTTGTTTTTGTTGTTGTTGTGATGGTGGTAGTGGTTGCAGTAGTACTGGTACTGGATGGGTAATGTGGTAGCTGTTACACTGGCTACATTTACTTCTCTGCACAAGTTAATGCTACCTATTTCAGTCTGCGTGAACACGGATGCCAAGCTCAATATAGTTACAATAGGTGACGTTCCTGTCCTTCGAAGAGGATGATATGATTGGGGGAGGGATGGGAGGGGAAGGGATTATGTCAGACACAGTTAGCTGAGAGAGCTTAAAATATAATATTAACGTTCTTATTTTTTAGCTATTTCTATTGAATAATTTCGCCATGGATAATTTTTAAGTCACTCGGAGACGGAGATATGACTTCGCAAGGTGATGATTTTTCAATCTTTCAGAGAGGGAGATATGATTTGGGGAAGGGGGGGGGTGAAGAGGGTTATGCCAGACACGGTTAGCTGAGAGAGCCTAAAATATTATTTTAATGTTCTCTTTTCTTAACTATTTCTATTTTAATAATATCGCCAGGTGATGATTGTTCAATCCTACGGAGAGGGAGATATGATTGGTGGAAGACGAGGTGGGTGGGGGGGGGGGAATTATGCCAAAACAATTAGCTGAGAGAGCTAAAAATATTATTTTTTAAATCTCATTTCTTAACTATTTATATTTTAATAATTTCGCCATGGATGATTTTTCAATCTTTCGGAGCGGGAGAAATGATTGTTGGAAAGGATGAGGCGGGGGGGGGAGGGGGGTTATGCCAGACACAGTTAGCTGAGAGAGCTTAAAATATTATTTTAAAGTTCTAATTTCTTAACCCTTTCTATTTTCAATAATTTCGCCATAGGTGATTTTTCGGCTCTCCTAGCAGATTTGGACGCAAGCGGGACGGCTTCGGTCGGCTTAGTGGGAGTTCTCTCCCTTGGCCGCACTCAAAACAAGTAACGGAAAAAGTCACGAATCAAATGAAATACTTACCTATCATCATCCGGGTGCGTGTAGGGTTGCGTACGGTTGCGTCTAGGGTAACCTATCATCATACGGTTGCGTGTAGGGCTGCGTAGGGTGTATATCATCATCATCCTACTGTTGCATGTATGGCTGCGTATTGCGTATAGGGTTGCGTAGGGTTAGGGGTAGGGTTAGTGTTAAGGTTAGGGTTAGGGGTTAGGGTTAGGGGTTAGGGTTAGGGGATAGGGTTAGGGGTTAGGGTTAGGGTTTAGGGTTAGGGGTAGGGGTAGGGTTAGATATGAAAATTTTCACGTAGGAGGTCGAAATAGTGGCCGACAATCTGATGCTTGTGGGAGTGGCGCCACTGAAATTCTGCCAAATATGACGCCAATAGCGGGCGGCTGGTGCCCAGTCGGTGGCGAATTGTCCGTGTCAGTAGCATCCACCGTCCGTCGACTGTTTGAATGTGTATGTGACTGTGCGCGATTATAGGGAACTACGGCGTCAAAATTGTCATATCTAACGCTACAATTAACCCTACCCCTAACCCTAACCCTAACCCAAACCCTAACCCTACCCCTAACCCTAACCGTAACCGTAACCCTACCCCTAACCTTAACCCTAACCCTAACCCTACACCTAACCCTAACCTCAACCCTAACGCTACCCCTAATCCTAACCCTAACCCCTAACCCTAACCCTAATCCTACCCCTAACCCTACCCCTAACCACGCAAATTTATCGGTCATTAAAGCATACAGATCGGCAAAACACCCACACACACAAAAAACCCAGATTTCCCTGCAGCGTAAAAAAAAACACCCAGATCTTGGGGACACACCCAAGCATTGGCAGCCCTGATGTCGACCTCACTGTCTTGTTTGATTTGTGACTTTTTCCGCTATTTGTTTTGAGTGCGGCCAAGGGAGAGAACTCCCACTAAGCCGACCGAAGCCGTCCAGCTTGCGTCCAAATGTGCTAGGAGAGCCGATTTTTCAATTATTCGTAGAGGGAGATATGACTGGGTGGTGGGGAGGGGGGATATGACAAACACAGTTAGCTGAGAGCTATTATCTTTCTTCTCCATTTCACTATTCTTGGCCACATCAACGCTTGGCCGGGTACAGATAGTTTAAAAAAAATACACCTCTAGTGCTAGATTGTGCAGTATGTGATTGGAGAAAGAAACTTGGGCGGGAAACAGTTCCACATATAATTTCAATAGGAACAGGCCAAATAAATTGTCCAAGTATTAAAAGAGTTAGAATCCAGCAAGAGTAGTGATACAAGCAAGAAAGGTGAAGCGAAAAAGACAGCAGCCACTGAAACAGCGAGCAAGTCAAGCTAAAAAAATATGGAAATTAATCAGCAAACACAAACTTTTCCAGAAATGAAATCTGCTAAATCTGATTCAGCTAAGATTCACAATCAAGGAACAAGTGAATTGGAAACTCAGTGTATAAAAAAGACAGACTGTGAAATACTACTGGATAGACAAACTGTGGATAAAGAATTTAATTATTTGTATAATAATTGTGGCATACCTGCTGATCAGGTAAGGATAGCACTCAGCCCGAAACATCGAAAGAAGACAACTAGATGTCTTATTAACAACAAACCAGGTCAAATGCAACTAAATGGAGATACATACTTCAATATAGTACGGGATAAAATGTTAAAACTATCAGATTATAGTGGAGAATTTGTTTTTTATTACAATGATGACCAAATGATAAAGCTATCAACAGCGTGTATATATCTAAAATTACCATATATGACAAAACCAATTAAAGTTGTTGCAATGAGAGATATTTCGACGATGTGATTCTAGGAGATCTGAGAGGTATCATTGACTGTTCTGAAGAAGATACAAAAGTATAGGAACAAAGGCTTCTACATCAACAAAAATAAGAACAGCTGAATCAAGAAAAATTACCATCTATTGTTATAAACTGAAGTATCGCCATTTACTAACGTGAAACCATACGGTCCTTCAACCTGAACATCAACATCAAGATAACATTACCATACATAAAGTTCACAATTATCAGTCATGAAGCTACAAAGAACCACCTTCAACCTAACGATCAGTGGTAAACTTAAACAATCAGCACGAACTGACACTTTACCACTCTTCACCGTTACAACTGGCATCTTTCAACCTAAGCCAGGTATCAACAACCGGTACTTGACAATGAACGAACAGAAACATATCAGCCATTGAATTATTCAAACTTAGAAAAGCACTATCTGGAAACATCAAAATATTGTATCCAGATACTTCAAAATCGACAACTGAAACACCTCAAAAGCATCAAATATTAATCGACACTTCAATAGCATCTATACTAATCGACATTAAGAGCGTCGAATATCAAGCGTATCAGAATATACAGAATGCGATAATAATAAAGAATTCCAACGGTTTAAACACAATCAAACGACAACCAGAATGTCAGTATTACTTTTTGTGTTCACATAATTGTGTTTTTTTTTTTTTTCTTTGTGTAAGTTAGATCTATTTAAGTACCTAAAAACACTATGTGTATTGAACATCTTCCATAGATGTCCGTTACATAGACTATCAGTGTATACAGTCACTGAACACTGGTAATAGCATTGTGTCAACTAATATTATAGCATAATTGTAGTCAGTATATTTGCAAGATATCAGTTCTAGCCTACCAAGAGAGACCTCGGAGCAGATCAGACTGTGGAGGGAACCAAGAGATGAGAACATTGAAAGCAAGCGCCAGACTACAAACATGACACACACAGCCTGCAGGGACGGATCAAGATCAAGAATAGTTAACGGAATGAATGTGAATGTCAGAAAATAGAACAGGTATGAATGATGAATGAAAGATTTGTGGGTAGTATTTTAAACTAATTATTAGTGTACATTTATTTCCACCTAAGTTAGCAGTGCAATAGAATTATTTTAGTATTCATGTAATGACAGAGTTCAGTAGTTCAAAAGTTAGGAAAAAGAAGAAAAACCTAAAGGAAAAAAGAGAAAAAAAAATCTCTTTTCCCTAATAACAGTACAGAAGAATGAAATTATTAAGACGTAGAACAATAGATAATATAGGAAAATCTTTTTTCCACAGAATGGCTTAGAGAAAAAAAAATAATTTTTAGCATACGTACACAGCACAGGGACATGGTAAAGTTGTCCACGAAACCCAAGATTATAAACTGCTATAGTTATACTGATGCTGACTAGATAGACTGATGGTAAAGAAAGAGTGCACACATCAAAGCACAAGCACGGTAGAGGAGTTGAACTCATCTGTGTCCATCTAAAGGGGAAAACGGTATTTGGGATTCCTTGGAGGTAACTACTCTGTTAAAGGTGGCGTAGAGATTAGGGTGAGGGGGAAGGGGAGAAACTCTAAGATCTATGAATATATCTCAGCTTTCATCATTTTCATGTGAGATTCCTCGGGGTTAACGACTCTGATAAATGTGTTATAGGCTTGGGGGAAACTCTAAGATCTATGAATATATCTCAGCTTTCATCATTTTCATGTGAGATTCCTCGGGGTTAACGACTCTGATAAATGTGTTATAGGCTTGGGTGAAACTCTAAAATCTATGAATACATCTCAACTTTCATTGTTTTCATGTCGGATTCCTTGGGGTTGGGTAATTACCCGGTGAAAGGTGGAGTAGACTATGTCTATGAAAAAAATATCGCAACATGCATTTTTTTCTGTGGTAGATCCCTTGGGTTTGGGTAATTACCCTGTAAAATGGGTTAAAGGGGCTTTTGGGAAACCGGAAGCACTATGATAAAAATATCTTTCCACTATCATTGCGGCTGAGAGTCCTTGAGGTTAAATACCCTGTAAAAGGTGGTATAGAAATATTCAATTTTCTATGTAGTAAATATCTCAAAGCTGATCATCACCATCATCACAATTATCATTTCACTTTGAACCTGATAGAATAGATATAGTGACAAAAGCTATACTACAGACACAATAGGTGCAAAGATGAGATACCCTTCACCAGTTCAGTACTTGAATAAAGCATACAGTAAAAAGTTAAAACCAAGGGCAGTAATTAAGGGTAATTAGGAACGGTAATCCCTAGTAGTGCCGTTAGATTTAAATTCCATTGATTCATTATCAGTTAAATGGAAAATGTTACTTGATGTTCCATAAAGTATCATTTTGTTAAGAAGGGGGACGATTGTGATGAGGTGCTTTGCATGGTCACCACCAGTACATTGTGGCAAGCAGTACATTGTGGCAAGCAGAAAGTCCGTGCTACAAGTGTCTGCACGAGATACTTGTTGCTGGTCGAGTAAGCGAGGGGAAGCCTGAGCTGGACTAGTGGTCAGTTGGTTACCAGAAGTCGTAGAAGACGGCTGTGTTAATAGAAGCTGTAGTTCTTATGTAGCGTGAATGACCAGTGTTGAATATGTCGCAAGCGATGGAAGTGTGAATAATCGTTTGAGCATTTCGAATAAACGTAAAGGAATAAACTGATAGCATGTCCAAGGAAGCTGAGCGGCGTTGTGTTATTAACCCTAGACGTTAGAGCAGTGCAAGTATGTTGCAGTAATCATATAGAGTTTGATTCGTGGCGAAAGCCGATACGTAGTAAGCCTAGGTACATTACAAGTGACGTGGTAAGCAACGAATCATTCCATCAAAAGTCAAGCCCCAAGTCATTGCCATCAAGCCCCATGTCATTACCATCAAGCCCCATGTCATTGCCATCAAGCCCTATGTCATTGCCATCAAACCCCAAAACATTGCCATCAAGCTCCAAGTCATTTCCATCAAGCCCCATGTCATTGCCATCAAGCTCCAAGTCATTGCCATCAAGCCCCAAGTCAAGTCCCAAGTCATTGCCATCAAGCCCCATGTCATTGTCATCAAGCCCCAATTCATTGTCATCAAGACCCAAGGCATTGCCATCAAGCCACAAGTCATTGCCATCAAGCCCAAGTCATTGCCATTAAGCCCCAAGGCGTTGCCATGAAGCCCCAAGTCATTGCCATCAAGCCCAAGTCATTGCCATGAAGCCCCAAGTCATTGCCATCAAGCCCAAGTCATTGCCATCAAACCCCAAGTCATTGCCATCAAGCCCCAAGTCATTGCCATCAGGCCCCAGGGCATTGCCATCAGGCCCCAGTCAAATCCCAAGTAATTTCCACCAAGCCCAGTGTCAAGTCTCAAGTCACCAAGAATGCTTCCAAGTCGTCTCGAGTAAACACTTCGTGTATCATTTACAAATCCTGCGTGGGAAGCTTATGGATCAATCAAAACCGTCGAAAAACTCACTAACTATATATCAAAGCGGAAGAAGTTCAATGCGAAAACTTGATACATCGAAGAAGAATTGATTCTGTCTTGTTTTATAAGAAAACGTTTTAACTGTGACACAAGTCGAGTGGCGAGTCGATGGAATACATCCCAAGTCAAGTCGCGAGTCGTTAATTGTTGGACTGAAGTCGGACTTGTCAGTCCAAGTCGCGAGTCGTTAATTGTTGGACTCAAGTCGGACTTGTCAGTCCAAGTCGCGAGGCGTTAATTGTTAGACTTAAGTCGGACTTGAGTCCAAGTCGCGAGACCAAAGTTGGGACCTCTGGGTTTTTCTCAGCAGGTTGTTCTCGATTATTCTATGTTTCCCTTCTTCACGTTTTGACCAGCTCGGGACGCCGATATGCTCTTGTAACCACAGTTGTACTTATTGTATCATGTCTCTACCCACCCTCCCCCCTCCCACTCCCCACCTCTTCCCCGCACACCATCCCTCGCAGAATCATAACTCGTATTACTTCAGTTTCCTCCTGCTCCTCCTCTCCTTTTCACGCTATCGTCAAATGACCCACAGTTTCTTATTCAGTTCAGGTCAAGCCGTCCTATCGTAGACCATCTCGTGAAGCTGACTGCATGTCCTCCCCATCATATCCTTTTCTTTCTCCAGAACTCTTCCCTGTACTCTCCCCCTGCCTTACTACGTCACTTTTTTGTTCACAGCAAACGCAGCTAGTACTGATTAATAAATATTAGTTAGTCATACAATTTTAGTCTACCCAAACAAAGCAGGTCACGTTTCATTCATAACTTTGTTTGACTGGTCTACCTTGATGGAGGTTACGGGTGTGCATATCTGTTGTTTGCTTTCTGGATTGTTTTGCATTTACGTTTTTACTCTCTAATGGGGTTTAGTGTTAAACCCAGTTTGATGATGCTTTTGGAGCGTTAAAAGCACTGGCTTGCTAAAATATACAACAGGCGATGTCAACGGCATTGCGGGAAACTCCCTTAACCTTGTGGCAAGTAAGCGTGGCTCAAGGTCGACCAATCAGAAGTGAGGTAGGCTGAAGGTCGACTAATCAGAAGTGAGCTAGTGTAAATGGGGAAACTAACGTTTGTATTACCTATTAGTTCACACAGTTTATCCACATCATGTGCCGTGCAGAGTTAGCAACATATCTGCTTCCTACCTGTACTTTCCTAAAACTGTGGCATCATCGCCTTGTCGTGTTAACACTGGCTTGTTCTCGCCCGCTAAAATGGCCCCATCTTTCTTCCAGACGAAAGTCAGAGTGCCCTGTTCTTTCGTGGCGCAGTTCAGTGTCACTGTGGCGTTAAGCACGCGCATGTTGATTCTACCAGGAGCAGGTTTCACGTCTGGTGTCACCAGTTTACCTGTGCATGAATGTTTGATCCATGTATTAACATCAAACACTACACAGTGTCAAGTCTGGTGTCACCAGTTTACCTGTGCATGAATGTTTGATCCATGTATGAACATCAAACACTACACAGTGCCAAGTCTGGTGTCACCAGTTTACCTGTGCATGAATGTTTGATCCATGTATTAACATCAAACACTACACAGTGCCAAGTCTGGTGTCACCAGTTTACCTTTGCATGAATGTTTGATCCATGTATTAACATCAAACAGTACACAGTGCCAAGTCTGGTGTCACCAGTTTACCTGTGCATGAATGTTTGATCCATGTATTAACATCAAACACTACACAGTGCCAAGTCTGGTGTCACCAGTTTACCTGTGCATGAATGTTTGATTCATGTATTAACATCAAACACTACACAGTGCCAAGTCTGGTGTCACCAGTTTACCTGTGCATGAATGTTTGATCCATGTATTAACATCAAACACTACACAGTGCCAAGTCTGGTGTCACCAGTTTACCTGTGCATGAATGTTTGATCCATGTATTAACATCAAACACTACACAGTGCCAAGTCTGGTGTCACCAGTTTACCTGTGCATGAATGTTTGATCCATGTATTAACATCAAACAGTACACAGTGCCAAGTCTGGTGTCACCAGTTTACCTGTGCATGAATGTTTGATCCAAGTATTAACATCAAACACTACACAGTGCCAAGTCTGGTGTCACCAGTTTACCTGTGCATGAATGTTTGATCCATGTATTAACATCAAACAGTATACAGTTTCTAAGTTTACACAGGAATGAATGTTTTATTCGTATTTTAACATCAATCAGTGTGCAATAATTATAAGTAACCATGTTAAGAGTATGTTACAAAACACTGACATCATTCGTGATTTGAACATCGAGGAGAACTGGCTCATAAACACCATCCTGTGTGTGTCTGTGTGTGTATGTGTTTGACTGCGTGTGTGTCTATGTGGCTGTATGTATGTGTCTGCATGTTTGTCTGCGTATGTGTATGTGTGTGGTGTGTGTGTCAGTGTGTGAGCACGAATGTAAATATGTGTGCTGTGTGTTTTCCTGTGTGTGTTTATATGTAAGTGTCTGTGTGTGTGTCTGTATTTTTGTCTGAGTGTGTGTGTGTGTCTCTGTGGGAGTGTCAGTGTGTGCATGTGTGTGTCTCCATGCATGACTGTACTTATGACTGTATGTTTGTATGTGTGTATGCCTGTATTATGTATGTATGAATGTATGTATGTATGCCTGTATGTTTGTATCTTTGTATGTATGTTTGTGTGTATGTATGCCTGTGTGTATGTGTGTATGCATGTTTGTTTGTATGTATGTGTGTATGTATGTATGCCTGTATGTGTGTATGTATGCAATGTATGCATGTATGTGTGTGTAAGTGAGTGGGTGAGCGTGTGTATGTGGGTGTATGTATGCACGCGCGGGTTTTTGCATGCACTTTACAACTCATGCTTTTGTGTTCTCTTATAATATTCATAATATGCATATCATCATATGATCATAACATGCTTTATTGGTAAAATACAATTGCTGTGTGAAAGATGGTTGACTGGAAGAGCCGAATGTAAGACGGGCCTGCGTGTCCAATTTGTGACCCTTTGAAAATAAAGTTCGTTCGTTCGTTCGTTCGTTCATCCTCTCCCGAAAGCTGAGGTATTTTGACCATGTTAAAGGTCATGGAGGTCTGGTCAGAATCGTGATGAAGGGCCTAGTTTACGGAGAATAAGACAGAGGCCGACCTCCGCCAATGTGGATACAAGATACTGAAGATACTTTGGCTATGAAAGCACATAGGGCTGAAGAATTGACTACAGAAAGAGAGACTTTCAGGCGAACCGCGACTGCTGATCGATATGTTACAAATTATTAATCACGAAACAATGCAATCGCATTCAGTCCCTCTTCATCCACTCATCATTCATTCAAACTTTCAGTTCATGCATTCATTCGCTTTTTTTTTCTGCCGTACATCTTCCGAAGAAAAACTTGTTTGTGACTGGGTTTTGCTACAGCATGAGATAGACAGCCTCGTGGCAACCCTCCTTGGTGGCCTTTGTTGACATGTATGGTAGGTTACAAAATTGTTATTCTTGTATTCCCTAACAGAGGAATCGCAGTCGCCGGCGCCGAAGAAAATCTTAAACACATAATACAACAGTTCAGTGGGTATTTACCATCATCATCAAGTGTCTTGCCGACTAGCGTGGGGGTTTATGCTTCAAACAAATCTGAGATCAGCAACTGCGTGTATCAGTTCGTGTGTTGGCACCACTCCATGCCGTGACAAATGCCTGTCAAAATGTGTCTATAGCTGTCTTCCTCTGTTACTCTTTCCACAAATTTTTCCAGCAATCACAAAATGTTATAGTTTCTTCCTTCTCATAATGTGATCAAAACATGATGACTATCTTTTCCTCGTGTTTGTTTTTGGTTGTCTTTTAGCCCTCATCTCCTTTAAAACATTTGGTTTGCTGCTTTTGGCTGTCGAATGAATTCTAAGCATTCTTCTGTAAAACCACATCTCCGAGGCCTCCAGAAATGGGTTGGATTGTTTATAAATTCCCCTGGATTCATAGCCGTGTGTTACAAAACTGGCTAATATGATAATGGATAATAGAAAGGAGAGAAACATCATGGAAGCATTTGGAACAACATGGTCTAGACAACAACGTTGGTGTTCAATATAAACATGCTGCTGCCAGCTGGGGATGGCAAAGTTGTTGTCCCTGTGAAAGCCTGGAGTCAGTGCTGGATACTTGTATACAATGTGGAGTCAGTGCTGGATACTTGTATACAATGTGGAGTCAGTGCTGGATACTTGTATACAATGTGGAGTCAGTGCTGGATACTTGTATACAATGTGGAGTCAGTGCTGGATACTTGTATACAATGTGGAGTCAGTGCTGGATACTTGTGTACAATGTGGAGTCAGTGCTGGATACTTGTATACAATGCTGGTTGGTTGTGTCTGGATACTGGTATACAATGCTGGTTGGTTGTGTCTAGATACTTGTATACAATGCTGGTTGGTTGTGTCTGGATACTTTTATACAATGCTGGTTGGTTGTGTCTAGATACTTGTATACAATGCTGGTTGGTTGTGTCTAGATACTTGTATACAATGCTGGTTGGTTGTGTCTAGATACTTGTATACAATGCTGGTTGGTTGTGTCTAGATACTTGTATACAATGCTGGTTGGTTGTGTCTGGATACTTGTATACAATGCTGGTTGGTTGTGTCTGGATACTTGTATACAATGATGGTTAGTTGTGTCTGGATACTTGTATACAATGCTGGTTGGTTGTGTCTGGATACTTGTATACAATGCTGGTTGGTTGTGTCTAGATACTTGTATACAATGCTGGTTGGTTGTGTCTAGATACTTGTATACAATGCTGGTTGGTTGTGTCTAGATACTTGTATACAATGCTGGTTGGTTGTGTCTGGACACTTGTATACAATGCTGGTTGGTTGTGTCTAGATACTTGTATACAATGCTGGTTGGTTGTGTCTGGATACTTGTATACAATGCTGGTTGGTTGTGTCTGGATACTTGTATACAATGCTGGTTGGTTGTGTCTGGATACTTGTATACAATGCTGGTTGGTTGTGTCTGGATGGCTTTTTAAAATAAGTAAATAATTTGGTCCGTTTTCTCAAGGTTTAGTCTCCAATGGGTCAGGTGGCTTGGTCATACTTTAAGAATGGAGGGTGGTAGAGTCCCTACGGACATTCTCTATAGTGAATTACAGATGGGTAGAAGATGTGCAGACGGGCCTCTACAACGTCATAAACCTGTGTGCACGCGGGACATCAACGATACAGGTATTGGAGTAGATTTATGGGAACAAAATCCCATGGTTGTGTTGCCAGGAGGGAGCAAATTACTAAGAGAATGATAATGAAAGAAACAGTAATTGCGGAAAGAAACAGAGCTGAGATACTGAGAAGACACGCAGGAAATAAATCAGATGACAACAACGCAACGGTTCGGTGCTCTAACTGTGGAAGACTTTTCTTAACGCAGGCGGGTCTCGCTGGTCACACTCGCCATCACCATGTGCTGCGAGTTCCAAGCCTCCTCATAACGCAGTCTCATATCGGCCCGAAAGAAGTTGCCAACAGCAATATTATAGTCTATTTTTTTACGTTTTTAAATCATTGATCCAAAAGTTAATTATTTGATCGACATGCTAATCGTGACTTTCATTTTGTGCGTATTTTATTTATTGGTGATAAATGTAAGAACTCACGTGCACAGCCTGTAGGAATGGGCTGGAACCCAGGCTTGCAGTCACACACCTGAGTCGTCTTGTTGCAGGAGGCCAGAGTGTATTCTGTGGCCACACATTGAAAGTCGGTCTGTGAACTGCAGACGGCAGCACTGGTCTTGTGGGGTGCTACAGAACAATTGTACAGGAATTTTACTAGGCTTATTTAAAAGTGATGATGATAACTGACATCTTTCGGTTTTTTCAGATGATAGTGTTCAAGCGAGATTATACACATTGTTTACTTTACTAAATCATCTTTTTGGAGTCTTTTTTTATCTTTCTTGCATCATCGTCATCTTTATTTTCATCCCTATTTGTTTCTTCTTTTTTTAAAATCATCTTTATCATCATCTTTTTATTTCTTTTTCTTTTTCTTTTTCTTCTTCTTCTTCGTCTTCATTTTCTTCTTCTTCTTCTTCTTCTTCTTCTTTTTCTTCTTCTTCTTCTTCTTCTTCTTCTTCTTCTTCTTCTTCTTCTTCTTCTTCTTCTTCTTCTTCTTCTTCTTCTTCTTCTTCTTCTTCTTCTTCTTCTTTTTCTTTTTCTCCTTCTTCTTCTTTTCCTTCTTTTTCTTCTTCTTCTTCTTTTTTTTTCTTCTACTTCTTCTTCTCCTTCTTCTTCTATTTCTTCTTCTTCTTCTTCTTTTTCTTCTTCTTCTTCTTCTTCTTCTTCTTCTTCTTCTTCTTCTTCTTCTTCTTCTTCTTCTTCTTCTTCTTCCTCTTCTTCTTTATTTCTTCTTCTTCTTCTTCTTCTTCTTCTTCTTCTTCTTTTTCTTCTTCTTCTTATTATTATTATTATTATTATTATTATTATTATTATTATTATTATTATTATTATTATTATTATTATTATTATTTCTTTTTTTCTTTCTTTGTCTTCTGTGTTTGTCGGCTGTGAACTTAGAGGAAAAGTTATGGTTATTGGTCAATACTGGGCTACTGTCTTGTTTCAGTACTTGTGTGCTGCGTGCAGATCCGTTTTATAGATCTTGATTAGCGTCCAGTTCCATGCCTATCAAACAGAATCTATTTCTAGAATAATGACAGAGAGGTGTAGGCAGGGCTTGACCAGTTGCATCCATGGACCTGGTACATAACTGTAGGGCGCGGTTTGCTGTACGGAGCAGGTGAATTTCATTGATAAACGCTGGTAATAACGACCAGTAAACTGTACAGATGGGCATTCCAACTGGAACACGAGCCCTCAACTAGCTGGTACCCAATCTCTTGTAGACGTGTTCAGGGTTGGTTTGATTCAGCATCTAAATTTTCTTCTTTTATGAAGAAAGCAGTCTCATCGAAACACTTCTTGGATGCTTCTTACGACATGCATGGTGAATTAAGGTGTTACTTCTCTATGCTTCCGTCGTGGACCCGAGTAAAACACAAAGGATCTATCAATAGCATCGACCGAAATGTAGAACCTCGGACATACGCCTGACAGGCAAGTAGTCACCCAATACACCACCAGTCCTTATACAAGACATTGTACTTACCGAAGACACTCAAAACCATGACGCCGACTAGAAATGAATTCATGAAAGCGAGAACAGAATTCATGTTTTGAAAGTAATTTCTTGATCAGAACTGCCGTTTCTGGCAGACAGCAGACTAAAAGCACTTGGCGTTGTGAATGAACGGTGTCCGTGCTCACTTTAAATATCGGGGGTTTGTGTTGATGCTGTTGCTAGGAGATTGTTTGAAGCTGCTGAAAATGCAGCCAATCAAACTGGCCCTTAGGTGGAACCAATAAATCCTGCACTGTACACGCAATACCTTGGGGGGGGGGGGGGGCGGGCATGCACAGTAAACGCAATACCTTGAGGGGGGCATGCACAGTATACGCAATACCTTGGGGGGGGGGGGCTTGCACAGTACACGCAATACCTTAGGGGGGGGCATGCACTGTACACTCAATACCTTGGGAGGGGGGCATGCAGAGTATACCCAATACCTGGGGAGGCATGCACAGTACACGCAATACCTGGGGGCTGGGGGTATGCGCAATACACGCAATACCGAAGGGTGGGGGGATGCACAATACACGAAATACCTGGGAGGGGAGGGTATGCACAGTACACGCAATACCTGGGGGGGGTGGCATGCGCAGCACACGCAATACCTGGGGGGGGGAGGTACATGCACAGTACACGCATTACCTGGGGGAGTACATGCACAGTACATGCAATATCTGAGGGGGGGGGAATGCACAGTACACGCAATACCTGGCGGGGGGGGGGCATGCGCAGTACACGCAATACCTGGGGGGAGGGGGGAGGTACATGCACAGTACACGCATTACCTGGCGGGGGAGAGGGGGGAGGGTATGCACAGTACACGCAATACCTGGCGGGGGGGGGGGCATGCGCAGTACACGCAATACCTGGGGGGGGGACATGCGCAGTACACGCAATATCTGAGGGTGGTGGGAGGTACATGCACAGTACATGCAATATCTGAGGGGGGGGGGTGCATAGTACATGCAATATCTGAGGGGGGAGGGATGCACAGTACATGCAATACCTAGGGGGGGGTACATAAACAGTACACACAATACATGGTGGTGCATGCACAGTACACGCAATACCTTGGGGTGGGGGGGGGGGACCATGCACAGAACATGCAAAACCTGGGGGGGATGCACAGTACACGCAATACCTGGGGGGGGGGGGCATGCACAGTACATGCAATACCTGGGTGGGCATGCACAGTATACGCAATACCTTTGGGTGGGAGGGGGGGGGAACTAGTGATACTAATGTTTAGACATCTTTCCTGACTCCGTTGTTTCTTATACTAGTGTTGAGACATTCTTCCAGACCCCGTTGTTTCTTATACTAGTGTTAAGACATTCTTCCAGAGCCTGTTGTTTCTTATATTAGTGTTGAGATATTCTTCCAGACCCTGTTGTTTCTTATACTAGTGTTGAGATATTCTTCCAGACCCCGTTGTTTCTTATACTAGTGTTGAGACATTCTTCCAGACCCCGTTGTTTCTTATACTAGTGTTGAGACATTCTTCCAGAGCCTGTTGTTTCTTATATTAGTGTTGAGATATTCTTCTAGACCCCGTTGTTTCTTATACTAGTGTTGAGACATTCTTCCAGACCCCGTTGTTTCTTATCCTAGTGTTGAGACATTCTTCCAGACCCCGTTGTTTCTTATACTAGTGTTCAGACATTCTTCCAGACCCCGTTGTTTCTTATACTAGTGTTGAGACATTTTTCCAGAGCCTGTTGTTTCTTATATTAGTGTTGAGACATTCTTCCAGAGCCTGTTGTTTCTTATACTAGTGTTGAGATATTCTTCCAGAGCCTGTTGTTTCTTATATTAGTGTTGAGATATTCTTTCAGAGCCTGTTGTTTCTTATACTAGTGTTGAGACATTCTTCCAGACCCCGTTGTTTCTTATACTAGTGTTGAGACATTCTTCCAGACCCTGTTGTTTCTTATACTAGTGTTCAGACATTCTTCCAGACCCCGTTGTTTCTTATACTAGTGTTGAGACATTTTTCCAGACCCCGTTGTTTCTTATACTAGTGTTGAGACATTCTTCCAGACCCTGTTGTTTCTTATACTAGTGTTGAGATATTCTTCCAGAGCCTGTTGTTTCTTATACTAGTGTTGAGATATTCTTCCAGAGCCTGTTGTTTCTTATACTAGTGTTGAGATATTCTTTCAGAGCCTGTTGTTTCTTATACTAGTGTTGAGATATTCTTCCAGAGCCTGTTGTTTCTTATACTAGTGTTGAGATATTCTTCCAGAGCCTGTTGTTTCTTATACTAGTGTTGAGATATTCTTCCAGAGCCTGTTGTTTCTTATACTAGTGTTGAGATATTCTTTCAGAGCCTGTTGTTTCTTATACTAGTGTTGAGATATTCTTCCAGAGCCTGTTGTTTCTTATACTAGTGTTGAGATATTCTTCCAGACCCTGTTGTTTCTTATACTAGTGTTGAGATATTCTTCCAGAGCCTGTTGTTTCTTATACTAGTGTTGAGATATTCTTCCAGACCCTGTTGTTTCTTATACTAGTGTTGAGACATTCTTCCAGAGCCTGTTGTTTCTTATACTAGTGTTGAGACATTCTTCCAGACCCTGTTGTTTCTTATACTAGTGTTGAGATATTCTTCCAGACCCTGTTGTTTCTTATACTAGTGTTGAGACATTCTTCCAGACCCTGTTGTTTCTTATACTAGTGTTGAGATATTCTTTCAGACCCTGTTGTTTCTTATACTAGTGTTGAGATATTCTTCCAGACCCTGTTGTTTCTTATACTAGTGTTGAGATATTCTTTCAGACCCTGTTGTTTCTTATACTAGTGTTGAGAGATTCTTCCAGACCCTGTTGTTTCTTATACTAGTGTTGAGATATTCTTCCAGAGCCTGTTGTTTCTTATACTAGTGTTGAGATATTCTTTCAGACCCTGTTGTTTCTTATACTAGTGTTGAGATATTCTTCCAGAGCCTGTTGTTTCTTATACTAGTGTTGAGATATTCTTCTACACCCCGTTGTTTCTTATACTAGTGTTGAGATATTCTTCCAGAGCCTGTTGTTTCTTATACTAGTGTTGAGACATTCTTCCAGACCCTGTTGTTTCTTATACTAGTGTTGAGATATTCTTCCAGACCCTGTTGTTTCTTATACTAGTGTTGAGATATTCTTCCAGAGCCTGTTGTTTCTTATACTAGTGTTGAGATATTCTTCTACACCCCGTTGTTTCTTATACTAGTGTTGAGATATTCTTCTACACCCCGTTGTTTCTTATACTAGTGTTGAGATATTCTTCTACACCCCGTTGTTTCTTATACTAGTGTTGAGATATTCTTCTACACCCCGTTGTTTCTTATACTAGTGTTGAGATATTCTTCTACACCCCGTTGTTTCTTATACTAGTGTTCAGACATTCTTCCAGACCCTGTTGTTTCTTATACTAGTGTTGAGATATTCTTCTACACCCCGTTGTTTCTTATACTAGTGTTGAGATATTCTTTCAGAGCCTGTTGTTTCTTATACTAGTGTTGAGATATTCTTCCAGACCCTGTTGTTTCTTATACTAGTGTTGAGATATTCTTCCAGAGCCTGTTGTTTCTTATACTAGTGTTTAGATATTCTTCCAGACCCTGTTGTTTCTTATACTAGTGTTGAGATATTCTTCCAGACCCTGTTGTTTCTTATACTAGTGTTGAGACATTCTTCCAGACCCTGTTGTTTCTTATACTAGTGTTGAGACATTCTTCCAGACCCTGTTGTTTCTTATACTAGTGTTCAGATATTCTTCCAGACCCTGTTGTTTCTTATACTAGTGTTGAGATATTCTTCCAGAGCCTGTTGTTTCTTATACTAGTGTTGAGACATTCTTCCAGACCCTGTTGTTTCTTATACTAGTGTTGAGACATTCTTCCAGACCCTGTTGTTTCTTATACTAGTGTTGAGACATTCTTCCAGACCCTGTTGTTTCTTATACTAGTGTTGAGATATTCTTCCAGAGCCTGTTGTTTCTTATACTAGTGTTGAGATATTCTTCCAGAGCCTGTTGTTTCTTATACTAGTGTTGAGACATTCTTCCAGACCCTGTTGTTTCTTATACTAGTGTTGAGATATTCTTCCAGACCCTGTTGTTTCTTATACTAGTGTTGAGATATTCTTCCAGAGCCTGTTGTTTCTTATACTTGTGTTGAGACATTCTTCCAGACCCTGTTCTTCAAGCGGCATCTTCGCGGGAACTGTGTTGCAGTCATTTTCTTTGTTTGTCGTAGAAAAGAACGGAACCCAATGCTAATCCTAAGCTTCCCATATTGAAAAACAAATTAATCTTTTAATATTTTCAATCCTTGTTTCTGATATTTTATTGTGAACGATTAACTAAAGAAGTGCATACATGTCTAGGGGTCTGTGGAAGTCTGTGTTTATGGTCTAACCAGTAAAACAAGGAAGAATGACATTCGCAGAACGAGCTGATCGGCTGGCAAGTCATCAGTGCTAACTGGGAGAGGCAGGGACAGACAGCTGATAGCTGTGGACAAACAGGCAGACGTTGATTTCATCAACGCTGTCAGAACTAGGCTAGGAGATAATGATAGATAATTGACGCTAACACGATAGCGTGAAAAAGTAGTCAATCTTGGTAAAGATAGTCTATGGCGTTTTTGAGGTCATGACAAGAGACAACCGGGGGGGGGGGGGTGAAACAGACACTGACGACGCTCGCCCCACTTTATCATGAGCAAGTATATCACATAACTCTCGTCCCGTTTTTCCTTAGAAAAAAAGGTCAGCAGTGCACAGGGAGTTCTCGGGTAGTGTGCTTGGGTGTGCAAACACAAGGCCTGGTGTTACAAAGAACTTGTCAAGCAGAGAAACTTGTGATATCCTTGGGTGTGCAAACACAAGGCCTGGTGTTACAAAGAACTTGTCAAGCAGAGAAACTTGTGATATCCTTGGGTGTGCAAACACAAGGCCTGGTGTTACAAAGAACTTGTCAAGCAGAGAAACTTGTGATATCCTTGGGTGTGCAAACACAAGGCCTGGTGTTACAAAAAACTTGTCAAGCAGAGAAACTTGTGATATCCTTGGGTGTGCAAACACAAGACCTGGTGTTGCAAAGAACTTGTTATAAAGCAGAGAAAACATGATAAATTATAAATCTACCTGATGCCGTCTGACTACATGTTACAATGGAGAAACTAATCGAACATAACTCGAGTTCTTGGTTCTTTTCTACAAATCTAGTCTCGGTGACTGAGCAACCTGTTGAAACAGTGGTTAAACCTCTGGGAGGCTTGTTGTTGTTTTTCATTAATATTATTACTATTATTAAATAACAAAAGAAAATGTTCACTAAGCGGCTTGTTATTATGCTGTGACCATGAAATTATCATAAGATAACAGGACAGTATAGGGAGGTGGTGCTGGAGACATACAAGCAAACAGATCTTTATGTACTTGTTTCATACTAATACTATGTCATGTGTGACCCGTATGTTTGTGCGTGTGTGCGTGTGTTTGTGTCTGTGTGCGTGCTTGTGTGTGTGTGTGTGCGTAAAAAGGGGGTGGGGGGGGGGGTTGCGCCTACTCGTATTTATAAGAACCACAAAGGAGGCACAGGGTTGTAGCCGCTAGACGCTGGCGTGCGGATCCTAAGATTGTGAGTTCAGGTCCTGAAGAAGCCACACTTTTTTAAAACCGACTTTTGCTCTCAGGTCGACCAAGCCATGAGTGGGTACCATGTGAAGTCCTGGGAAGTGAAGGCGACCGGTGTGATGTTGATCACATCACCTACCTAGTGCCGAGTGGTCAAAAAATATAAGTCTAGTCCTATATGCCCAATACGCCTGAAGGTGTGGTAAAGGGTACTTTGCTGACTTAGCTTTAAGGAATGCGTCATTGTTGTTGTTGCTGTTACTTTTATCTAGAACGCGCCGATTACGCAACTAGGCTGACAACGACTCTTTAACGACTGTTCAACGACTGATTTAGTCATGTTTAACCACTGATTAAGTCATGTTTAACCACTGATTTAGTTGTGTTTAACCACTGATTTAGTCATGTTTAGCCAGTGATTTATTCATGTTTAACCATTGATTTATTAGTGTTTAGTCAATAATTTAGTCATGTTTAACCGCTGATTTAGTTATGTTTAGCTAATGATTTAGTCATGTTTAACCACTGATTTAGTTGTGTTTTACATCACTTTTCTGCTCTCCGTTGGATGGCAAATGGAATAAGGAGACGTGGAAGACCTACGGAAATCTCGAAAGGACAATATTAGTTGGGGGGGGGGGAGAGAGAGAGAAATTTAAAATGTCACGAAAATGTAAGGCACAAAAGCATCAGACAAGCAAAAATGGAGATCACTTTAAGATGCCTAATGTTACTGCGTTAGCGTCCACACGTTCACTTTCAGACTCAGAGTCGGAGACTTCATACCCAGATTAGCTTGTTTAGAATGTTTCTTAAATAAACACTGTGCTCTACCATGATTATAACAGCCGTAGGAAAAACATCTGATGAAATCATTATATTGTCTTGATTTTTGACTTTTTTTCGAGCAGTAAGTTTTTGAATGTAATCTTTGTACCTCGGATTGATGTCACATCACAATTTGTCACGTGGAAGTTGTCTCTTACAATATAATGGTTGCAATTTATGGTTAAAAGTTGTTTTCAGTATAGAATGCGAGTAGAAAAAAAAACTATGCTGAAAGGTAGGTATAAGGAAGTGAAATCCAGCGTGATCGAGGAGGGCTTTGTACACAGACAATGGAATGAGTCCTTACAAAACTCCACTGTGCGTGCAGCTACCTTCAACTTTATACCAGGGAATGCGGGTGTTGTTGGCAATGAAAGAGCTGCCATATTAGCCGGCTCTGCCTTAGTTACAGAGGGCCGGTCCATAGATAATACCGACTTTGTAAACAACATTAGAGAGGCAGGATGTTCGAAGGATTTTGGGAGCAACACTTCCACATCTTTGCTAAGAGTGCAAGTATTGGGAATAAAGATCGGAACAGCCAGGCATAAGAAGCCTACCGGACGCCCGAGAATTCTTGTCAGCCAACATAGGACTGGGACTATCTACCTCCTGTCGCTGATGTATAAGTTGAAGGGGGAATCTGAGCACCTATGGACGTGTATGGGAAGCCGTGAAGATAACCCTAATCATAACTCATAACTCAAGGAAGTAGAAAAAGATTCGTTTTTATGGCATGAACAATTCAGAGGAAGGGGAGTCGCCGTGGCAGAGCGGCTAGACGCGCGCCGTGGATCGGAAGGTCGTGGGTTCGCTCCCTGGTGGAGACGGACTTTTCTTCAAAAATGACCTTGGCTCCCAGGTCGACCCAGCCTTGAGTGGGTACCGGGTGCAATCCCGGGAAGTAGAGGCGGCCAGCGTGATGCTGACCACATCACCCATCTTGTGCCGTTGGTCTATAAAAATATAGGTCTAGCCCTATATGCCCTATACGCCTAAAGGCGTGGAAAGGGTCCTTTACTTTTTAATTTTAATTCAGAGGAAAAGGCTTGCTTGTTGCTGAGCTGATATTTCAGGGGTGCAGTTTACACGACAAACTGAAGAAAGGGGTTCTGAATTGATTGCCAGTGTTGGCAGATGGGTGGGCAAAACATATTCGGTATTCGCAATGTTGCCATAACTAACTGGGCAGAATTTACCTGCTGATATAGAGGCCGTACCTTTGCTCAAAGACTTTTTTAAGCTTACTAAAAAGCAAGCATTTTTTCCCGCACTTGAAGTGGACATTATATATTTTATCTTTAAAATGTGAAAAATGTTTTTATTTCTAAACGTCTTTTTTTCCCGTACAAAACAGTGCAATAGTAAATACAGTTATATAGTGCTAGCCTGCTAGCAGTGGGTTTTGGTATATTAAATTGTTTGCTTCAACAGCTTCATCGCCCTGCCTTAACATCTACATCGGATTGTCATGTGCACTTGTGTATGTGAGTGTGCGCACGCTCATGTGTGTGTAAATGTTTAGAAACAAAGTTGTATTTTGCTCTTGATGTTCACGCACAAACTAGAAATGAAGAAATAAATGAAGGCTGCAGACAAACTAGCAGCTGGTTTGTTTTCGTCCACAACCCTCCGCTTCTTCTGTATGCGCCAGCTGTCAACTTCGGTGACATCAACATTGACGAACAGTATGAGAAATTGTGTCGCCTTTTGTGATCTGGGTATAGCTATGTTATGATCGTATCACTGGCTGAAATCAAAACGTTCCTAATCTGTCCTTACATAGCAATATCAGATTAAAATTATGAGATATTAAATATTATGTATGTGATATTTACTGAATAAATACCTTTGACAGCCAAAAGAGCAACCAAGAGGTTCTGAAAGAGGCGGGAGCCCGAAGAGAACTTATCGCAGACATCAGAGGGAGACAGTCATCAATTTTGGCCATGTTATGAGAAGAGGCGAAATGGAACACGTGACCACTGGAAAGATCTGTGGAAGGAGGGATAGAGGAAGACAACGAGAGACGATTCTTGACAGTCTTGTTGCATGACATTGAGGTGTGTCAGCAAACGAACTCATACATGTTGAGGGAGATCGTAGATTGTGGAGAGGCATGATCGCCCACGCCAGTCGGCAAGGCACCTGATGATGATAATGATTCACTCATATACAGGTAGAAAACATTGTGTTTGTATTATTTTTTTAGAAGACATGTAAGTCAGTTCATTTGGAGCTAGACAGATCTTATCTTGAGTGTTTCAGCGAAATTCCTTTAATATTCAATGACTTCCCTCTCTGTAAGTGTATGTTCTGTTATTGTCTGTGTTCCCTGTTGAACACATTTAAAGCGCACGACAAAATTATCCCCTAAAAGCGGTTCTATCTCAATATTTTAGGGGGTGGTAGATAGGCTGCATACAGTCGTGGTACCTAAGCTGCGTGCAGTTATAGGACCTAGGCTGCACTCTCTTGTGGGACTTAGGTGGGTAGGGGTTAGGCCCAGTTCTAGATGTTCTGGGGTAGTTAAAAGCATCAGAAAGCGGGAAACCCGCTCTTACCACATTCGAAAATATTGGACTGTCCTGTGACGTCATCCTGATGGGAGATATTGGGAAAACAACAAAAACACTCTTGCAACAAACAAATTATGAGAGCACTATTTTATTAGCATGTCACTTTCTACGAAATTGACCACTCTAAACCAAGCCGAAGCAAACAAAACAGTTTTGACTCTTTTCGCCATTTAGCATACAATAACCGAACTGGCATACTGACACAATTCTTTGAAACTGGACACGTACAACCATACCAGAAGAAAATAGAATGTCACAACAACAAATAAATTTTCCCTAAGCACTGCCAGAAATGTTATTTCGTGTGTAAATATATCAGATGTCAGTACAAATTGTCTCTGTTTAAAACAGATCCTCTCACTGCAAAAATTCCCAACGTAGCATTTGACACAGCACATCAACCAGTGTTAGACATTGCATTGGTATATAAATATCTGTAATAATATTTATAAATTTAGACAAATAAAATGTGTTTAAAAAATTGTTCACAAAATGGTTATGTGAAAGGGGGATTTGGGACATGTCTAAACTCAGTCACATGTCACAGCTCTTGTACGGAGCTCAATGTGCATCATGGGGTTGTGTGTTGTGACAAGTGCTAACTTCGATCTGTCTGTTATAAAACTAGTGCTCGATCATTCAGAAGTTTTCTCATATAGAATTATGACCATAAAATTTCACTTTATGAAACATTAAAAAAATCTGCCACTCAATCTCAGGAAACAAACCCGGATGCCCCAGTAGAACACTCACACCATAGACCGTCTTGTAGACGAGGTTGTTTACACTTTGACAGCGTGTCGCAAGCGTTCTACGTCATTTGTGTCGTTTCATGTCAGCTTTCATGTTAGCTTTCTTGTCAGCTTTCACATACATCCCGTGTACAAATACAGTGTATGTAACGTACTGTGGTGCTGTATACAAAAAAAAAGCGGTGTATTTAGGGTTTAGGCATGATGGACTGTAACCAACGAAACTTGAGCAAGCGCGATTTCAGCCAGTTAGATTTCAGCCAGTAAGACTTCAGCCAGCTAGACTTCAGCCAACAAGACTTTAGCCAGCAAGACTTCAGCCAACAACACTTCAGCCAGCAAGACTTCAGTAAACAGGACTTCAGCCAGCAAGACTTCAGCCATCGAGACTTCAGCCAACAAGATTTCAGCCAGCAAGACTTCAGCCAGCAAGACTTCAGCCAACAAGACTTCAGCCATTAAGACTTCAGTAAACAAGACTTCAGCCAGCAAGACTTCAGCGAGCAAGACTTCAGGTAACAAGACTTCAGCCAGCAAGACTTCAGCCAGCAAGACTTCAGCCAGCACGACTTGAGCCAGCAAGACTTCAGTCAACAAGACTTCAGTCAACAAGACTTCAGTCAACAAGACTTCAGTCAACAAGACTTCAGTAAACAAGACTTCAGCTAGCAAGGCTGCTTGGCGTTTCTCAGAAGAACTTGCGAAATAGCGACATTGAAAAACGTTAAAGGCGTTGTGTATGACTTCGAACTTAAGAGGTGAAGAGGAAATAAATTCTGCGTTGTCCATACAATGAAGGTTGGCTACTGTGTACCAGTGAAGTCTTTGAGCGTGGTGAAGCCCCAATCTCTTCCATTGCTTGACTTTTGTACCATTGTGCGGTGACCAGGATAATGATTGTGTAAACCGTCTACCGTGGGGATCGAACCACAGTACACCAGGATTATGAAATTGTCAACAGCAAACGCTAACCTCTGAGCCACAGAGCCGATTCGAAATAATCGGAAAGCAAACAAATAGTTGGGACTCTTTACAACATTAAAGCAATCAGTGTGGATAGAAAGCACAGAGACAGTTTAAACAACACAAAAGAAAAGGCAATATCACGGGTACTGTTAACAAACACGAGTACTATGCAAATAGGGTAACTTTAGGATTTCGCACAAACTGCATATTGACTCACATTAACTGCTCTGACTCACCTCACACTAAACGAAACATTGTCCAGGCAGATTCGCTCCACACAAAACTAAACGTTAAAAATGTGGAATGTTCATTACTGTAACAGTTTAAATATTAAAAAAAAAGTTCTCATTCACATTGGTGTAATTTAACGTGCGATAAAAGAATATACTTATTCTTGTTGCAGAGCATGCAAACTATGAAACGTTACTAAATCAATGGCTAAAACTGGCTAGACGTGGTGTCACGGAGTGAACAACCAAACCCTACACTTTGGACTATTCGTGACGTTGACACCCCTAGCGGGCAGGTCACATTTCAAACTTAAACCAGTCCGGTGGGTATATAGTCCCTCATATTGATACATACCTCTATCTTATGAAATAAACATTTCTAGACCCTCTAGTTGTTTTGAGAAGTCAACATTTTCAAACTTGCAACTGTGGGATAGATATTCTCTGGAATAATATTCCGAAATTCCTGTAAGCCTTTTTACTACTTGGGCACTAATACAGGACTTCTTTTCTAGAGACGCCAAGCGAAATCTGGCGGGGTCATTCTTTGCCAGACCTCGGAGGTGTCGAGACGCATTTCAACTCTCTTATTAAATCTTGGCGCATTCAAAATACCAGTTTAATCTTTGAAGGATTCCTAAGCTTGGATAAGTTGATTATAGTTACGAGTACTATGAAATATGTCTCTATAAAGTTGGCCACTGCTGCAGGGAGGGAAGATTAAGCTGTGTGACCGCACAGAACTAGGCCGTTCTTGGTGTCCAGACACTCTAGCCCCTAAAATCAAACCTTTCTCTTCGCAGGCTAATAGTTTTTGCTGTACATGACCCACACCATTTAAAAATATTAAACCCAGCAAGTTAATTATTCTCTAACCAGAAAACCGAGTTTGTTTCGATTAGCAGACAGATTAAACTGGGTCACACTTCAGCCAGCTAGGCACTGTGACGTCAGAGGTTAGTTTTAAGCACAACACAGTGTGTGCGATGAGCAGATGGTAGATGGTATAAAAATTATATGTGAGAGAGAGAGAGAGATGGGATGTATATCTACAAGTGCAGAGGTGGGTGTGGAGAGTTAATGGTCTATGTTTGAGAGAATCTATCTGACTCCACTGTGTACTTGTCTCCTGTCCCTGTTCCTGACTGACCGACAGAGAGAAATTTGAAGGCTTCTGCTGTCTCATTATCCTAGAGTGATTGCCAGGAGTGAGGGTAAATAAATGAGCTGATCATGTAACCTCTAAGATTATTACTAATTCTGAGTTCCTTCCTGATACAGGAAGATATTTCCTTGGAGGCCAGGCATTGAATCAGCAGTCTAGAAAGGCACCAACTACCAAAGTGCCCACTAATAAAGCACCAACCACAAAAGTACCCACTAACAAACCATCACTATGGCAAACAGCAAGGTGGGAGCCAAAGAGTAGGCATCTGCTTACAGGCAGCGCCATTGACATCCACACCAGTGTGCCTTCTCCAGGAGCGTGTTGGGCTCCAGTGGCTGAAAGGCTGTTGTTCCAGTCCATCAGGACCACCCTCGGTCCAGAACACCCTCTTCAGGAGCTTGTTCAGCTCAAATGTTGATCTATATGTGACTGTGTCTGCCAGATCAACCATTGAAGTGAACTTTCTCAGAAGGCTAGTATGTTCCATTATCATGAACTGATAATTGCAGTGACTTCAACCTGAAATAGGAACAGATAAGGAGTAAACTCTATGGTCATGCCGTGTTCTATATTTACAGGTCCACTCCAAATCACCGTGATGATGTCAAACTGCCTCTAAGAGATCCCTCAATGTCCGTCAAGAGAATTTCGTTGTTGATCTTGCAATATTCCAATGCTTTTTATCTTCCTTTGAGTCATATATCATGTTGATGTTGAATTTATTACAGTATTTCTAAGGTTTCACTATTGACTGGAGTGTCACTCATTCATTGTTCTTAGCTGTCTAAAGTACATTTATGTTCAATTATTAATCTTCATCTGTGTTAACATGGCTGTGATAGTATACCATCATAGCCTGGGGGCTATCTTTTTATAGTAGTGGGGATGTCCAGCCAAGTGTGCCTAGGAATATTAGATATTCTGTAGTGCCAGAGCTTGAGTTGCCCTACTCCTGAAATAAGTTGATCGTATACTGGCCACGGGATATCCCTTAGACCAATACGAGCCGACGCCTCAACATTATTATTTCAGAGTGCTGTTGGTTCTTAAGGAGAAATCCTTAAATCAGGCACGCGACACAAGCGGTATGTGACACGTGGGTAAACGAATGGCTAAATATGGCTAAATCACAGCTAATTCGTCAGTGTTATTTAAGATTAACCTGCGAGATGCACAGATGAAATAAAAGGAGAGAGGTGTACTGTCAGGGACTTTGTGAGCAACACTTCAACTTTTGAAAATACGTATCTTTTTTTCGATCCAATTAATGGCTAACAAAGCTAACGGTTAAACGTAGCTAATTAAATGGTTAAACAGGACGTAATGTTTAGAGGTAAGTAAATCACTAGTTAAACATGACCTACTAGTTAGAAATAAATAAATGAAAAAGTAAACATCACGTAATGTTTAGAGGTAAGTAAATTATTGGTTAAACATGCCTGTGTGGATAAAAGGATCAAATTAAATAATAATGATAGCTTTATGTGGTCCTTTACTATAAAAAGCCCGAGGGCTCTTCCGTTGTAAATTACACTAGCTAATCTAAAATAAACTGTAACATAAAGGTGAGTTCATCAAAGATAGCGGTTGACGCATATCGAAAATATTATTTTTTTTTTTATTATTTAAACATGCTAAAACAAATTAGAATAAATAAAAACCTGAGATAATATACCCCAAGATAATGATATTAAAATCTGAAAGTTTGTGTTGAATTTGTTTTCAAATATGTTAAAAGAAAATTGCCTTTGTGAAAAGAATGTAAAGAATTTTGTAAGGCCCTACTTATTGTGAGGCCATAAGATGTAGCTTAGTAAGCTTATGCCTAAATTCAGAACTGGTTTGACAAGACTCCACCAATGCTTAAATTCAGAACTGGTTTCACTAGACTATATGAATGCCTAAATTCAGAACTGGTTTCAAAAAACTATATCAATGCCTAAATTCAGAACTGGTTTCACAAGACTCCACCAATCCCTAAATACAGAACTGGTTTTACAAGACTTCACCAATGCCTAAATTCAAAACTGGTTTTACAAGACTCCACCAATGCCTAAATTCAGAACTGGTTTCACAGGACTCCACCAATGCCTACATTAATTAGTTCAACTCATCAATTTCAGTGGTTCTTCTTCTTCTTGGCATTCACTGGCTGACTCCGGTAGAAGGTTCTTGTTGTTCGCCCACCTCTGGACACTTAGCGTTGTTCCAGAACCTTGGTGTTGCGTGCACATCCGTTTGATAAATCTGACTTATTTGTATGCAGATTGTTGGTTTCTTGCCCCTCAGGCAGATGTACTCCTTCAAAGAAAGCCCCAGTTAGTCGAACATTTTTAAACACGACTAAGTCAATTTTTGGACGACTAAATCAATTTTAAAGCCTGGAAACATTGACGGTTAGATGGGAATAAATCAATAATTATTGTGAATAAACTGTTCGGTTGTTCTACTGTCTTTCACTGCTCGTGTGCTACCACTTTTCAAGGCCGCTTAGATCAGTGATCATTTGTAGACTAAGTATGTTGGGCCATATGGCTAGTGCGGCCGCCACACACAGTCCATATCTTCACCCTCTTTACGTCATTGTTGAAACATTAGACATTCACAGGTGATCTCCCTTGCAGCCGGGCTGTTGTTTTTCTACCTTAACATCCCATCACGTTTTAGATTCCTTCATTTCCCTGTATTTTCCTTCTCCAGGTTCCATTAAGTAGTTAACGTCTCCTTGTTCACCCATCGCCCACAAACAACAGGCACTGGAAACTTGTCAGTGGTTATTTCAAACAAAATCATTAGTTAAACATGACTAAATCAGTCGTTAACCCAGCGGACATATTGATTAACAAACAAAATCCTTAGTTTAACATGACTAAATCAGTCGCTAACCCAGAGGACATAACAACAACAAAAAAAGGGGAGTTTGTAAGGGCTTTTTATAAATAAGTTATTGAACCTGACTGAAAAAAAGCGCGAAATCCTGCAAAACTGCTGTGTTAATGCAGCTCCTTGTCTCTCTGGTCAGACAGTTAGAAGACCCTCCAGCTGAAGACAGCAACGAGGACAGTGACAGCTGAACCCAAAACCCGAAGTTCTGAAGCTGAAATTCAAATTAATTACCTTTATCGTTTATATATCACGTGTTTTCACAGATGGTGCAATGTATATACAATGAATTATTCTAGCAACAGGTAGTTACCTTTTATAAATTTAAAAATTCATTCAGCAATAAAAAATGTTGAACTCAGAAGTGAAGTGTTACAGTGCTATATAGAACCTATACTGGTGTATGGATGTGGTTTGCGCTGACAACTCACGGACAAGCGACATAACGTCATTTGAGAGGAAATGTGGTTTGTGAGGAACATAAAAAGAATAACTTGAAAAGAGCAGAAAATCGTAAACGAAAGAAGTAATCTTTCAAGACACAGATAAACACTGGAAATTGTTTAGAAAAAAAATGAAAGGCAGAAAGCCAAGACTTGACAAGTGTTTGATGAGGAGAAATATACAGGACAACTTAGAGACAACATGCGCCGCATTGAATGAGACAGAACAGCGAAAGTTCAGTGTGAAAAATGTGTTAAAATGTGCATGTGAGAAACAGACAATAAGCAGACAAGAAAAACAAAACAAAGCAATGTGTTCCGGTTGTGAAGTTGAACAAAGAAGACACAAACAATAGATTGCACAATTTATTTCCCTTGCATATTTCGCTGTATCTCGTCAGGTGCATACTATAGTAACAATTGATTAAACGGAGGTTAATAAATGTGTTTTGCAACGGCTATGTATATTTCAGTATCTGCGTGTCTGCCTGTACAGGCGATTCACAACTTCTTCTTTCTCTTTCTCATTACTATACTTATTTTTTTCATCGTCAGGCAGTGAATCTGTAGAGCTATCAAAGATGCAAACAGCGGGGAATGAAGGCTGAGAAGCAACAATGAAATTAATAATGGGGTTAAATCCTCACTGATCATTGGCATCATGAGGGCTCAGCAGACTGACAGGGTTGGGATACATTGGTAGAATGGCAGATGGCTGAGAGATAAAAACTGTGTACAGAATGGAGTTGCAGTGAAAGTACACCATGAGGCAGACCAAGAAAACACGGCGGAAATATAATGTCCAGACAGACCTACAATCACTTTCAGTCACCAACTGCAAATATGGGGCCCGGTGAATGGAGGCGACTAATATCTGCAACAATGAACATCAACATCTTGGAATGCTGAAGAAGAGGAATTACTCTTGATCTACTCATTATTCTTACAGTTTTTCTTCTTCATCTTACTCTTCTCTGTTATTCTGTTGTTATCGACCCACCCCCCCCCCCTCTATCATCCCCCACCTCCGTTTTTTGCTGTAATAAGGTAGGAATTACTACCCGCTGGCCGACACATCTGACTTATTCCCGCTGTCCATTAGCAGGCTGGCCTTCTAGGTCTCAAATGATCCTAAGAAACAACACGAAAGTGGTAGAATATTTATTTGTGTGCAGTATTTTTGTTTCCTTGTGGTTATAACTTTTTTCCCCCTTCTCCTGCCCCCCCCCCCCCTTTTTTTCACCTTTTTTTTCAAATTACTTCGTGTTCCCCACCCAGTGCAGCTGCAACAAAACAAATCCTTCCTTGTTGGGCTGTATTTTCCAGGCGAATTTGTCATTACATTTCCTGGAGAAACAAACTTACCGTTGGAGGTTATATCAATCTCTTTAGAATTGACAGTGGAGAAGTCTCTGGTTGCAGAACAGACATATTTCCCCGCGTCTTTCGGCTGAAAGTTGCCTAATTGGATGATCCGTTCAGTTTCCCGGGTGATGGTCTTGCCGTCCTTGACCCACGAAATCTGGACATTAAGGTCAGCAACACACGTGAGAGACAGACGTGACCCCGTGGATACAGTTGTTGAGCTGGCATTTATACTAGGAGTTGAGACATACGTGTCACCTGTGAATAGATAAATTGTAGATCTATCTATCTATCTATCTATCTATCTATCTATCTATCTATCTATCTATCTATCTATCTATCTATCTATCTATCTATCTATCTATCTATCTATCTATCTATCTATCTATCTATCTATCTATCTATCTATCTATCTATCTATCTATCTATCTATCTATCTATCTATCTATCTATCTATCTATCTATCTATCTATCTATCTATCTATCTATCTATCTATCTATCTATCTATCTATCTATCTATCTATCTATCTATCTATCTATCTATCTATCTATCTATCTATCTATCTATCTATCTATCTATCTATCTATCTATCTATCTATCTATCTATTTTCCTAGCCACATAACCACCTACCTACCAATCTATATGTATGTCTGTCTGCCTGCTTGCCTCCCTAAATATATGTTTGTGTTTACATCTGTCTGTCTGCACATATTATATATTAGCTACCTGCTTCTACTATCTTTTTGAATCTATCTTCATATACACCCACACACACCCACACCTACACCCACACCTACACCCACATCTACACCCACACCTACACCCACACCTACACCCACACCTACACCCACACCTACACCCACACCTACACCCACACCTACACCCACACCTACACCCACACCTACACCCACACGCATTTAATGGTATCACGTTCGTTCTCTGTGTGGTCGAGGTCCAAATCATTCTTGACCGCATACCATCATGCACTTCACACAGAACCAATTCACTCAAAACCCAGAAACAGTTGATACTAAAGGTAACCCAGAAACAGTTGATACTAAAGGTAACCCAGAAACAGTTGATACTAAAGGTAACCCAGAAACAGTTGATACTAAAGGTAACCCAGAAACAGTTGATACTAAAGGTAACCCAGAAACAGTTGATACTAAAGGTAACCCAGAAACAGTTGATACTAAAGGTAACCCAGAAACAGTTGATACTAAAGGTAACCCAGAAACAGTTGATACTAAAGGTAACCCAGAAACAGTTGATACTAAAGGTAACCCAGAAACAGTTGATACTAAAGGTAACCCAGAAACAGTTGATACTAAAGGTAACCCAGAAACAGTTGATACTAAAGGTAACCCAGAAACAGTTGATACTAAAGGTAACCCAGAAACAGTTGATACTAAAGGTAACCCAGAAACAGTTGATACTAAAGGTAACCCAGAAACAGTTGATACTAAAGGTAACCCAGAAACAGTTGATACTAAAGGTAACCCAGAAACAGTTGATACTAAAGGTAACCCAGAAACAGTTGATACTAAAGGTAACCCAGAAACAGTTGATACTAAAGGTAACCCAGAAACAGTTGATACTAAAGGTAACCCAGAAACAGTTGATACTAAAGGTAACCCAGAAACAGTTGATACTAAAGGTAACCCAGAAACAGTTGATACTAAAGGTAACCCAGAAACAGTTGATACTAAAGGTAACCCAGAAACAGTTGATACTAAAGGTAACCCAGAAACAGTTGATACTAAAGGTAACCCAGAAACAGTTGATACTAAAGGTAACCCGGAAACAGTTGATACTAAAGGTAACCCAGAAACAGTTGATACTAAAGGTAACCCAAAAAAATTTAAGTGGAACCACTCACTGAAGCTAACAACAATATCAGGACTTTTCTGCGTGTTGGTGCCGGTACCGTACTTGGCGCTGCAGGACACGGTTCGGGCAGTCTTGGCTGCGGCAGCAGTAGAGGTCAAAGTGTACGTGCTTCCGGATAGACTTGAGGTGTTTCCGGAGTCCTGGCGATGGCAACATGTATAGGTAAGGCGACCGTGGGTTACCAGGTCCCTCACGGAAGGCAAAGAATAGAAACACTGTGCACTACCAGGCATGTTGTAAGAGGATACTAAGAGTAGAGTTGTGATTGAGGTTGGCTACCTCATCCTGTAAAACAGTAGCCACAAAACCAACCAATCAAGGGCAAGTCAAAAAGATAAAAAAAAAACAAAAATACCCAGTCAACCAAGTTGAGGAGCTGCTCTTCTAAGAGAAAGATATAAAGCTGTGGAAAAAAAGTAGATAAGAAAGTTTCACGATATAACAAACTTAAACAAAACATGAAAGTTGTGACTATAGCGCCTTCATCAGCACATACATAAATTTAACAGAAGAAAGATGACACTGCGGAGAAAGCCGAAAGGAATCCGGATCGTCGACGTACCTCCTCTCACCTAGAAAAATCTCCAGTGTTGGCACCTGGAATGTTGGAACTTTTCAAGATATAGGAAGAACAATGGGTTTATATAACCTGCACAGTATATATATCTACATGTGTTTAACCCACTATATATATATATATATATATATATATATATATATATATATATATATATATATATATATATATATATATAATACTAGCTGTACCCGGCCACGCGTTGCTGTGGCATAGTTTGGATAAATGGAAATGAAAGAAAATAGAAATCGCACGTGTCTAATACAATCATTGTCTGCTCAGATATAGAGATAGTCTTTGATCCCCCACCCACCACTTCCCCCCAACCCCAACTAAATCCACCTACTACCCTCCCCCTTATCAAATTTATGTCATTACCCCCCCCCCCCTCCCCTCTTCCACCGACTACTGCTTTCTCCCTCTTCGAAATATTTGAAAATCATTACCTGGCGATATTTTTTTGTTGCTGTAACTGACATTGACATCCCTGTCCATCTGGACTAAAATGGGGAGCAGGAATTGTAATAGGTAGTGAATGGGGCTAGTGTAATATTTACCACATCATCCTTCAAGTACCAGTACAACTACTAAAATAATGTCACTGCTATCTGTGTTACCATCGGAATAGACAGAGAGTCGTGAGCCAGAAGATTTGTCGCCACAGACTGGTCAGGTTAGGATGTATAATTTCACTTGCCGACAGAAGAACGCCATAACCTTACCGGCGGTCTTCACATGAGAGCACTATGGTGTAACAGCCCAACCACAACTATTACTACTGCTGCTACTTTAAGTGGGTAAAGCAGTTACTGTGACTCAAAGCTCTCTCAGTAAATAGTTTGCCCCCCCCCCCCCCCCCCCCCAAATTCACTGACAACTATTTCCCTCATTGAAGTAGTTGGGAGAAAAAAAAACACTTGAAAAGCAAATGAACACAGCAAAAAAAAAAACACCATAATTAGGAAATGAACGCCATGGTAAACAGCACAGCTTAAAATTCCAACGCAGATGAAATAACTAAATCTAAATGAAAATAAATGAAAATCTATACAAATTTCAGCGTAACCATGCAATCGGAAAGTTTAATAATGCAATCATAAGTATGCGAAATGGTCAAATTTAATTATCAAATGGTTTATAAATTTACTTGTCTTTTTTTTTTTTTTAAAGGCAACATGGCTAGTGCTGTCACCACGACAGAGCAGATGAGGATATTATTTTAGTCTGGTGTAAAAAAAAAATTAACTACTGCGGATTCGAACCCAGGTCTCACGCACAGGAACCCAGTGTTCTAACCATTCGACCAAGCAGCCACTTAATCGGGACAGCGAAAAGAGAACACAACTATTAGACATATGTGTCCCTACCACTGTGTCGCAATTAAAACACAATTCAAAACCGCCGGCAATTGTTTTCTCGTAGACAGATACTCCAGATATATTAATGAAATAGAAATCGCACGTGTCTAACACGGTTAATGAAGTTAATGTCGCAGTCACTGTCTGCGCTGACGTCGAGATAGATCTCGATTCCGCCCCCCCCCCCCCCCCCCCCCCCATCGAAGGTTGTTTGAGAAAAAAAAACAGAAAATAGAAATCGTGTTTAATATGGTTATTGTGGCAAATATAGAGATAGTCTTGTTTGCTGTACCACGACCTACTCTATGTATTAGTATTAGAGAAGGCGTTGGCTGCACGTAACTCGCCGGCGAATGGTAAATACGGCGCATGCGATATTACTAACGTGGCTATAATTAGAAATCACTAAAGTTATAAATATTAGTTGCGTATATTTTGGCATAAATTGTGGTCACCTATCTCTAACAGTGACAGGTTGAATTTCAAACCACGACGGTTCAAAATCCGGTATCACAACAAACATATCCTGAAAATTTCAGCTAAATCGGTTCAGTAGTTTCCGAGTCTATAGAGAGCAAACAAACACACAAACATTGATTTTATATATATATATATATATATATATATATATATATATATATATATATATATATATATATATATAATATATATATATATATATATATATATATATATATATATATATATATATATATATATATATATATATATATATATATATATATCCACATTTATATAAACCAATCAATATATGTATCCACATTTATATAACCCGCTCAATATGTAAATCCACATTTATGTAACTGGCTCAATATATGTATCCACATTTATATAACCCACTCAATATGTGTATCCACTTTTATATAAACTGCCAATATATATATATATATATATATATATATATATATATATATATATATATATAAAACCCCCTTAATAAATGTATCTACATTTATATAACCCGCTCAATATGTATACCTACCTTTATATAATCCGATCAATATATGTTCATTTTTTGATAACCCCGTCATTTATATATCCATCTTTATGTAACCTAGTCGGCGTCTGTGGCTTAGGCGTTGCGAACGCGCTTTGTAATGCGGGGGTGCCGGGTTCGATCCCAGCTGCGGGCCCTGTGCCTTGCTTTGCTTTCGACAGTGGTATCGAGAAGCCGACCGTCGAGAGAGCAATGGCAAACTGCTGGACGTAAATTTGCCTAGAAAACCACAACAACCAAAAAATGCTGGGGTTGGTTCTGCAAAATCCTGTAAAGGATACGCAGCTAACCTTGTTTAATGTAACCTGGTTAGATATTTGTAGTATATCACGTCCTTTTTAGGTAGCAAATCCTGGAGCGCCTGTTGCGATACTTTTAAACAGCTAAATATTTTGAAAATAAAAATCGATAATGTTCGATTAGGTGAATACAACTCGTGCCGTATATATTTTTAAAAGAGGAATAACTTAGGTAGGAAGAAATGGGGGTACCCAGTTGTTATTTGAGGGCGGGAGCAGAGTACAGTGGACCTGGTGGAAAAGGGGGGGGGAACTCGTGTCAGGCATAAACAGGGGTGGGGTACCGGGTAGTTTTTAGGGCTGGGGACCCATAAACAGTGAGCGGGGGCGCTGCAAGGAAGACCATGACAGGTGGATTAACACGCCCGTAAGACCATGACAGGTGGATTAACACGCCCGTAAGACCATGACAGGTGGATTAACACGCCCGTAAGACCATGACAGGTGGATTAACACGCCCGTAAGACCATGACAAAACGGCCTAAACAACCATCAGAAGCAGCCTACATGGATGCTCGCTAAGATCAGCCTTAGAGCCAAGCACGTGTAAATTCACTGATTCGTAGGGAAAAAAGTTTACATTTTACCACAAACGTGTAGATAATTTGAGAAGCTGAAGTCTCCATGAACTTGGCCACCGGAATGGTCCCACAGGTGAAGGTCACTGATACCCCGGCCTGTACTGTCATGGCAGTAGACGGGCTGATGGTGGCTGCGGTGATGTCTTCTGTTTGTTTCCATGTGAACAAACAATAACATCATTAATGGTATTGATTTACACTCATGTAGGATTATTAACATATATGCATAGAGGCAGGAAGGGGTACGGATTAAAGGTTATTCGCCGGGTGCGAATCATAATCTGCGGACACTTGCAAGACAGCACATATGGCGATAGAGTAGTCCCCCATCCCCCCACCCCACTCCCTTATTTTTTTCCGGTTGCACTTCCCACCCTCACCGATTTTTTCCTCTATAGGTGATGTGGCTAACATCAGATAAGTGGGTACTCTTCTGGTGATGTGGCTAACATCAGATAAGTGGGTACTCTACTGGTGATGTGGCTAACATCAGATAAGTGGGTACTCTACTAGTGATGTGGCTAACATCAGATAAGTGGGTACTCTACTGGTGATGTGGCTAACATCAGATAAGTGGGTACTCTTTATGTGATGTGGCTAACATCAGATAAGAGGGTACTCTACTGGTGATGTGGCTAACATCAAAAAAGTGGGTACTCTATAGGTGATGTGGCTAACATCAGATATGTGGGTACTCTTCTGGTGATGTGGCTAACATCAGATAAGTGGGTACTCTACTGGTCGTGTGGCTAACATCAGATAAGTGGGTACTCTACTGGTGATGTGGTTAACATCAGATAAGTGGGTATTCTATTAGTGATGTGGCTAAATCAGATAAGTGGGTACTCTACTAGTGATGTGGCTAACATCAGATAAGTGGGTACTCTACTGGTGATGTGGCTAACATCAGATAAGTGGGTACTCTATAGGTGATGTGGCTAACATCAGATCAGTGGGTGCTCTATATGTGATGTGGCTAACATCAGATAAGAGGGTACTCTACTGGTGATGTGGCTAACATCAAATAAGTGGGTACTCTATAGGTGATGTGGCTAACATCACAAAAGTGGGTACTCTATAGGTGATGTGGCTAACATCACAAAAGTGGGTACTCTATAGGTGATGTGGCTAACATCACAAAAGTGGGTACTCTATAGGTGATGTGGCTAACATCACAAAAGTGGGTACTTTATTGACGATGTGGCAAGCATTTGATCACTGCTTGTGCCAGAGATGCCAGTATTGCTATACTCGGCCCTTTTTCTGCGGTGTAGGCAAGGTTTTTGTGCCTGAGGATTTAGAGCCGTATGGTTAGTTTTGTTTATAATTTTTTTTTTTCCCTGACAGAAAATATGCACAGCCTTACCGAGAACTTGACCCTGGGCGTCCTGTATGAGAGTCCTGCATTCTTAACGGAGCTGCAAGCTGTTCCTCAAGAATCCATCAACATCGGATGTGACATCTGCCACAAACACGACCAGCAAACGTGCATATATTGCCCCCACCCCCACCAGCACCCTCACCCCCACCCCCATACACTGGACTGCAAGTGCCAGTACAATTGTCGTATACGGATGAACGGTTTACTGTAATTTGCTTCAGTCTGATTCTCATTCTTGGTATGTTAAACGTACGGGCAGCAATCCTGAAGGAGAACAATGACCGGCCCCAACCCACTAGAAAAAAGCTGAACACTGGCAGTGACAACCACTTATAGAAATTTACAATTTTTAAGCCAGGCTTGTTTACGCCAAACGGTGTGGCACTTCATGTAAAGGCCTCGGGCTTGGAGAAAATGATGTCTCTTAGAAATAAACAGACGGAAATCTTACTTGCTTCTGTTGGCATTTTAAGAGCTGCACTCTCTTTTGTCTTCCATGTCACACCAGCGATGTCATCGAGAACACATATGATGTCTGTCTGTGTGGAGTCTAGTTTCACCGTGTCCACAAGCACGTTTGACGGCACCAGCTGTAAGACAAGATGTAAAGACATGGTGAGATCTGTTGTCTTGACTTTGTTTTCGTGTGCAGGACTGTGTTGCTGCTGTGTCTTGTGTGTTGTTGGGGTCCATCCAATGCTGTCACTGCAACAGAAAGCTGGCAGCCCAGAAGCACATACACAGCCCGACTACGGTCAGTTCTTTCTGACACACGAAACAAACAAACATAACTTGCAGGAGCACGGAAACTCAAAGCAGCAGTGATGGTATTTTTAAAAAAACTTCTCTGCCTCATTTTCTGAAACGACTGCCCAGCTACACGTGGGCTAAAGGTAAAACTAAAGTTATACACAACATGGCAGTGTCTAGGGCCTGCGCCTGAAACTGAGGTAAAATTAATATAAAATCTGGACCTTGACCTCACAATTTAGCAGAACCTAAACCTATTTAAACGGACACAGAGGAGTAGTTAGCGATTTTAATCTTGATTACAAGATTGCCCAACACAAATTTCGTGTTGCCAGGAAACTGGCTGTTATGTTTATGGAGGCTATTTCTCTTCTAAATGGCAAACAAGCAGGTTGGTAATTTTAAATTCAGCCAGCCGAACTAAAAGAAAGGCTGCCCAGCCATGCTTTACATGCTCATACCAAGTCTGGTCCTACAACTGTCTACCTGCTCATGACAAGTGTCGTCCTACAACTGTCTACATGCTCATGACAAGTCTCGTCCTACAACTGTCTACATGCTCATGACAAGTCTGGTCCTACAACTGTCTACATGCTCATGACAAGTCTCGTCCTACAACTGTCTACCTGCTCATGACAAGTGTCGTCCTACAACTGTCTACATGCTCATGACAAGTCTCGTCCTACAACTGTCTACATGCTCATGACAAGTCTGGTCCTACAACTGTCTACATGCTCATGACAAGTCTCGTCCTACAACTGTCTACATGCTCATGACAAGTCTCGTCCTACAACTGTCTACCTGCTCATGACAAGTGTCGTCCTACAACTGTCTACATGATCATGACAAGTCTCGTCCTACAACTGTCTACATGCTCATGACAAGTGTCGTCCTACAACTGTCTACATGATCATGACAAGTCTCGTCCTACAACTGTCTACCTGCTCATGACAAGTCTAGTCCTACAACTGTCTACCTGCTCATGACAAGTCTAGTCCTACAACTGTCTACATGCTCATGACAAGTCTCGTCCTACAACTGTCTACATGCTCATGACAAGTCTGGTCCTACAACTGTCTACATGCTCATGACAAGTCTCGTCCTACAACTGTCTACATGCTCATGACAAGTCTCGTCCTACAACTGTCTACCTGCTCATGACAAGTGTCGTCCTACAACTGTCTACATGATCATGACAAGTCTCGTCCTACAACTGTCTACATGCTCATGACAAGTGTCGTCCTACAACTGTCTACATGATCATGACAAGTCTCGTCCTACAACTGTCTACCTGCTCATGACAAGTCTAGTCCTACAACTGTCTACCTGCTCATGACAAGTCTAGTCCTACAACTGTCTACCTGCTCATGACAAGTCTCGTCCTACAACTGTCTACCTCCTCATGACAAGTGTCGTCCTACAACTGTCTACATGCTCATGACAAGTCTGGTCCTACGACTGTCTACACGCTCATGACAAGTCTGGTCCTACAACTGTCTACATGCTCATGACAAGTCTGGTCCTACAACTGTCTACATGCTCATGACAAGTCTCGTCCTACAAATGTCTACATGCTCATGACAAGTCTCGTCCTACAACTGTCTACATGCTCATGACAAGTGTCGTCCTACAACTGTCTACATGCTCATGACAAGTCTGGTCGTACAACTGTCTACATGCTCATGACAAGTCTGGTCCTACAACTGTCTACATGCTCATGACAAGTCTCGTCCTACAACTGTCTACATGCTCATGACAAGTCTGGTCCTACAACTGTCTACATGCTCATGACAAGTCTCGTCCTACAACTGTCTACATGCTCATGACAAGTCTCGTCCTACAAATGTCTACATGCTCATGACAAGTCTGGTCCTACATCTGTCTACATGCTCATGACAAGTCTGGTCCTACAAATGTCTACATGCTCATGACAAGTCTCGTCCTACAAATGTCTACATGCTCATGACAAGTCTCGTCCTACAAATGTCTACATGCTCATGACAAGTCTCGTCCTACAACTGTCTACATGCTCATGACAAGTCTCGTCCTACAAATGTCTACATGCTCATGACAAGTCTCGTCCTACAAATGTCTACATGCTCATGACAAGTCTCGTCCTACAACTGTCTACATGCTCATGACAAGTCTCGTCCTACAAATGTCTACATGCTCATGACAAGTCTCGTCCTACAAATGTCTACATGCTCATGACAAGTCTCGTCCTACAACTGTCTACACGCTCATGACAAGTCTCGTCCTACAAATGTCTACATGCTCATGACAAGTGTCGTCCTACAACTGTCTACCTTCTCATGCCAAGTCTGGTCCTACAACTGTCTACATGCTCATGATAAGTGTCGTTCTACAACTGTCTACATGCTCATGACAAGTGTCGTCCTACAACTGTCTACATGCTCATGACAAGTCTCGTCCTACAACTGTCTACATGCTCATGACAAGTCTCGTCCTACAACTGTCTACATGCTCATGACAAGTCTCGTCCTACAACTGTCTACATGCTCATGACAAGTCTGCTCCTACAACTGTCTACGTGCTCATGATAAATCTCATCCTACAACTGTCTACGTGCTCATGATAAATCTCATCCTACAACTGTCTACGTGCTCATGATAAATCTCATCCTACAACTGTCTACATGACAAGTCTCGTACTAGAAATGTCTACATATTCTGACGCCTAGAGAGGGTGAAGAAGAAGAATATGATAATGATGTTTGTGCTGGTGGTGAGAATAGATGATTGTGATGATGAAGCAAGACATCCACATCAGATGTTGCAATAGGAGTCGATGTAACCGATTTTTAAAAAATTCAGAAGTGAGAGAAGTGACAGCAGCACTATGAGCGGAAGTAATTTTACATATGATTATTATAGGGATCGATTTTCTAATCAGCTTGACAGAACCCAGATGTCGCTTAAACCCAATGTTGTGTCTCCGTTTAGTGCCACACATTCCACTTTATGACTTCAACTTCACATGTGTGTCTAAATCACACATCAGCTAAGTTGAGTTGAGTCACAGCACTCGGAGCATTCCTATGCGTGCTCCGTCCTCATCTTCAGCAGGCTGCACAGAGTTCCAATACTGATGGTACCTGTCAAATCTAATTATATGTCCGTCTTGTCTTTCTTCTGAGTGTAGCGAGCCGGCCAGACTCTCCGGTTACACCCAGGTGCCTCATTCTTTCCAGGCCATTTTAATATTATTTTTCTACTGATTCCGCTGCTTCTTCCCAAAGGGCCTTGACCACATCTGCCTTGTTATGTATCAATTCACCATCCAGTGGTGCAGATCCAGACAATCTGTCTGCTGTTCATTACCCACCACGCCGGCATTGCCTGGAGCAAAGATCCAAAGTATGCTCACTACCCGTGACCTTACCAGTGTAGCTTGCCACGCTGCTCAACGCATCCCTGCCTTCATCTTTCTCGGCATGCTTTCAGAGTCTGTAACAATTACTACACACCAGTAAACAAACAACAAACGTGTAAAATAATTTTGTTACCTTAAATTTGTATGTTGCACCGTAAGGAATACCGACACACAGAGCTCCCACGTTAATGCCTGCGGCGGCTGTTTGTGTCGACACCGTGACCTCCGGGGTCACGCCAGCAGCTGGAGACAGAACAAATCTGGTTGTCTATGTTGGAGATGATATGTCAATGGACAATGGCAACAAATGCATGGTAAAGAGCATCGGAATGTGCCACTTGAATGTAACGCTGATGGTATCGTTTTGGTAGCAAGTCAGGACCGACTATAGAAAAATATCGATACAGTCGGTGTCGTCTTCTTCTTCGGTCCTTTGCCCCCCCCCCTCTCTCTCTCTCTCTCTCTCTCTCACTATGTCTCTCTCTCTATGTCTCTCTCTCTTTGTCTCTCTCTCTGTGTCTCTCTCTCTATGTCTCTCTCTCTCTTTCAGTTTCTGTCTCTTTATCTCCCCCCCCCCCACCACTCAGTGGAGCATAGGTCCCCCACCAGGTAACGGCAAGTCCTCAGCCTTTGCTATCACATGCGGCTCACCCTTATCTTGTTACCTTCACTCTCTATCTTGTTACCTTCACTCTCTATCTTGTTACCTTCACTCTCTATCATCTTGTTACCTTCACTCTCTATCTTGTTACCTTCACTCTCTATCATCTTGTTACCTTCACTCTCTATCTTGTTACCTTCACTCTCTATCATCTTGTTACCTTCACTCTCTATCATCTTGTTACCTTCACTCTCTATCTTGTTACCTTCACTCTCTATCTTGTTACCTTCACTCTCTGTCATCTTGTTACCTTCACTCTCTATCATCTTGTTACCTTCACTCTCTATCATCTTGTTACCTTCACTCTCTATCTTGTTACCTTCACTCTCTATCTTGTTACCATTCACTCTCTATCTTGTTACCTTCACTCTCTATCTTGTTACCCTTCACTCTCTATCTTGTTACCTTCACTCTCTATCATCTTGTTACCTTCACTCTCTATCATCTTGTTACCTTCACTCTCTATCATCTTGTTACCTTTCACTCTCTATCATCTTGTTACCTTCACTCTCTATCTTGTTACCTTCACTCTCTATCTTGTTACCTTCACTCTCTATCTTGCTACCTTCACTCTCTATCTTGTTACCTTCACTCTCTATCTTGTTACCTTCACTCTCTATCTTGTTACCTTCACTCTCTATCTTGTTACCTTCACTCTCTATCTTGTTACCTTCACTCTCTATCTTGTTACCTTCACTCTCTATCATCTTGTTACCTTCACTCTCTATCTTGTTACCTTCACTCTCTATCATCTTGTTACCTTCACTCTCTATCATCTTGTTACCTTCACTCTCTATCTTGTTACCTTCACTCTCTATCTTGTTACCTTCACTCTCTATCATCTTGTTATCTTCAATCTCTATCTTGTTACCTTCACTCTCTATCATCTTGTTACCTTCACTCTCTATCATCTTGTTACCTTCAATCTCTATCATCTTGTTACCTTCACTCTCTATCTTGTTACCTTCACTCTCTGTCATCTTGTTACCTTCACTCTCTATCTTGTTACCTTCACTCTCTATCATCTTGTTACCTTCACTCTCTATCTTGTTACCTTCACTCTCTATCTTGTTACCTTCACTCTCTATCTTGTTACCTTCACTCTCTATCTTGTTACCTTCACTCTCTATCTTGTTACCTTCACTCTCTATCATCTTGTTACCTTCACTCTCTATCATCTTGTTACCTTCACTCTCTATCATCTTGTTACCTTCACTCTCTATCATCTTGTTACCTTCACTCTCTATCTTGTTACCTTCACTCTCTATCTTGTTACCTTCACTCTCTATCTTGCTACCTTCACTCTCTATCTTGTTACCTTCACTCTCTATCTTGTTACCTTCACTCTCTCTATCTTGTTACCTTCACTCTCTATCTTGTTACCTTCACTCTCTATCTTGTTACCTTCACTCTCTATCTTGTTACCTTCACTCTCTATCTTGTTACCTTCACTCTCTATCTTGTTACCTTCACTCTCTATCTTGTTACCTTCACTCTCTATCTTGTTACCTTCACTCTCTATCTTGTTACCTTCACTCTCTATCATCTTGTTACCTTCACTCTCTATCATCTTGTTACCTTCACTCTCTATCTTGTTACCTTCACTCTCTATCTTGTTACCTTCACTCTCTATCATCTTGTTACCTTCACTCTCTATCTTGTTACCTTCACTCTCTATCTTGTTACCTTCACTCTCTATCTTGTTACCTTCACTCTCTATCATCTTGTTACCTTCACTCTCTATCTTGTTACCTTCACTCTCTATCTTGTTACCTTCACTCTATCTTGTTACCTTCACTCTCTATCATCTTGTTACCTTCACTCTCTATCATCTTGTTACCTTCACTCTCTATCATCTTGTTACCTTCACTCTCTATCTTGTTACCTTCACTCTCTATCATCTTGTTACCTTCACTCTCTATCTTGTTACCTTCACTCTCTATCATCTTGTTACCTTCACTCTCTATCATCTTGTTACCTTCACTCTCTATCTTGTTACCTTCACTCTCTATCTTGTTACCTTCACAATCTATCATCTTGTTACCTTCACTCTCTATCTTGTTACCTTCACTCTCTATCTTGTTACCTTCACTCTCTATCTTGTTACCTTCACTCTCTATCTTGTTACCTTCACTCTCTATCATCTTGTTACCTTCACTCTCTATCTTGTTACCTTCACTCTCTATCATCTTGTTACCTTCACTCTCTATCATCTTGTTACCTTCACTCTCTATCTTGTTACCTTCACTCTCTATCTTGTTACCTTTACTCTCTATCATCTTGTTATCTTCAATCTCTATCTTGTTACCTTCACTCTCTATCATCTTGTTACCTTCACTCTCTATCTTGTTACCTTCACTCTCTATCTTGTTACCTTCACTCTCTATCATCTTGTTACCTTCACTCTCTATCATCTTGTTACCTTCACTCTCTATCTTGTTACCTTCACTCTCTATCATCTTGTTACCTTCACTCTCTATCATCTTGTTACCTTCACTCTCTATCTTGTTACCTTCACTCTCTATCATCTTGTTACCTTCACTCTCTATCATCTTGTTACCTTTACTCTCTATCTTGTTACCTTCACTCTCTATCTTGTTACCTTCACTCTCTATCATCTTGTTACCTTCACTCTCTATCATCTTGTTACCTTCACTCTCTATCATCTTGTTACCTTCACTCTCTATCATCTTGTTACCTTCACTCTCTATCTTGTTACCTTCACTCTCTATCTTGTTACCTTCACTCTCTATCATCTTGTTACCTTCACTCTCTAACTTGTTACCTTCACTCTCTATCATCTTGTTATCTTCACTCTCTATCTTGTTACCTTCACTCTCTATCTTGTTACCTTCACTCTCTATCATCTTGTTACCTTCACTCTCTATCATCTTGTTACCTTCACTCTCTATCATCTTGTTACCTTCACTCTCTATCATCTTGTTACCTTCACTCTCTATCTTGTTACCTTCACTCTCTATCTTGTTACCTTCACTCTCTATCATCTTGTTACCTTCACTCTCTATCTTGTTACCTTCACTCTCTATCATCTTGTTACCTTCACTCTCTATCATCTTGTTACCTTCACTCTCTATCTTGTTACCTTCACTCTCTATCTTGTTACCTTCACTCTCAATCATCTTGTTACCTTCACTCTCTATCATCTTGTTACCTTCACTCTCTATCATCTTGTTACCTTCACTCTCTATCATCTTGTTACCTTCACTCTCTATCTTGTTACCTTCACTCTCTATCATCTTGTTACCTTCACTCTCTATCATCTTGTTACCTTCACTCTCTATCTTGTTGCCTTCACTCTCTATCATCTTGTTACCTTCACTCTCTATCATCTTGTTACCTTCACTCTCTATCATCTTGTTACCTTCACTCTCTATCTTGTTACCTTCACTCTCTATCATCTTGTTACCTTCACTCTCTATCATCTTGTTACCTTCACTCTCTATCATGTTACCTTCACTCTCTATCATCTTGTTACCTTCACTCTCTATCTTGTTACCTTCACTCTCTATCTTCTTACCTTCACTCTCTATCTTGTTACCTTCACTCTCTATCTTGTTACCTTCACTCTCTATCATCTTGTTACCTTCACTCTCTATCATCTTGTTACCTTCACTCTCTATCATCTTGTTACCTTCACTCTCTATCTTGTTACCTTCACTCTCTATCTTGTTACCTTCACTCTCTATCTTGTTACCTTCACTCTCTATCTTGTTACCTTCACTCTCTATCTTGTTACCTTCACTCTCTATCTTGTTACCTTCACTCTCTATCATCTTGTTACCTTCACTCTCTATCTTGTTACCTTCACTCTCTATCTTGTTACCTTCACTCTCTATCTTGTTACCTTCACTCTCTATCATCTTGTTACCTTTACTCTCTATCTTGTTACCTTCACTCTCTATCTTGTTACCTATCTCCCGTTTCCTGGTGGTTTTAATTTACTTTTATTTCTTTGACCTTGTGGATCCCAGTGTATAAACATTCTAATTATATGTTCTCGTGTTGTTGATTTCCTTTTTTTTTTTCCTTTTCTACATGTGCCAATCTAACTCCAGCGTGTTTTTGTCACCTCTTGGTTTACCGAATTGATATAGTTCTCTCCAAATTAATGCCCCTGTCATACCATTAAATTACCTGCAGTCTGCACAGGAACTAGTTAATGCATTTTTTTTTAGTTTATTAGTGATTGTATTAGACAGTCGTATTTAATACGACAGTACTGATTTCACATTAGGGATAACTATACTAAACGTAGTACTGGTTTTATTTTCCTTTAATTTCCAGAGATTTTCTAGCTAACAAACTCCCTTTTGTCCCTAATATTCCTATTTTGATATCTCTTTCATTTCCCCATTTGTGTGTGTGTGTGTGTGTGTGTGTATGTGTGTGTGTGTATGTGTGTGTGTGGTTTTTTTAACTACCCATGTAAACGCTGAGAAAACAAAACTAAAGTCAGTGAAAGAATTATTGGTGATTGTCACACACCAGCGGAACGCCGCTTTGCTGGTTGACTTGCCCGCATCTTGTACACGTCTATGCAAATTACCTTTTAAATTTTCAAATATTGACTCTTCTTCCATAATGAAATAGTCCTTCTTTGATAAGTATGGGTCAAGATGTCGGTTATAGAACTCGGCTCGATCCTAATTCTATTGGGAGTGTATTATAATATAACTTTACGCACAGGTAAGTGATTTAGATAAGTAGGGAAGCCTTTTTCCAGGGCCGAAATACCGCTTGTTGGGCGGAAAGAATTATTCCTGCTTTTGGCTTTAGAGACTTTTTAATCGATCTCGACATTTGAGATTTAGCTGCCTAGCTCAGCAAACGTTATAACGCTTTTTCTATCAACTTGCATTCATATTTTGTTTGAAAGTCACCGTTTCACCCAGGGACTTCATAAGAGCATGGGTAAGTTTCCTGTAATTTGGATAGTGTAGTCATATTTCCATGCTGCTGCGCTTAGATGGGTGCAGTTATAGACCTCGGACTGGATGCAGCAGTCATTGTACTCAAATTGCAGACGTTAACCAATTGGAGGGCTTTCCCTACATTCAGATGGGAGAAAATTCCTTATATTTACTCTGGGGTAAATGGAGGAATGTCGCTCTAGCTACAGAGTTATGTGCGGATGGCGACGCAGTCGGACATTTTCTTATCAGCTGTCCGTACTGGTGGCAGAGCACTTATGGTTTATAACCGTGTGCAATGACGCTGGTTCATATCCCCCGACTTTACCTTCGTTTTTTTACTTCCCAGCCAGGTAACGAGTTTACTTCCCAGCTAGGTATATTTACTTCCCAGCTAGGTATCTTTACTTCCCAGTCAGGTATCTTTACTTCCCAGCCAGGTAGCTTTACTTTCCAGCCAGGTATCTTTACTTTCCAGCCAGGTATCTTTACTTCCCAGCCAGGTATCTTTATTTTCCAGCCAAGTATTTTTACTTCCCAGCTAGGTATCTTTATTTCCAAGCTAGGTATCTTTACTTCACATGCCAGGTAGCGATTTTACTTCTCGGCCAGGTAGCGAGTTTACCTCCGGGCCAGCTAGTTGTCAATTCTTGGTCAGGTAGCGAGTTTACTTCCTGGTCAGGTAGCGAGTTTACCTCCTGACCAGTTAGATGTTAATTTCCAACCATGTATTGAATTAACCTCGTGCAGATAGTGAAATTACCCTCTGGTCAACTGTTCAAATAGCTGTGGAATTAAAGAGCAAAGATTGTTACTTTGAATGTCCCTACTCCTAATGATGGAACCGTCCTTAAAAATACCTTGAAACTCAAGACATCTCATCGACTATTCATTTTTTTAGAAATGTGTGCGTGTGTGTGTGTGTGTGTATGAGTGTGTGTGAGCATTCCTGCCTCTAAGTTGGACTGTATGCATACACGCATGTATGTATTATTATGTATGTTTGTGTTTACCTAGGTTGTGAAGGGTGGGTATTAACATAGATGATCAGCTAGATATTAAGTAAGTGAATCTGCGGGAGGGTGTTACCTGATAGATAAGTGTTGTGTATTCGTGTATTTTGTCTACAGATATACATCTAAGTATTAGGCTGGTAGGTACGTAGGAAGGCAGGTAGACATTTCAGTATGTCGGTCGGTAGATAAGTAGGTAGGCAGGTAGTTAGGTGTGTCGGCTGGTAATTAGACTGGTTGTTAGGTAGACTGGTGAGTATGTAGGTCTGTAGGAAAGAAGGTAGGCAGGTAGACAGATGCATGCAACAACACTTGCCATTGAAGGTCAGTATCTCGGTCTCAGCACTAAAGTCTGACGTGAGCCCCAGGGAAGTTTCATTAACCATACAGCTGTAGAGAGAGAACAAGAATTAGTGACCTCATGTCAGATGTTCCAATAACCGACCATACATTTAATATGAGACGTAAACAACACTAACAAATCTTGACAGGACGTTGCAGTTGTGGATTTTCTCGGCAAATTTACCTTCAGAAGTTGACCATTGCCCCTGCACGGTCAGCTGTCGGTACCAGTGTCGAAACCAACGTAGGATGGTCTGCTGCCAAATAGCACGCAGCTGGGATCTGTGATAGGCTGGAGAACGACAAAGACTGCTGTTTAGCAGTCGGTTGTCGATTTTCGTTTATTAGGCCGATACCTTGATTGAGTCTGGTTTAAAAAAGACCATGAGGCCACATGTACAGCTTTTAGTTTTATACCTTAACGCGGAGAAACCTGGTTAGCCATCAGTTTATAAAAGACCTTGTTTAGTCTTTTAGCGCTCTATTTGGCTTCCGGGCCGACCCTGCAGAACACCGTCCTAGCTGTTGCGGCTTTGCACATTCGGTTAGCCAGCATGGGTACGGGTGACTGCAGGGGAAGGCCGATTGTCAGGCTGATTTCACGGCGGTGGTATGTCTCCATAGTTAGATCTGACATTTCTCTAGTGGTTGAACTGTAAAGATAAGAAGGTGTTTATTCTCGCTAGGATGACAGGTAGCTATAAGTGATTTGTTGGTCTGGTGGCATATTGAAGCTTAACGTGCATGTTAAATATGGTTTGGTTTTTGCCACTGTTGAGGTAATCTCGCTGAGCGTATGGTATCATTATCATATTTCCCGGTTAGCTGATGATCGCTTTAGATTCTGGTCGAGCACATTAGTTGTTGGTAATGTATTATTTGTGAAGTATACATTAATTCTGTGTTCAGTTCGGTAAAATTAACAGCTGTTTAATGCGATTATAATTTATTTGCTTGATTTCATTTAGGATATGTAGTCCGTGTTTCGTCTAGGTGTATGTACACAAGTAGTTAGGCTGTCTTCATGTAACTCACGATACAGATATTCATTGTCTGGGTTCTGTTGAAATATTCTAGGATCTCTGCGCAGAAGAACCCTTGTCTTTTCCTTACTTTCCTGTTTTTGCTCTTCAGCGGGGAACTATTACTATTACTTTTGTCCTAATCACAATTTTCTTTTATCTTTCCTTCTCTTCTGTGTTTTTCCTTGCTTATTTCTTCCCGCTAGCATAGATCGAACCCGGCACCTCAGTTTACGTAGCATGTTCGCAACGCTTAAACCAAAGACGCCGACGAATGTGGTATACCATCGATACAATCGAAATAAACCATCCATTTTCACGCTTGTATACACAGAGTCGCTATTGTTAAACACAAAATCTCTGTAGACCAATGTGCACTCGGTGGGTGAAGAGGTCGCTGACCCAGAATTAACAGTCGTTTCATTTACTAAGAAAATAGTACTGTTTAATTTACCAGGGCTGCTCTAATTGAAAGCCTCTCTCTCTCTCTCTCTCTCTCTCTCTCTCTCTCTCTCTCTCTCTCTCTCTCTCTCTCTCTCTCTCTCTCTCTCTCTCTCATATACTTACTCACATAACCCCCCCCCCCCCCCCACACCCTTTCTTCAAATGATTGCTATTTGAAAATAACTTATAATTCTCCTGCTACATTTAAAGATAACATTCTAGTTTATCTTGAAGACATAATTACACTCTGTTTACTTTTCAAGTGATTTCACTTTTTGTTAATATTCCTGTTCTTCTTTTCTTCGCTTACTTCATTACTGCTTCGAATTTGGAGGGATACATCAGGTTCTACTTGTGTCCCTTGTGGTCGCCTTGACCACAGACGCGTTGTTCTGTGTAGAGTTCCTCTGAATTATCTTTCCATCTTGTCCATCTGCTGTTCTACGCTTTTCTCCTCTTCTGGTGTATGCCTTGTTTTGTATGGTGTCACACAGCATGTTCTCTAAGGCGATAAACCATTTGGTTTGCTTTGTATGTAGTTTAGAATTGGTTGTGGGCCGAATTGTTCTCCTATGACCTCATTCCTGATTTTGTCTCTTCCGGTCATATCTGCAGCTCCCTCATGCATACCATTTCCATAGATTTTTTTTTTTTTCTGGTTTATTGTGTTATAATTGTTATTAAAGTCTATGACATGTGAAGTTTATAGTCATGTAGATGAGCAACCTTCTGTCTCGTGTACTTTCATTCATCTTTGACACAGATAATCCTCCATGACGTGTGAAGTTTATAGTCACGTCTATCAGCAACCTTCTGTCTCGTGTACTTTAATTCATCATTAAAATAGATAATCCTCCATGACGTGTGTAGTTTGTAGTCACGTCTATCAGCAACCTTCTGTCTCGTGTACTTTCAATCTTCTTTGACACAGATAATCCTCCATGACGTGTGGAGTTTGTAGTCACGTCTATCAGCAACCTTCTGTCTCGTGTACTTTCATTCGTCTCTGACACAGATAATCCTCCATTACCTGTAAAGTTTGTAGTCATGTTTATGAGCAACCTTCTGTACTTTCATTCATCTCTGACTCAGATAATCCTTCATGACGTGTGAAGTTTGTAGTCATGTCTATCAGCAACCTTCTGTATTCTCATTCATCTTTGACACAGATAATCCTCCATGACGTTTGAAGTTTGTAGTCACGTCTATAAGCAACCTTCTGTCTCGTGTACTTTCATTCATCTCTGACACAGATAATCCTCCATGACGTGTGAAGTTTGTAGTCACGTCTATCAGCAACCTTAAGCACTTTCATTCATGTCTGACTCAGATAATCCTCCATGACGTGTGAAGTTTGTAGTCACGTCTATCAGCAACCTTCTGTCTCGTGTACTTGCATTCATCTTTGACATAGATAATCCTCCATGACGTGTGAAGTTTGTAGTCACGTCTATCAGCAACCTTCTGTCTCGTGTACTTTCATTCATCGTTGACACAGATAATCCTCCATGACGTGTGAAGTTTGTAGTCACGTCTATCAGCAACCTTCTGTCTCGTGTACTTGCATTCATCTTTGACATAGATAATCCTCCATGACGTGTGAAGTTTGTAGTCACGTCTATCAGCAACCTTCTGTCTCGTGTACTTTCATTCATCGTTGACACAGATAATCCTCCATGACGTGTGAAGTTTGTAGTCACGTCTATCAGCAACCTTCTGTCTCGTGTACTTTCATTCATTTTCGACACAGATAATCCTCCACGCAATGATGTCAAACTGTCCAGGATCTTCTCTCTCAGCCTCCCTCTGTCTCTCCTCTCCGACCTTTCTACTGTCACGATATGCTCCAGTTTTTTCCTTTTCAAGAATGTAGATTGTCTCTTTCTACTAATGGCGTTAGTTTGTATTTCTATCCGAGCAATGTAAAGCAGCTGGGCTCATCATTATTATTATTATCATCATCAGCATCAATATTTTAAAGTAGTCCACATTCTGACTAAGTGACCGATCTTTAAATCCAAGTCAAGTCCCAAGTCATTGCCATCAAGTCCTAAGTTATTGGCATCAAGCCCTAAGTCAAGACTCCAGTCATTACCATCAAGCCCTCAAGTCAAGTGCCAAGTCATTTCCACCAAGCCCCAGGTCATTGCCATTAGGCACCAAGTCATTGGCATCAACCCTCAAGTTAGGTCTCAAGTCATTGCCATCAAGCCCTCAATTCAAGTGCAAAGTCATTTCCACCAAGAGCAAAGTCATTGGCATCAAGCCCCAAGTCACGTGTCAAGTCGCTGACATTAAGCCCCAAGTCAAGTCTCAATTCATTTCCAGCAAGCCCTAAGGCATTGCTATCAAGCCCTAAGTCATTGCCATCAAGCCCCAAGTCATTGCCATCAAGCCCCAAGTCATTGCCATCAAGCCCCAAGTCATTGCCATCAAGCCCCAAGTCATTGCCATCTAGCCTTAAGTCATTGCTATCAAGCCCTAAGTCATTGTCATCAAGCCCTAAGTCATTGTCATCAAGCCCTAAGTCATTGTCATCAAGCCCCAAGTCATTGCCATCAAGCCCTAAGTCATTGCCATCAAGCCCTAAGTCATTGCCATCAAGCCTTAAGTCATTGCCATCTAGCCGCAAGTCATTGATATCAAGCACTAAATCATTGCTATCAAGCCCTAAGTCATTGCCATCAAGCCCCAAGTCATTGCTATCAAGCCCCTAGTCATTGCCATCAAGCTTTAAGTCATTCCTATCAAGCCGCAAGTCATTGCCACCAAGTCCCAAGTCATTGCCACCAAGCCCCAAATCAAGTCTCAAGTCACCAAGACTGCTTCCAAGTCGAGTCCCGAGTCAACACTTCATGTATCATTTACAAATCGTACGTGGGATGCTTGCGGATTAAAAAAAAACTGTCGAAAACCTCACTAATTATATATAAAAAAGGAAGAAGTTTGTGGAAACTTTATACATCGAAGAAAAATTGATTCTGTCCTGTTTTATATGAAATTTTTTTTAATTGTGACGCAATTCGAGTGACGAGTCGATGGAATACATGCTAAGTCAAGTCACGAGTCATTAATTGTTGGACTCAAGTCGGACTTGTCGGTCCAGGTCACGAGTCGTTAATTGTTGAACTCAAGTCGGACTTGTCGGTCCAGGTCACGAGTCGTTAATTGTTGGACTGAAGTCGGACTTGTCGGTCCAGGTCACGAGTCGTTAATTGTTGGACTGAAATCGGACTTGTCGGTCCAGGTCACGAGTCGTTAATTGTTGGACTGAAGTCGGACTTGTCGGTCCAAGTCGCGAGTGGTTAATTGTTGGACTCAAGTCGGACTTGTCAGTCCAAGTCGCGAGTCGTTAATTGTTGGACTGAAGTCGGACTTGTCAGTCCAGGTAACGAGTCGTTAATTGTTGGACTGAAGTCGGACTTGAGTCCTAGTCGAGAGACCGAAGTTCAGACCTCTGGTTCCCTATAAACGTTTCTCTCAACAAACTGTTCTCGATTATTCTCCGGTTCCCTTCTTCACGTTTTGACCAGCTCGGGACGTCAATAGGATTTTGTAACCACAGTTTTACTTATTGTCTCTCTACCCCCTTCCCCCACCCCCACCCCCCCACCCCCACCAACCCCCCACCCACCCCCGCCTTCCCACCCCCAACTCTTCCCCACACACCATCCCGTGGAATCATAACTTTTATTACTTCAGTTTTCTCCTAAATCTCTCCGCCTCCTCCTCTCCTCCTCTCTTTTTTAACTCTGTCGCCAAATGACCCAGAGTCTCTTATTCAATTAATGCCAAGCCGTCCGATCCTAGACCATCTCGTAAAGCTGGCTGCATGTCCTGCACATCTTTTCCTTCTCATTCTCCAGAACTCTTCCCTGTACTCTCCCCCTGCCTTAGTACGTCACATCTTTGCTCACGGCAAAAGCAGTTAGTACTGATTAATAAATATTAGTTGGTTATACAAACGTTAGTCTCCCCAAACAAAACAGGTCACAAGTTGTTTGGGCTGGTGTACCTTCCTGCAGGTTACGGGTGTGGCGCTTTGTTGTTTGATTTCTGGGTTGTCTTGCATTTACTTTTTTATTCCGAAAAAGAGAGTGCCTGTGACATAGGTTTCATCACTCTAAAGGGTTTTGTGTTAGACCCAGTTCGTCGATGTTTTTGGAGTGTTAAAAAGGCTGGCGTGCTGAAATATACAACACGCGATGTCAACGGCATTGCGGAAAACCCCCGTAAACTTGTGGCAAGTAGCGTGTCTCAAGGTCGACCAATCAGAGGTGAGCTAGTGTGTAACGCTGTTTAAATGGGGGAAACTAACGTTTGTATTACCTATTAGTTCATACAGTTTATCCAAATCATGTGCCGTGCAGAGTTAGCAAGATATCTGCTTCCTACCTGTACTTTCCTAAAACTGTGGCATCATTGCCTTGTCGTGTTAACACTGGCTTGTTCTCGCCAGCTAAAATGGCCCCATCTTTCTTCCAGGCAAACGTCAGAGTGCCTTGTTCTTTCGTGGAGCAGGTCAGTGTCACTGTGGCGTCAGGCACGCGCTGGTTAATTCTACCAGGAGACAGTGCCAAGTCTGGTGTCACCAGTTTACCTGTGCATGAATGTTTGATCCATGTATTAACATCAAACAGTATACAGTTTCTAAGTTTACACAGGAATGAATGTTTTATTTGTGTTTTAACATCAATCAGTGTGCCATAATTATAGTAACCATGTTACGAGCATGTTACAAAACACTGACATCATTCGTGATTTGAAAATCGAGGAGAACTGGCTCATAAACAGCAGCCTCTCCCGAAAGCTGAGGTATTTTGACCATGTTAAAGGTCATGGTGGTCTGGTCAGAATCATGATGAAGGGCCTAGTTTACGGAGAATAAGACAGAGGCCGACCTCCGCCAATGTGGATAGAAGACACTGAAGATACCTTGGCTATGAAAGCACATAGGGCTGAAGAATTGACTACAGAAAGAGAGACTTTCAGGCGAACCGCGACTGCTGATAGACATGTTACAAATTATTTATCACTAAACAATGCAATCGCATTCAGTCCCTATTCATCCACTCATCATTCATTCAAACTTTCAGTTCATGCATTCATTCGCTTTTTTTTTTCTGCCGTACATCTTCCGAAGAAAAACATGCCCTCAACCAACTCACACTGAGTGTATTTTAAACTTGTTTGTGACTGGGTTTTGCTACAGCATGAGATAGACAGCCTCATGGCAACCCTCCTTGGTGGCCTTTGTTGACATGTATGGTAGGTTACAAAATGGTTATTCTTGTATTCCCAAACAGAGGAATCGCAGTCGCCGGCGCCAACGATAATCTCAAACACATAATAAAACAGTTCAGTGCCTATTCACCATCATCATCAAGTGTCTTGCCGACTAGCGTTGGCGATCATGCTTCACCTCAAAATGGGTACATAATTTGGTCCGTTTTCTCAATGTTCAGTCTCCAAGGGCTTGGTCACACTTTAAGAATGGAGGATGGTAGAGTCCCTACGGACATTCTCTATGGTGAATTATAGATGGGTAGAAGATGTGCAGACGGGCCTCTACAACGACATAAACATGTGTGTACGCGGGACATCAACGATACAGGTATTGGAGTAGATTCATGGGAACAAAATCCAATGGTTGTGTTGCCAGGAGGGAGCAAATTACTAAGAGAATGATAATGAAAGAAACAGTAATTGCGGGGAAAAACAGAGCTGAGATTCTGAGAAGACACGCAGTAAATAAAAAAGAGGGCAACAACGCAACGGTCTTGAAATCCGGTGCTCTAACTGTGGAAGACTTTTCTTAACGCGGGTGGGTCTCGCTGGTCACACTCGCCATCACCATGGGCTGCGAGTTGGAAGCCTCCTCATAACGCAGTATCATATCGGCCTGACAGAAGTTGCCAACAGCAAAAATGACGTCTGATTTTTTTACATTTTCTGATCAACGATCCAAAAGTTAATTGTTTGATCGACATGCTAATTGTGACTTTCATTTTATGCGTATTTCATTTATAGTTGATAAATGTAAGAACTCACGTGCACAGCCTGTAGGGATGGGCTGGAACCCAGGCTTGCAGTCACACACCTGAGTCGTCTTGCTGCAGGAGGCTAGAGTGTATTCTGTGGCCACACATTGAAAGTTGGTCTGTGGACTACAGACGGCAGCACTGGTGTTGTGGGTTTCTGCAGAACAAGTTGTACATGAATTTTACTGAGCTTATTTAAAAGGTGTCGTTGTCCTGTTTCTTCTTATTCGTCTTCTTCTCCTCCTTCTTCTCCTCTTTTTCTTTTCTTTCTTTTCTTCTTATTATTATTGCTATTTGTCTGCTTCTTCTTTTTCTTCTTCTTATCTTCCTTTTCTTCTTCTTCTTCTTCTTCTTCTTCTTCTTCTTCTTCTTCTTCTTCTTCTTCTGCTTGTTCTTCTTCTTCCTATCTTCATTTTCTGCTTCTGCTTCTTCTTCTTCTTCTTCTTCTTCTTCTTCTTCTTCTTCTTCTTCTTCTTCTTCTTCTTCTTCTTCTTCTTCTTCTTCTTCTTCTTCTTCTTCTTCTTCTTCTTCTTCTTCTTCTTCTTCTTCTTCTTTTTCTTCTCTTCTTCTTCTGTGTTCGCTGGCTGTGAACTCGGAGGGAAAGTTATGGTTGTTCGTCTATTTTTGGACCTCTGCCTTGTTTTAGCACTTATGTTCTGCGTGCACATCCGTTTTACAGATGTCGGTTCTATCTACAATGGCCAGGCTCCTAAAAGAGAATCTACTTCTAGAATGATGGCAGAGAGGTGTAGACACGACTTGACCAATTGAATCCATGGACCTGGTACATAACTGTATGGAGGGGTTTGCTTCTGTGTCGTAGGCCTCAGTATGGTCTTTCCCTGCCTCTACTGACCTTCGAGATTTTCAGTGGCCCCGATGTTATCCAATGCCGCTTTACTTTTCACGTCACACCCAACAAAGAATATGTGATACCGGCCAGGTGAATTTCATTGATAAACGCTGGTAATAACGAACGAACAAACTTTCTTTTCAAAGGGTTACAAATTCGGCACGCAGGCCCGTCTAACATTCGGCACCAGATGAGGTGTACACACGGGCATTCCAACTGGAAGACCGGGCCTTAACTAGCTGGAAGCAACCTCTTGTAGACATCTTCAGGGTTGGTTGGTTCTGCATCTAAATGTTCCTCTTGTATAAAGTAATCAGTCTCACTGCAACCCTCTTACGAAATGCATGGTGGATTACGGTGATACTTTTCTTCCGTCGTGGACCCGAGTAATACACAAGGGATCTATCAATAGCATCGACCGAACTGTAGAACCTCGGACACACGCCTGACAGGCAGGTAGTCACCCAATACACCACCAGTCCTTATATAAGACATTGTACTTACCGAAGACACTCAAAACCATGACGGCGACTAGAAATGAATTAATGAAAGCGAGAACAGAATTCATGTTTTGAAAGTAGTTTCTTGATCAGAACTGCCGCTTCTGACAGACAGCAGACAAAAAGTACTTGGCGTTGCGAATGAACCGTGTCCGTGCTCACTTTAAATATCGGGGTTTGTGTTGATGCTGTTGCTAGGAGATTGTTTGAAGCTGCTGAAAATGCAGCCAATCAAACTGGCCGTTAGGTGGAACCAATAAATCGTTCATGGCCCGATGGGTCACAAATTACCAACTGCAGGCTTATAACGGGCGCCTGTAGACAAGACATAAGGAGTAATTGGGTAATTTATTTGTCATCGTCATTATCAGTCCTAATCGGTTTATTTGTCCGTTATAACCCCTCTCTTGCTTACACACAGCTGCCTATGCCCTCAATTGTTGCTGATCTTTCTGTGCGTTGTTATATTATGTCTTTTTTGTTTACTCGTGCGATCATACTGTACACAGAAGACAGGGTGGTTACCTTGACAACTTGTTCGATGAAGCGGATCAAGGAAGTTTTACCGTGGATTAGTTTGACAAATCAAAGAAGTTAATTTATGAAGGGTATGCAGAGTACACACAATACATAAGGGGAGGGGGAGTGTGCATGCACATTACACGTAATACACGAAAAGGGGGGGGGGCATGAACATTACACGTAATACATGAAAAGGGGGGGGGGCATGAACATTACACGCAATACATGAAAGGGGGAGGGAATGCATAGTACACGCAATACATGAGGAGAGGGTACATGCACAGTACACTCAATACATGAGGAGAGGGTACATGCACAGTACACGTAATACATGAGGGGGGGGGGGGCATGCACAGTACACGTAATACATGAGGGGGGTGGCATGCACAGTACACTCAATACATGAGGAGGGGCATGCACATTACACACATTACATGGGGAGGGGCATGCACATTACACACAATACATGAGGAGGGGCATGCACAGTACACGCAATACATGAGGGGGGTATGCAAAGTACACGCAATACATTGGGGGATGTAAAGTACACGCAATACCTTGGGAGGGGGAGGCATGCACAGTACACGCAATACATGAGGGGGGAGGCATGCACAGTACATGCAATACATGAGGTGGGGGCTATGCACAGTACACTCAATACATGAGGGGGGGAGGCATGCACAGTACACGCAATACATGAGGGGGGAGTGCGAGGACAGTACATGCAATACATGAGGTGGGAGCTATGCACAGTACACGCAATACATTGGGGGATGTAAAGTACACGCAATACCTTGGGAGGGGGAGGCATGCACAGTACACGCAATACATTGGGGGAGGGGGGATTACAGTGCACGCAATACTTTAAGGGGGCATGCACAGTACACGCAATACATCGGGGGGGGGGGGTTGCATGCACAGTACACGCAATACATTTAGGGGGGGGGGCTTGCACAGTACACGCAATACCTGGAGGATGCACAGTACACGCAATACATTTGTGGAATACACAGTACACGCAATACCTTGGAGGGAGGGGTGGCATTCACAGTACACAAAATATCTTGAGGGGAGGGGGTGGCATGCACAGTATACACATTACCTCAGGGGTAGGGGGTGGCATTCACAGTAAACACATTACCTCAGGGGTAGGGGGTGGCATGCACAGTACACACATTACCTCAGGGGTAGGGGTGGCATGCACAGTACACACATTACCTCAGGGGTAGGGGGTGGCATGCACAGTACACACAATACCTCGAGGGGAACGAACGAAAGAACGAACGAACTTGGCATGCACAGTACACACAATACCTCGAGGGGAACGAACGAAAGAACGAACGAACTTGGCATGCACAGTACACACAATACCTTAAGGGGAGGGGTGGCGTGCACAGAACACACAATACCTTTGAAGAGGAGGGGGCACGCCCCATACACGCAATATCTTTTAGGGCGATGAATGCACAGTACACGCAATTCCTTAGGAGGGGGGAGCCATAAACAGTACACGCAAACTCTGAGGAGGGCGGGGCATGCACACTACGCACTATACCTTGGGGGGGAGGGGGACAGGCATGCACAGTACACTCAATACCTTGGTGGGGAGGCATGCACAGTACACTCAATACCTTGGGGGGGGCATGCACAGTACACTCAATACCTTGGTGGGGAGGCATGCACAGTACACTCAATACCTTGGGGGGGGGGGCATGCACAGTATACTCAATACCTTGGAGGGGGGGGGTGGCATGCACAGTCCACGCACTTCCCTGGAGGGCATGCACAGTACGCGTAAACCCTTATGGGGGCATGCACAGTACACGTAATACCTTTGAGGGCATGCACAGTACGCGTAAACCCTTATGGGGGCATGCACAGTACACGCTTTACCTTGGAGGGCATGCACAGTTCACGTAAACCCTTATGGGGGCATGCACAGTACAAGTAATACCTTGGAGGGCATGCACAGTACGCGTAAACCCTTATGGGGGCATGCACAGAACACGCAATACCTTGGAGGGCATGCAGAGTACACGTAAACCATTATGGGGATATGCACAGTACACGCGAACACTTGAGGGAGGCATGCACAATGCACGCAATACTTTGGGGGCATGCACAGTACACGCAATACCTTTGGGGGGAGGGGCATGCACAGTATCCACAATAAAAATTTTGGGGGGGTGGGGGGAATGCACAGTACCAGTAATACTTTGAGGGGGGTGGCATGCACATTACAAGCAATCCTTTTTTTTTTGGGGGGGGGGGAGTATGCACAGTACAAGCTATACTTTTGTGGGGGGGGGGGTGAATGCACAGTATATACAATACTTTGGGCGTTGGCATGGGCAGTACTCGCAATACCGTGTAAAGGGGGAGGGCATGTACAGAGACTTTAGCTCTGGCACACTCCAACGCTACAACCCCCCCCCCCCCTCCCCTTTTCCCTGCACCTCTATCCCTGCTCAGTATTTCAAAGGGGGAAAAACGTAATTTTTTAATACATGTGTCTAACAGCAAACGTTTTAATTAACTGTCATCACAAATTAGATGTGCCACACTCCACGGCAACACAAAGACATTAGCAGTGCCACACTTTACGACAACACAGAGATATTAGCTGTGTCACACTCCATGAAAACACATAGACATTAGCTGTGACACACACTGCTGGCAACACAGAGACATTAGCTGTGTCACACACTGCTGGCAACACAGAGACCATAGCTGTGTCAAACTCCATGGCAACACAGACACATTTGCTGTGCCACACTCCATGGAAACACAGAGACATTAGCTGTGCCACAATCTATGGCATCACAGAGACATTAGCTGTGTCACTCTCAATGAAACCATTGAGACATTAGATGTGTCACACTCAATGACAACACATAGACATTAGCTGTGTCACACGCTATGGCAACACATAGACATTAACTGTATCATACTCAGTGGATACACAGAGATATTAACTGTGTCACACACAGCTGGCAACACAGAGACATTAGCTGTGCCACACTCCATGGCAACAAAGAGACATTAGCTGTGTCACACTCGCTGACAAAACAGAGAAATTAGCTGTGTCACACTCCATGGCAACACAGAGACATTAGCTGTGCCACAATCTATGGCAACGCAGAGACATTAGCTGTGTCACACACAGCTGGCAACACAGAGACATTAGCTGTGTCACACACACCTGGCAACACAGAGACAATAGCTGTGCCACAATCTATGGCAACGCAGAGACATTAGCTGTGTCACACACAGCTGGCAACACAGAGACAATAGCTGTGTCACACTCCATGGCAACGCAGAGACATTTGCTGTGTCACACTCCATGGCAACACAGATACGTTAGATGTGTCACACTCAGTGACAACACAAAGACATTAGCTGTGTCACACTCCATGGCAACACCGAGACATTAGCTGTGTCACACACCATGACAACACAGAGAAATTAGCTGTGTTACACTCCAACGCTACCCCCCCCCTCTTACCCCTGCACCTCTCCCCCTGCTAAGTATTTCAAAGGGGAAAAAACGTAATTTTTTAATACATGTGTCTAACAGCAAACGTTTTAATTGACTATCATCACAAATTAGCTGTGCCACACTCCACGGCAACACATAGACATTAGCTGTGCCGCACTTCATGGCAACACAGAGACATTAGCTGTTCCACACTCTATGACAACGCAGAGACATAAGCTGTGTCACACTCTATGGCAACGCAGAGACATTAGCTGTGTCCTACTTCACGACAACGCAGAGACATTAGCTGTGTCCTACTTCACGACAACGCAGAGACATTAGCTGTGTCCTACTTCACGACAACGCAGAGACATTAGCTGTGTCCTACTTCACGACAACGCAGAGACATTAGCTGTGTCCTACTTCACGACAACGCAGAGACATTAGCTGTGTCCTACTTCACGACAACGCAGAGACATTAGCTGTGTCCTACTTCACGACAACGCAGAGACATTAGCTGTTCCACACTCTATGACAACGCAGAGACATTAGCTGTTCCACACTCTATGACAACGCAGAGACATTAGCTGTTCCACACTCTATGACAACGCAGAGACATTAGCTGTGTCCTACTTCACGACAACGCAGAGACATTAGCTGTGTCATTGTCACAGACCTCTGGTTGACCTTGCTGGTCCGTGGCTCGTAACTGGGCCTATGATAGACAAACTAACCTTTGACACACACTGAACCCGAACACACACAGAGCACACACGACAATCTTTATTGCAAGTACAGGTAATACAATAGACAGTTGACTTCCCGCTGTGTGGCCACCTATTGCCTGCACCCTCTGGCCGAACGGGCTTTACAATCGCCTCGTTCCCCAGTACGTTCTACAGGCAATCTCCTGGTGTACAAACCACAGCACAGCGAGATACGATCTTTTCTATCGCCACACTGACCGACCAAAAAGATGTCACATCCTCTGTCCAGTGCAGGGTCAGCGTGGCAAGGCTAGACGTTCTCTCACAGAACATGCACCTAAACGATTTAACTGGTCAGAAGTAACTGGAACCTATTTACCTCTTACGGCACAACACAATACCTTCTACCAGTTAAATACACAGTACAAAAGACTATCCTATTCTAACTGAACAATGTAAGTAATCTATGCAGTCACTAAACAAATATCCTAACTCTAATATACTATCACTGTCTCGCTACACGTCTGCTTCGTTTGACCGTCACACACCGAATGTCCTGTTTTCTCTCTACCTCGTGTCTCTTGACCCTGTTCACCTGCTCAGTCCCCAAAGGGGTAATCGTGTTGCGAACCTGTCTGCAACAAGGTTCACTCTTTCTTGTCGTGGCCAAGCGGTTTCTACTGAGCGCTAGTTTCACCGTGCAATAACAGAACAGACTTGACCATTCACGGCCCTGACCTTTTGGTCAACCCTGGAGTGTCACCTGAACACGCACACCCTACGGTGTGGTCCATTCCGCCACTGACTGTACTCATAGGGTTGTGACAGTCACACTCCATGACAACACAAAGACATTTGCTGTGTCACACTCCATGACAACACAGATACATTAGCTGTGTTACACTCAATGGCAACACAAAGACATTAGCTGTGTCAAACACCTTGACAACACAGAGACATTAGCTGTGTCACACTCCAACGCTAATTCCCCCCCCCCCCCCCCCCTTTTTGCACCACTCCCCCTGCTCAGTACTTCAAAGATGAAAAAACGTAATTTTTAATACATGTGTAAAACGGCAAATGTTTTAATTGACTATCATCACAAATTAGATGTACCACATTCCACGGCAAAACATAGACATTAGCTATGCCACACACGGCTGGAAACACAGAGACATTAGCTGTGTCACACACAGCTGGCAACACAGAGACAATAGTTGAGTCACACACAGCTGGCAACACAGAGATATTAGCTCTGGCACACTCCATTGCAACACAGAGACATTAGCTGTGTCACACACAGCAGGCAACACAAAGACATTAGCTATGTCACACTCCATGGCAACATAGAGACATTAGCTGTGTCACACTCGATAGCAACACAGAGATATTAGATGTCTCACACTCCATGACAACAAAGAGACATTAGCTGTGTCACACACCATGGCAATGCAGAGACATTAGCTGTGTCACACTCCATATCAACACAGAGACATTAGCTGTGTCACACTCGCTGACAGCACAGAGACATTAGCTGTGTCACACTTAATGGCAACACAGAGACCTTAGCTGTGTTACACTCTATGGCAACGCAGAGACATTAGCTGTGTCACACGCTGCTGGCAACACAGCGACAATAGCTCAGGCACACTCCATGGCAACACAGAGACATTAGCTGTGCCACACTCTAAGGCAACGCAGAGACATTAGATGTCTCACACTCCATAACAACACAGAGACATTAGATGTCTCACCCTCCATAGCAACACAGAGTCATTAGCTGTGTCACACTAATGGCAACACAGAGACAATAGCTCTGGCACACTCCATGGCAACACAGATACGTTAGATGTGTCACACTCCATGACAACACAGAGACATTAGATGTCTCACACTCCATAGCAACACAGAGACATTAGCTGTGTCACACTCCATGGCAACACAAAGACATTAGCTGTGTCACACTCCATGGCAACACAGAGACATTAGCTGTGCCACACTCCATGACAACACAAAGACATTAGATGTGTCACACTCCATGACAACACAAAGACATTAGCTGTGTCACACTCCATGGCAACACAAAGACATTAGCTGTGTCACACTCCATGGCAACACAGAGACATTAGCTGTGCCACACTCCATGACAACACAAAGACATTAGATGTGTCACACTCCATGACAACACAGAGAAATTAGCTGTGTTACACTCCAACGCTACCCCCCCCCCCCCCTCTTCACCCTGCACCTGCCCCCCCCCCCCCTCTCTGCTCAGTATTTCAAAGGGGAAAAAACGAAATTTTTTAATACATGTGTCTAACAGCAAACGTTTTAATTGACTATCATCACAAATTAGCTGTGCCACACTCCACGGCAACACAAAGACATTAGCTGTGTCACACTCCATGGCAACACATAGACATTAGCTGTGTCACACTCCATGACAACACATAGACATTAGCTTTTCCACACTCTATGGCAACGCAGAGACATAAGCTGTGCCACACTCCATGACAACACAAAGACATTAGCTGTGTCACACTCCATGGCAACACATAGACATTAGCTGTGCCACACTCCACGGCATGTATGACACAGCTATTGTCTCTGTGTTGCCAGCTGTGTGTGACACAGCTAATGTCTCTGTGTTCTCGTGAAGTTGGACACAGCTAATGTCTATGTGTTGCTATAGAGTGTGGCACAGCTAATGTCTCTGTGTTGCCATGGAGTGTGACACAGCTAATTTCTCTGTGTTGCCATGGAGTGTGACACAGCTAATGTCTCTGTGTTGCCATGGAGTGTGGCACAGCTAATGTCTCTGTGTTGCCATGGAGTGTGGCACAGCTAATGTCTCTGTGTTGCCATGGATTGTGACACAGCTAATGTCTCTGTGTTGCCATAAAGTGTGGCACAGCTAATGTCTCTGTGTTGCCATAAAGTGTGGCACAGCTAATGTCTCTGTGTTGCCAGCTGTGCATGACACAGCTCATTTGTCTCTGTTGTCTTGAAGTTGGACACATGTAATGTCTCTGTGTTGTCATGGAGTGTGACACAGCTAATGTCTCTGTGTTGACATCCAGTGTGGCACAGCTAATGTCTCTGTGTTGTCATGGAGTGTGACACAGCTAATGTCTCTGTGTTGTCATGGAGTGTGACACAGCTAATGTCTCTGTGTTGTCATGGAGTGTGACGCAGCTAATGTCTCTGTGTTGTCATGGAGTGTGACACAGCTAATGACTCTGTATTGCCAGCTGTTTCTGACACAGCTAAAGTATCTGTGTTGCTATGGAGTGTGACACAGCTAATGTCTCTGTGTTTTCGTAAAGTTGGACACAGCTAATGTCTCGTGTTGCCATAGAGTGTGACACAGCTAATGTCTCTGTGTTGTCGTGAAGTTGGACACAGCTAATGTCTCGTGTTGCCATAGAGTGTGGCCCAGCTAATGTCTCTGTGTTGCCAGCTGTGTGTGGCACAGCTAATGTCTCTGTGTTGCCAGCTGTGTGTGGCACAGCTAATGTCTCTGTGTTGTCAACCAGTGTGACACATCTAATATCTCTGTGTTGCTATGGAGTGTGGCACAGCTAATGTCACTGTGTTGCCATGGAGTGTGACACAGCTAATGTCTCTGTGTTTTCATGGAGTGTGACACAGCTAATGTATCTGTGTTGCCAGCTGTGTGTGACACAGCTAATGTATCTGTGTTGCCAGCTGTGTGTGAAACAGCTAATGTCTCTGTGTTGCCAGCTGTGTATGACACAGCTAATGTATCTGTGTTGCCATGGAGTGTGACATAGCTAATGTCTCTGTGTTGTCGTGAAGTTGGACACAGCTAGTGTCTATGTGCTGCCACAGAGTGTGACACAGGTAATGTCTCTGTGTTGTCGTGAAGTTGGACACAGCTAATGTGTCGTGTTGCCATAGAGAGTGACACAGCTAATGTCTCGTGTTGCCATAGAGTGTGACACAGCTAATGTCTCGTGTTGCCATAGAGTGTGACACGGCTATGTCTCTGTGTTGCCATAGAGTGTGACACAGCTAATGTCTCGTGTTGCCATAGAGTGTGACACGGCTATGTCTCTGTGTTGCCATAGTGTGTGACACAGCTAATGTCTCGTGTTGCCATAGAGTGTGACACAGCTAATGTATCGTGTTGCCATAGAGTGTGACACAGCTAAAGTCTCGTGTTGCCATGGAGTGTGACACAGCTAATGTCTCGTGTTGCCATGGAGTGTGACACAGCTAAAGTCTCGTGTTGCCATGGAGTGTGACACAGCTAATGTTTCGTGTTGCCATTGAGTGTGACACAGCTAATGTTTCTCTGCTTCAAGGTAAATTTGTTCCACAATTGGTACCAGGAAATTACCTCGGTCAAGGGCAGCCGGCATGAGACTGACCACGTTACCTGCTAGATTGTCTGTTGGTCAATAAACATCATGGCGTCACAAGAGGTGCTCTAGTGCTGTCTTTTTTTTATTTTTATTTTTTTAATTTTTATGGAATGTCTTTGTAAGGAAAGAAATGGCCAATAATATATATATATATATATATATATATATATATATATATATATATATATATATATATATATATATATATATATATAAAAATTACTGTGTTCATCCGTGGCAAGTTAGCTCATCGAGTTATGGCTACGGAAATACTTTTACAAGTAGTCACTAGCACAAGCGGAACAAACGACGTGTGAAATTAGATGTTTGAGAAAAGCAGTCAGCAAAACAAAAAAAGACACATAAAAGAATCGAAGATATCATTAGGATGGGGAGAACAAAACCAGTAATTAGATTTATTGGAAAAAAAAAACAGATTTAAATGGTTTGGCCACCAGGATAGAATTGACCAAACATCAGCGGTTGCAAGAGCAAACAACATGAGAAAGGAAACATCAAGACGTTGAGGGAGGCCAAGAACAACATGGATAGACGGCGTTAAAAACTTGCTGAAACTCAACAGTCACCATGCAGCAAGCTAACGAGAGCGCACTTTCTGGGAAACCTATCAATTGCCGTGTCTGTGCCGCCTTACAGCAGAGAAAGGCAATAGATAGGTAGACTGGTACTTAGGCAAAAGATAGGTAGACTGGTACTTAGGCAATAGATAGGTAGAATGGTACTTAGGCAATAGATAGGTAGACTGGTACTTAGGCAATAGGAGGATATAGTCAGAGATAGAGGACACTGATATGCATCTTTATCAGTAATAGTGTTTGGGTTATGTAGTCGGTCGGGTAACTTCTACCAATCTGACTTGACTCCATCAGCGGTAAGTAATGACAAAGGATCTCTATGGGATGGTGCAGCCTTGTAGGTGCTATATATGTCACTGCGGAAATAAAGCAGTTGTACTTTTCCTGTACTTCTAGAACTGTGAATTTGTAACAGTGAATTGATACCTACTGTTACTTCGTGGTCCTCAAGGTTTGATGGACAATTGTTGTTTATGTATAAACAACGAACATTACTGGCACATGAAAGAACTTTGAATACTTCAACTCCCCCGAGTTACAACATCCATTACTAGCTGTTAGCCTGCACGTGTTTGTACTCATAAATCACGTAAATTATCACGTTCTGTACATAAGAGGTTACTGAGTAGAATAATCAAACAGAATCTGTTATATTTGGTAGTTTCATTGTGGGTATCGTAGAAAACAGGCCGTGCGATTGCGTTGTTAAAATACAAATATATTTGGCTGTTCAGATTGAGCTGTATCCACGAAGTGCACAGTTGCCTTTGTTTTTGTCACACTCTGAGGGATCGAGTTATCAGCAGGACTGATGTTCTCTACGCGGATGTGGGCCTCTCTAAATGGACCAGGAATCCCCATGTGGACTAACGTCGCCACATTTTGCCTTGGAACCTTGTCAGGCGAACTGTACCGGTTGTTGTTCTGAATATTGTTGGCAGTTACCGAGGTCAGGGACAAAAGCAGGCATGCGCAGACAGTTCAGCAATGGTGTGGATTTTCCGTCAAGAATATGGCAACTCAAGTAGCCGACTCTCTTTTAGGTCATTTTATAATGATTTATTTTCAAACATGTGTTGGGAAACAAACTGTCATCCTGTTAACATTCGCTTGCTGCATTAGAAAGTTGTATAGATGATTCTAGTTAAAGGCTAGAGAATCAGACCCTGCTCAAAATCATTGTGTTTATCCCCAACACTTCCCGCCCACTTTGACAAATCCCAGTTGAAATCGGATGTCCGGCGCGACAGACGATAAAATATGGTACAATGCACGCGCGTAGTGAGACCAATACGGCATTCAGATAACTCCACTTGTGTACAGACTACTATACGAAACAGAAGTTATATTAACCCTATGGCTGACTGACTGACTTTCTACCCCACCAGGACATCACACAAGCTATAAACATCCGATGACACAATGTGCCACCATGCGGGTGAGGATCACCGTGGAAAGGTCCTAGAAAACTCGTTCAGCCTTTAGGACATATTTATGTTAACCCTGTGGAGGCGACGTGGCCGATTTATCGGCCCGACACAAAGTAGCCCAAAAAAGACGATTGGGTCGATCTGTCATCCTTACATATTACAAGCCTTGAGATTGGCTGGCAGGTTTGCATACCAGCACATCAGATTGTTTCTCGCATACTTGCACATGTGGGCTGTTCAGTGACGGATTTCTAGAAAATTTGATGTGTTCTGTAATTTTACATCGATTATTTTATTGTGAGATTACCCGTGCCCAAAAAAATTGCAAAACAAAAGGACCGTTGCGTCATAGCAACCGAAACATTGCTTGTGGCAGGAAAAAAGTAGAATCATGTACCAGAAGTGCCTGAAGGACCTCCGTGGGCCTTACTTTCCAAAACGCAAGTGTTAAGAAGACTTATTTAGGCTGCATCCATCCAAACAATTCACCCAACTTTTTCAGGTTAGTCATGTTTTTTCCCAGGTAAAAAACATTTTAAAAATTGTTTGCATATCAGAATAGTTAACTGATTAAATATTGAGATTTTAGTTTTATTCATAAATATTCTGTTAGCACATTCAATTTCCTACACGAATATATATATATATATATATATATATATATATATATATATATATATATATATATATATATATATATATAGTTGTATATAGTTGTATATATGTTAATTAAACCCTTTTTAAATAATGTTTTGTGTGTAACTAAGAGAATTCCCTCCTGATATGTTGGCCCTAAAACTCCAAAGACTCTGTTTTCCAAGGGTTAAACTGAAGAAAAAAACTTTATTGATAGGTTTAAACAACTTTATTTAAAACCCGAATTAAAATTTTAAAAGCATCTCAGAGTGGGAATCTCTTTAAAAACACAAACACGCATACAGAGATAATTTCAACACTGGCTACCGATCATATTTGCATTCATGTTCCAGTTAAATCTCCTGCCAACAATAGCAAACTGACTGGTGGGAAATCTGAGACCACGATTCAGTGCTTGCACAATCGCTGGGGTCTAACGATTTGCTGCACTCAGTCGATACGTGTCTCATCGAGCGTCTTGGTGAGCAGTTCCAGGCTGTTAGTGAAGTAGTCCTATGAACGCGACATTGCTGCAGGCTACGGAGTTCGATCTTGAAAAGATGCAACTATTCACCTACGTGACCATTGTGTGTGTCATCGAGAATATTCATTGGAACCTGTCACAGAACAATGGCATAATCAGCGGTGCCCGTCACAGAACAACAGCACCATCCGGAAATGTATGAATAATTCCACAAACAGCTTTTCACCTGTTGCATATTTACCTCGATTGGTTGACCCAGCTAGAATTATTATTTCTGAGACCGTAACCTGCCGTATATGAGAATCACGACCTAGTTTAGATACAAACTGCATGTTAGACTTTGAAGTTCTCTAGACACCTGAACATGCTATGAGGGCATTCAACTACTATGCTACGAAGAGGCTAATACACATTGACACGTTTTCTTCTTGTCTCTACTCCTCGAATGGCTCGAGACTAAAGATTCAGCAACAGAAGATACAACTGATAATAAATCACC